>VWZO01004813.1:226477-285347 GCA_013396975.1 Bucco capensis
TATCAACAGCACCCCATAGCTTGGTGTCATCTGCAAGCTTGCTGATGGTACACTCAATGCTGCTGTCAATATCATTTATAAAAATGTTCAAGAGAACAGGCCCGAGTTCGGAGCCCTGAGGGACACCACTTGTCACTGATCTGCAGCTGGACAGCGAGCCATTGACCACTACCCCCTGGATGCAACCGGCCAGCCAATTCCTTATCCACTGAACAGTCCACCCATCAAATCCATAGCTCTCTAACTTGGCCAGTAGAATGTTGTGGGGGACCGTGTCAAAGGCCTTGCACAAGTCCAGATAGATCACATCCACAGGTTGTCCCTTGTCCACTGAGGTAGTCACGCATGTTTAATTGTATCAAAGAACAAAGAGAACGGTTTTGTTATTTTTTTCTTTTATTTTGTTAAAAAAAAAAGCCTTTTAAAGCAAGAGTACAAAAGATTTTTTTTCCCCCTCTCTTTCTGATGAATAGGAATGTGCAGCCGTTTGGCATTTTCTGGAGGAAATTTTTTTTTTGTACTTCCACAAGTTATTTTAACTTTTAAGTATTCTAAGCCATAAATGAAATAACCTTTATTGAATATATTTGTATCCTGACACTCCCCTTTATATTTACCTTTGAGCAATAATTGTTTGGTTTTTTTCATGAGATACCCAATAAGTCAGTGGGACTGTTCAGTTGTGTAAGGACTGTAGATGTCAATCTTTAACAGTTACCATCTGAAATTGCTGTTTCCACGTGAAGAATTGAACAGTGATCCTTTGGGGGGAAAAAGCCAAACCCTCTTGCTGACATTTGCCACTGAGCAAGAGGATTATGTCTGTCCTACTGCTGCTACATAGATTTAAGCTGTTCTATACAAAAAACACATACAGTAAGGTGGGATGAGAACAGCTGGCTAACGATAAATGTGCAATGTGAATTGATTGATATCAATAAGCCTGTGGCTTATGCACTTGGTAGCTACAATGTGCATTTATGTGCTGCAACAGAGAAGGTTTCATCATGGTTGGTGCCCCATCATGGCTGAGGCTACATTCTTCTTGGCCTGGGGTGGCTTTTCCAAGTGACAGTGTTTTGTTTTCAGGACATGTCTTATGGCAGACTCTTATGCAGCAGTATCTTAAGTAGTTAAAAGCACCTACTCTTTTTTATGACAAAAATGGGAAGTATGGAGACTGCAGAGCATTTTCTGTGTTGCCACTTGGTTAACTCTGCAGGGGGATGGGTTCAGTGGTGTTGTTTTCCTAAACTGTTTCTAGAGCTCCTTCAGATTCGCAGCTCCTCAAAATTAGTCTCTCAGTCACTGTTATGTCCTCTCGCTGTCAAACTGAAAACTACTCAGGTTCCTTCAGATGCCTAATACACTGTTTATGGAGTGCAGATAAAGACCTGTAGGCCAATGGTTGACCCCTCTTGTGCTCCTTCTCCAAAGAAAAAGTACCAATATCAATGATGTACAGTGGTTATGTTCGGATATCACTGGCATAAGGGCTTGTGACTGGTTGTGGTTCAGTTTTGTATTTTGACCGGTGGGATAAGTGAGTGTCGAACTCTTGCGCTCATGAAACTGTGGACTTCAGCATTTCTAGGCAATAAAAAACATCCCCAGGTGGTACTGGAAGCCACGAGAGCTGCTCCTGATGTGAAGGCAGCTCATCCATCCCTTTGCTTGGCTCTCGGGGTATGCTGGCAGCCATAATAGTCTGTGTGGCCACATAAGTACAGCTGGCAAGTCAGAAAAAATCCTAGAATACTAAGTTAGCTTTTTTAGTTAATATTTTTTTCCAGTTATTGTTTGCTTTGTCTTGATGACTTTATTCTTGGTTCTAGGGTATTACTGCCACAGCTGCATTACCAGAGAGTGGTTCGTCATTGGCCTTACGAGCCCTAGGATGGGGCTCACTCTACGCATGGTGTGGAGTTGGATTGCTCAGCTTTGCCATCTGGAAGGCTCTGGGTGTGCACAATGTGAGTAGCAAGTATGATTCCCTCAAATACTGTATTTTAACTTGGGTAGTGCATCTTAGGGTGGCATCTGTATACTCCTTCAGCCTAGGAGTTACACCCTTATTCCCTACATACAGAGTAACTAACCAGACTGTGTGCAAATAGGGAGGGCATTCCTACATCTGCAGAAAACACAGTGTTGTGGGAGGAGACAATTGTGGGGGAGAAATAGTTCTGTCCTGCTTATTTTTATTTGTACAGATGTTTCAGATTCTTCACAAAAGAGACTGTTCTAATTTAGAGACTAAAATAGCAGCTGCAAACTTTCTGTGTCCTTTCTCTTTTGAATTAAAGCGTGAATCCTGTCTTTAGAGCAATCCATTTATTTGTCCAGGTTCCATTTTTTTGCATCAGGAATCAGGGGGCTTAAGAAAAACAAAGGAGACTGGCTTTCTAGTGTGTTTCTGGAGGGGGCAAGGGAGCAGAAGAGTGAGTTTCATTTGCAATAGTATGGTGGTCTGCTATGGCATTCCACATAATGGCAAATAAACTCGGGAAGCATCTATGTCTCACTGTGTTGAGACACATCTATGTTTCACTGTGTTGAGTGTGAACACTAAAGTTCATATAAGCATTTTTGTTTGCCTTTAGTAATGAGCTGTGACTTGAGAGTCCCCTGCAGCTATAAGTTTGGCAGTGCTGTCTATCTCCTCTTTAGGACTAGGAATGAATAGACTTCCTCTGCCTTCCATGGCATATTATTTATATATACAGCAAAGCATCTCTCAAAACAAAAAGGAAGAACATATTACTTCATCCCAGTACTGTTCTCATTAATATCTTTAGTAAAGTTCTCACTTCTTGTCTACTTTGCTGACGAATCCTGTAGGTCGCAATTTGAGTCCCAACATACAGCACTACACAATCCCTTATTCCTTAGTTTCTACTTTAGATTTTTAATAGGAGCCAGTGAAGGAAGGCAGAACACCACAAAAACATAGCAAGACATAGGAGGCAGCTACAACACATTTTGTTTAAACTCAGGACCTCCTTGTGAGGCTGCAGTGGAATAGCAGAGAAGGGGGAGGAAGAGCGGGAGTGTCATTTAATACTCTGCAGGCTGAGCTATAATAGTCCACTTGGTTTACTGTCCGTTACATTGTTAGCTAAAAGGATTCGTTTCACACTGTGTTGCCAGTTCTTGTTGTTATTCCATCAGAGTACTTCTGGTCTTGCCAAAGGACAGCAGAATCTGACCCTAGTGTGCAATTTATGTTAACTGTTTCTCAGTAAGCTTAATTTTTACTTCCTTGAGAAGTACTGACCTAGACCCACAGTTGCCTGTCTTCCCTGTGAGATTGTTTTCCTTGAGACTGCCTGACAGGAAACATAATCTTGAAATGGCCATGCCCCAGGATATGTCAGAGACTGATGGGAGCTTCTGGCTACCTGACAGTAGGGGCTTTTGTGTCAGAAGCATACAGCATACTGCAGGACATTTTAAGAGACTTGTTGAGTGTTCCTAATCAGAAAGCTGCACTTTATTGCATTCAGTGGTGTGTTAGTGTTGAAAGAAGGTGGAGGAAACTGTATTTTAAGAGGATTTTGCAAATACCTGTTGGTGTTGGTTTCTGTTGTGGAGTTCTTACATTTCGCAGTAGTGCACGATGAGAGCTGGAGGCACTGAAGGAGGCAGATTTCCATGAAAAGAATGTGTGCCCATAATTTTGAACAGCTCTCTCTCTGCTCTCCACTGACATACTTACTGCATTCATTGTAGACTTTTAAATTCCCATTGCAGAGAATAAACACATACAATAGTGCTACTCATTATTGAAGAATAAAAAATAGCAACTTGTAAATTTCCTGTCACATATTTCTTTTCCCTGTTTTACTATATATCTGCTAAAATCAAATACATATGTCTAAAATTGCTGAAGGTACAAAAGCAGAAGTATTTTAAAAATGAAATATTCTGGCCAAAGAGAAAGGGTTCATTAGCATTAAAAGTATATTTCTAGAGTAAGTCATCTTTCATTTTTGATTGCTGTTGACAGAACACTCAGGGGCCTGTTTATGTTATTTATTTTCCTATTTCAGGTGAACATTGTGATACTTTCAAATTTTCTTAATTGTTATCATGTAAGCAGAGATAATAGAATATAATTAGTTAAAATACTGATTTTTAAAAACAGATATTGGATGTATATGTTGTGTCTAACAGTTGTTAGCCACAAAAATAAATTTTATTTGTGGGAAACTATTTACTGAGCATTTACTATTTACTGAGTTCACTCAGTGGTAAAGTTCTTTCCACAGAAACTGTTCAGACCACAGAAGACACCACGGATTTTACACTAAGCTCAGCATTTTCAAATGAACATTTTCATTTCAGTTAAACATTTTGAAAAGAAGCTTTTACAGATTTACCTGAATTAATATTACTTGAATCATAGGTGTGACTGAGTCTGGGAGTACATGAACTCCAGCTTCCTCACTTCCACAGACAGATTTTAGTGAGTGAAGCACTGACCTTCACTTGCAGACTTTGGAGGGGAGTTCTGAGTCAAGTAAGAAGACTGAGTTGCAAAGCAGTGTTTAATGCCTCATGTCATCTCCAGGAGTAGAAGAAGCTACAGTGAAAAGTCAGACATGAAGAGCTGGCAGGAATCACACTAATAGGAGTAACAGAGCTAGGAGATCTTGAAGCATAGCTCGCTTGGCCAGGAAAGCTGTTGAGCAGCAACACTCTTGGCTGGCCAGCCCATAGAGGCAGCTGAAGCTGGTGCACACCAGAGCTTGTGCTGGCTTTACAGGAGGGGGAGAGCAAAGCTTCTCAAGTGACTTTGGAAGACTGCAGCAAAAGATGTGGTCTTTGTGCTTTGAGCTCAGCCCACACTAGCCATGCGCTGGTTTGAAATGACAGACCATCTGACGGTGTGACTGAACACCTGAACTGTCTGCTTCTCCCTGCAGGTGCAGTCTTTTACTTTTTGCACCCCCAACATGGTACACAAGATTTAGCAGTGACCTTATTCTGCACACCAGTCCTTGGTACTAACTATAAACATGGAGTGTTATCACTACTAGAAGCAGATAGCAAATGGTAATGCCATTAGTTAGAGCCCATAAGAGTGGTTTCACTTGGTATCATTGCCAAAATGCTGTGATTTTTGTTTGTGGGTGTGTTTCCTTTGAGTGTAAATTATTGATGGGATAGTGAGTGATTGATAAAAATATGTATTACTCTAAGCTTTGTGACTGTTTAAATTAGCTTGTCATCAGTTACAGAGAGATGAAATTACAAGAGCAAACTGGCACAGTATTTTCTTGATGAGTTATCATTGTTGTAATTAATCTGTGTCTGTCATTCTGAAGCAGTGTCATGATTGCTCAGCAGTTTGTGTCATGGGAGGAAAGTGAAGCCACGGTTCGGGATGCCTCACCCTTGCACCTTCTGAGACAGTCTGTGTTTGCCATAGAAGCAAGTCATTGCTAAGATCTGTTCCAGACACTGGCATGATGCACCAGCTTTGGTGATTTTTTATCTAATCTTTGTGGTTTATTGGTTCTTAAAACAGTGCTGTGGCAATGCCTACTTCCAGCTCTTAAATAGCTTTATTATTAAAAGCAGTTCTTGTAGCTTTACAGTCTGCTGGTTTTTATACCAGTGTGAAAACCTAGGGGTGATAGTAAGTAACTGTTTTTTATATCTTGCTAAGGGATGTGAAAGATTTTACACTGTCTCAGATTGGGTTGTTAACATTCCTTGACTGCACTTACCTCTGTTGTAATCTGAAAACAGGCTGGTAAGTAAAAAAACTCTACTAAATTCCAGTAAACTCTTACTCCTAAAAGGAAAAGCAGTGGATCAGTCAGGATTTTGTTTGATAGTGGTTTAAGTTCTGTTTTTCAATAATGTAAAAGAGAAATACACATTTTCAGAGCATATATTGTACCTCTTGCAGAAAATAACCAGCTGTCAGTAAGTCAGACTTCTTTAAATTGTTCCCTGCAGTCTCTTAGGAGAGTATTTTCTGAGTAGACCTTTGATTATTTCTGAGCATAACAGCTCTATCTGTATTAGCAAGTATAATCAACCAGCAGCATTGGGGGAGAGAAGCAACTGGGGGCTGAGGATGTGATATCTAAAACTATTTCAGGGGATTTTTGAAATGTGAACTGACTCTGGCCTTGTCTCATGGCTTGAGTGCCTGTTTGCAGTTGGAGTATGTTATGTACACTCCTAGAATGCTGCTTCCATTTTGCTTGGGAAAAATGTTAGTTGCACAGTTTTCTGTAAGTTACAGTTGAGTTGTAAACCTTTAAGTTAGCAGGTTTTTGTCTTTAATTAAACTTACAGCTATAGCATACTTGACAGGTATTAAAACATACCTATGAATGCCTGACATTCTTATTTTTTGTGTGTTTTTTTTTAACCTGTCAGTGATTATGAGCCTTCTTTTAAAAGCAGAACAATACCCTGAGCCCTTGTAGAATGTAGCGTACAACAATTAACAAACAAGATAAATTATGCTTTAAAAGCCCTTTTGCTCTTCATGCCCTCAGTAGATAAGGTTTTGTTTCCTCAGAAATGAAAGCATTCTTTCTCCCATTGGAAAAGGGCCAGAATGATTCATATGTAGGTTTGTGAGATTCCGATTGTTGCTTCCATATCTGTTTCACATAAAGCTGGAAAAATAGAAGAATTGCCTAGGAATTTGTGACTAATATAGTTACAGAATATTAGTATATCATTTTTATGGTGACTCCTAATGAAATAGCCTGTTTTTCATTGATTTTAACCTTCAGGATATTAACAGTCTAAAACAATTGCATGGCTGTGAAGAGACAGCTAAAACAAAAGCAATACAGAGAATATGTGCTTGCCGTGGTTTTGTTGGAAAGGATATTTACTGGGTAGGCTACCTTTCTCTAGGGGAAATCTAACCTCTAAATCACCATTTTAAGCATAAAAATAATAATATCCCCCCTGCTTATTTTGAGAGGTATTTGATACAATTTTTTAAGACTGTTGTCATAGGTACAGTATAGAATACAAAGAAGTATTTGCTTTAAGGATGCAATAATTTAAAACATAAAATGAGAACATGAAGACATAGTCTTCAAAAATTATTATGTTTGGTATCTGTAAATAGGACTAAGATCTATAAATCTCAACCAAGTATAGGTATATGGCATTGGTTGAAGTTTTTATCCTATTTCATAAATGAATGAATTTTGCTGTGAAAGCAATATATCTCCTAGAATCATTCTAGAGTTATCCTCAAATCATTCTTAGGTTATTTTTGTTGTAATTAGGTTTTAATTATAGTTGTATTTAGTCCTTATTTTAGTATTATTCATGAAATTTCTATTCCTTATGCTTATGTTTGATTACATAATCAAAACATATCTTTTCCTTGCTATTTTATCATCATGTATTTTAATTTAAATCAAACCTACCCAGTTTTTTTTAATCTTCTTTTATTGCATCAAAAAGTATTTAAATTAAAGCTCTTAGAAGATGGAGTACTAGTTAGCACGTTGTTCTCCCTTTTATACAGGGTTTTTCTGTACTGCTTTTGTTACATAATTAGTTTGGTGTGGAGAAGATTTGCCTCCACAAATATGTACTTCTAGTATTTTATCCAAGAAGTATAGAAAAAAAACAACCCTGTGAACTTCACTGTGTACTTGATAAGGCAGAATGCTCATTCAAGGAATTATCTTCTACTGGAAGGCTGCTTTATGAATAGGGACAGCTGTAAGTAAGTATTTGAGAATATGGGAATACTGTAACTGTAGCTGTCTTGAGGAATTACTCTGCTGTATCTTGGGAGAGACTTGTAGCTACCAGCTGCCACCAACCTGTTAAGAAGCTAGAAAGAATAAAACAACATTCAGCCTTTGGTCTGAAATTGCCTCTGTGGAGCAGTTCCACATTGCTGGAAGTGGATGAGTGGGTCGATTCACTTCTCAGCTGCACGTAACTGTGAACTGTAAGTGTACAACTAAAATCTGAATCAAAGCTTATCTGATAGGTGTGAATTATTTGTGCTATATCTTAATCCCATGGGATCTTCTGTGCATTGTTATGTGTGGTGGTGTGGCCACACTTGGCTTACACCTCTCTGATCCAAGATGCCAGCTGCTCTGTGTGCCTGTAGGTACCCAGCCATCCCTGCCTGGCTCTGGGTGTCACGATGGCTCTGACAGGTTTCCTGCATGGAATTCAGCCCTGATCATGGTGTCGAGGCTTACACATCACTGAAGAGTTTTGGGTTTGTGCTGGCTCACTTCCAAGCCATGAATCTTACTTATAGATGATACATATCATGAATTCCTGCATATATAGAGGGAAAAAATTACTCAGGTTGCCCTTTTAATGAACTGCCTGTTTGCATTTAATTGGTGTTTGTAATTTAGTTCAGAAATCAGAATTACAGCTGGAAGAGTTTATAGAGTTGGGACACTCATCCTGAGATTTTTAGGTCCGCTAACCAACTTGCTTGATACATTGAGATATTTAACTATTATAAATTTTAAATTAAATATTAATTTTTCAAATTGCCCAGGATGTCTAAGGAACAATGACTAATACACCAAAATAGACTTATCATGTGGATGTCTTTTCCAGGCATCCAGATTTGAAAGTAAGATTCTGCAGAAATAAGTCATGTGTTCCATGGTGATTGCAAAATTATTTCACTCTATATTTCTTCATGGCGTGAAAGCCTTTTGCAACAAGATGGTATAATCCAAACTTTGTACCATTCCTTTTATTTTGAAGCCTGATGCAGCATTACTGAAATCAATGAGAATAGACTTGAGAATGACACACCAAGAATTTACTTTGAGATACCATATACTACAAAAAGTTAAGTCCTTGGCATTTTCGTTTCAGAAGGATCAACTCCTGTATCTCTGAACCTAAAAAAGTTAATTTTTTCCAGATTGTGGTTTACAAAATTACTGTCTTGGTTTATATAAATTAATAGCTGCCTTTTCCATTCATAGAGTCATAAAAAGGTTTGGGTTGGAAGGGACTTTAAAGATCATCTAGTTTCAACCCCCCTGCTATAGGCAGGGACATCTTCCACTAGACCAGGTTGCTCAAGGCCTCATCCAACCTAGTTTTGAACACTGCCAGGGATGGGGCATTCCCAACCTCTCTAGGCAACCTGTTCCAGTGTCTCACCACCCTCACTGTAAAGAATTTCTTCCTACTATCTAATCTAAATCTAGCTTCTTTTAATTTAAAACCATTACCCCTTGTCCTATCACTACACTCCCTGATAGAGTTCCTCCCCATCTTTCCTGTAGGCCTGCATTAAGGCCCCAATTGATCATAATTAGCTAATCACTTCCTTTTTTGTTGTTTTCTTTAGGCTTTTCTACTGGAATGGCATCTTCTTCCTTTCATGATAGGTGTATAGAAAGATGCTTTCAGGCTACCACTTAACAATGCCACTTTTGGGAGCTGAGTGGCATTGGCACAGATATTAAACCAGACAAAGTGGGGCTAGTAAAACACATTTGTGTTGTAACCCAGCTATCTTCCCATTTGTGAAATGCATTCATTTATGAATGAGTAACATGGCTCTGCACACTTGGAAAACTAATGTGCAGAAAGTATTTTATGTGTTTTATCTTTTCATGTGACCCAGTCATTGGAAAAGAGACAGCCTGGCCCTTGTAACTTGACAGCTCTCACCAGTGATTCGAAACAGAATATGTAGTAGCCAGGGGAGGCTACTACATATGTGTAATGGTTTGGGAACTATGACAGCTTCATTCTAAACAGTGATGATGCTCTTCCTCTCTGCCTGTAAAGTTCACTTTACAGTTTGCAGATTATTTTCACGTTATTTGTCTTCTAAAAAGCACAGGACATGTTTTACCAAAGTACACAGGATTTATAGGGATAGATTTCTGGGAAAAAATATGTCTATGTATTTGTTTAGTTTTAAGTATTGTAAGTGGCTCCCTGATTTCAAAGAGAGTATTCATGGTTGCATAAGGTTAAGTGTGTGTCTAAGTCTCCATGAGATAGGAGGTTAATAAGAGCTCTTGACTTCTTTAGATGATTTAACAAAACTCTGCTGCTGCTTTTCTCTATGCAGGCCTGAAACACCAGCAAACAGATTGTGAACAGTGTACTGTGACAGCATAGTACAAGATAGTTAAATATTGGGATATATACTGCCAGGACTGACCCTCTGAGAGCCATTTTCATAGACCTGAATAGGTTTTGAATAATCCTAGAATTCATAATGCCTTTACCAATGAAATGTAAGAGCTAAGAATATGAACCAGGGCTCTATTTTCCATGCTTGTTTTACAGGTCAGCATACAAACCAGCTTAGGTTGACCAGCCGTGAGTGCCCCATTTTACACTGAGAATCAGAGAATCACCTTCAGCCAGCAGGATGTCTGCTCTGCTGTGCTCTGCTAATCGAGTACTGTAAGGGCTCAGTGCTTGCCATTTTCTACAAATAACTTCCTATTTCTGTGTGCAGACCTTGGTAATCTTTTGCTAACAAGGGTGACAGCAATCATTTTAAGATTTGGGAAAATCCTCTGTGATGCTTTTAAATCTGGGGCAGCCTGTCTCATCTTCATGCCTTGTGAAATGGAAGGTGGCTGAGGAGAACACAGGGCATGTACATGCTGTATTCTGCTGCTGGTTGATATTCCAATTCAGGGCATCTAACCTCATTTCCCTTGGAAGCTAATGTAAGCAGTTCTTACTGGTACAAGGACTAAAATAGGAAACTAATAATTCCTAGAATCTGGGTTGGCCTATTATGAATGTCAGACATTAAAGGGAACATTTCTTCGTAAAACTTTCATTCTAGGATTCAAATAGACTCTTTCAGCCCCTCTTCCATCCATTTTAATATGAACGGCCATGTAAGTGCTCTCAATAATAGTGCTATCCCAATTTTTGCATGACATTCTGTCAACGATGTACATTAAAAAGAGATTATTAAATGGAAGATGCTTTTAGGTCCCCATATTTTTGCCACCTGAGGCAGGATCATTAGGTTAAGATAAGAAAATAACAGTGATCTGTAGCTATTACAGATTATTTAATGCAGTAAGGTAGATGATACCATTTTAGAAAGAAGCCTGACACTCAGAGGTGGAACAGTTACTGTAATTTATTTGGCAGGAAAAAACAGCATCAAGCTTTGCTGTATCTGTGATAAAAAAAAAATAAAATTCACTTGAGTGAAATTCACTTCAAGAGAGTTGCCTCCAGGAACAGGGCATGCTGGAATGTTAAATCAAGAAATGTGTTACAAATCGTTCATGTACCAGTAGGTTCAGAAGCGGCAGCTGAGAAAGTGGCCTGTGATACTGAAGGCAGCAGAAAGGTAAAATATTTTTAGCTTTTAGTGCTCAGTTTACTGCACTATTAATTGAAGACATTATCACAGTTGAACCAAATACCCCAGTGTTAGTGTGGCTGACAACAGTAAAGAGGCAGCCATTTCAGTGAATTATTTCAAAACATTCCAGTACTTAGTACATAGCACATTAGGTTACACAATTAAATTAATGCCTTTTTGTTTGAGACCACCGATGTGTATTGTGGAATCTGGAGGAAATACAGAAGATTTCCAGGAAAGGAGAGGGGAGAAGAAAAATCCTGTGTGCCGTGTCTACTATTAAAAAATGGCAAGGGAAGACACAGATTCCTACTTGCAGCATTTCCCTCATCAAGAAGTGTGCTTGTCCCCCGAAAGGTAAAGCAGGCAAAGGCAATGTCCCAATTCTTGCACTTCAAGTGTGTAGTATTAATAGAACATAAAGCTAGATTCATCATCTTCACAACAAGCTCACCACACTGCAGGAGGTGACTGGATACTGATAAGCCAAATTCTTTGAAGGACAACAAATTTACATGTTTAGTGAACAAATTTTATCTTCACTACAAGGATCCTCTGAAGTTACAGTGAGCCTGGTATGATACTACCAACCAGATGAAAGCAAGAGCAATCCCAAGGCCAGTATGATTTACTTTGGAGGCCAAATTTAGTCCTAAATATATTACACAGAATTTGGCCAGTCAAGGCCCAGGAGCTGATAGTCTTATGACTGAAAGAAGTCACATCCCAAAATCTGATACTAGAATGGTTCATAAGCAGGCAGACATGGTCACTGGAAGAGAAAGAGATAGGAACTTTGGGATGCAGTTTCCATCGTTATTTATATATGTACACACTGGTTCCATTACATCAGAGAACAGTTGTTTTTCAAAGTCTTCTCCATGCTTTTAGGCAGCGTGGCAGGTGAGCTTTAGAGGAGCTCTGAGTGCATGTAGGACAGTGGCTAGGACTTGGAAGTACATTCAGGGTAGCAACAAACACAAAAGAGGAAATAAAGGAAGAAACTCAGAGGCTGGTGTTACTAGTGAAACAGTATAAAAAAGGGGAGATACCTTAGAAGTCTAGATCAAAGCCTAAGGATATACTGCATTGCACTTTCTTACTGGGAGGAGAGGGAGACGGGGAAAATAGAAGTCCATGATTAGTACTAATCATGTTGCTTATTTTATTCTTACTGAGAACTCAAAAACTGTTGTGGAGAGAAATAATAGTGTGGAGTATCTTTTAAGTTGTATAGAATGAAAACTTACAGTGAGAGTTAGTAGCTGTGACATTTGTATCATGAAGAAATTGGCCTGGTTTAGCCGTAATGTGAAGACATTATGGATTAGTGAGACACATGCCAGCAACTGTAGATAATGTCCTTAAATAGCTGACAACCTAAAGCATAACATTGAGAAGACAGTGGTGATCAGCTTGGAATTATCATTTATTAAAATAGCTCACTGTACAGGAAGGACAAAGGAAGAAATTTTCTGGGAAAATGTAAAACATGGTCCACGTTGTGAATTGCAATGGCAAGCTATTTTTGTGCAGAGGGGGCTGGTGGAAAAGGGTGTAGATGCTGGCAAGAGAGGAAGTGGTAAATGAGACATTGAGTCTGGCATCATTTGCAAAGAAGCATCAAAATCTGAGAAGACAAGGCTGAGGAAATTTCTCAGTGAGTCTTAAAAGCAAAAGAATGTTGTTGAATATTTCAGATTTGGTCCACGTGTTAAGGAAAAAATACCTTTCCAGGAAATGAGTCACTTCTACCTGTAGAACGTAAATTAGCATTCTGAGAGGAGAGAAACCTGAATGTTCTTAAATCTGCAGCTGCTAGCAATGTTTTTGTGCTTTTCTAAATAAACAACTTTTTTCATTCACAACAGAGCTGTAGTGTTTTATTTCCTTGACAAGGTTGCTTTTCGCATTTGAGGGTTAGGGTTTGACATATTAGTGATTAAAATGTAGCTGTTAGAGTGAGGAAGCATTGTAGTTTTATGAGTGGGTCCCTCCACCCAGTCATCCTCTTTTTAGAGACCTTTCTATAATTACATTTTCTTTTCCTTTGGTTTTGTGTGTTTTCTCTGCAGTAACAGAGGTGTCCTGTAGAGCTTATGAGTTCATCATGTAAAGTTGACACTAAAAGAAATTTAAAATTCTGAGTTTATAAACAGCGAAGAAATCCACATTGCACCAGATCATTAGCTGGTATAAAACATCTTATTTCCAGTTATACCAGCTGAGCTACAGCAGTTTGCATCAGGTTAGAATCTGACCAGTCCTGTGTTATGAAACACCCAGATGTGAGATGAAAAAGTGGAAGAGTTGGTTCACTGTTCAGGAAGTAAAAAAATGTTAAGTAAATTGAATACTTTCCATACATCAGAGAACTGAGGTAACTTAATTACAGAGGACTGGGAAAAACAACTAAGCCAAAGCTTCTAAAGCATTTCCTACTGTAAATACTTATGTTTAATTGTTAGCCATTGTTTAATGTTGCTTGGGCTGTTTCCCTATATAAGCTCTGATACTGGTGTTTATTATTCTTGGAAATATTAGCTGTCTATGGGAGCATTTCAGTTTTAAATAAGAAGCAAAAATAGTAGTTCAGAAACAATTGTGAGTGATTGCCAAGATTTTTAAAAACCAAGAATGAATAATTAATCAGAACAGATATCTGATCAGAATGAAATATAAAGCAGACAGTGAATTAGTTTTTACATAAGAACACAACCAGGATAAAACAAAAACTATCCTTTGGCTCTGACTTTTCCTCCTGCGTTATATAGCATGTATTTTTATTTGATTAGCAGTACCCAGGCATTTTTTCACAAAGACCTGAGTTCTAAAATGCTTTCATCTATTGTAGTTAGTTATTGTCTTCAGAAAAGATTGGTAATTTATTTGTAAATTGTTTCATTCTTTGTATCAGCTGTAACTTGAACAATTGCATTCCAGCGACATTTCTTCTAAGGAAGTACCAGTTCTTTGTCAGAATTATTCACATGCAGAAGGACTTCAACAGAAAGTGGCCCAAATATGTTTGTAAAAAAACCTGTTGATCCATAATACAAGTTGGCATATTAGAGAAGATGCCTGTGTGGCTGTTCAGAATATCTAGATTTCCATGGGAGATACTGCCTGAGACAGCATTTGGTCTTCAAGAGGTCATTGCACCCACTGCTTGAATTCCACATCCTGTCTTCTCCATGTGAATGTCATAGCAGTCCAAAACTTCCTCTGTACATTTTGCTCTTTGTGTGACAGGATTTTCACAGATTTTATTTTTCCATGCCTACCCTTTAAAAATAATGTGTAAAGATCTTGAAAGAAAGAAACCCACTAAATTTAAATATTGTCTTCAAACAAGTGATTTTTAAAGAAATTAAATTTCATTTCTGGCCTGCCAGGCCTATTGCATCAGACATTGGTAATAAAATACAGAGTTGGCAATGGGTATTAAAGTACTGATATATAGAATATAAAACTAGCCAACCTCCCTTCCACAGCATTTTAATTTAACAACAGTGAAAGAGAAGCTTACACCTATATATAGTTATGAATCTTGTTTTCCATCTTCCTAATGTGTAAATTGGAATGAGACTTTGTTTTGTCACCTGTATCTATATGGTGGGATGCCAGAGCTGACCAGAATTTTTTCTTTAATCCTTGTTATGAAGTCCTTGAACAGACAAGTTTAATAAAAAGGCACTGCAGTCAAAATATAGGTACATTCTATGGAGGTAATCTTCCTCCAAACAAAAGTGTTTCTAATGTGCATACACAGTAGTTAATATAACAGTGTAATAGTTAATATAACAGTAGTGAATCATTCAGGCAAGTGGTCTAAATTAGGCAGCCCAGTGTGGTCGTCTAGAAGGAGGGATTGTTGTGGGTTACCTCATACCTTTTTTTTCACTTTGTTAATTGAACCAACATAAACAGAGGGAGGGTCTTAATTTTCTGTTATTTTTAAAGTCTTTTTACTTTGCCTCACACAGCTTATTTTGCAAAATAAGACTGGACTTCATGGTGCTACCTTATTTGCTCCATATTAACAGTTAACTAATTTTCTTTTTAAATCTCTTTTGTAGATGAAAGAATTCCGAACTAAAATGCAGTCAATGTTTCCAGCAATTCCTAAAAATAGCGAGTCCACTGTTGAATGGGAAGACTTACTCAAATCCAAGTGAAAGACTCAGAGACATTTGTAGATGTCTCTTTCAGCAAGAATAGTAGCAGAAGTAACCAAACTGAAAAAAAGAGAAGAAAACTCAGACTGAGCAGGTTGCTTACTGCATTCACTGAACCTGGGGATGCCAGTTAACACCTAGCAGCAAGGAAATTAAAAACCAAACAAAACAACTTATATTTTATGTTTGTGAGGAAATAAGCCCTCCAAGACAAAGTTGGATCCAGCTTGAAAAAAGACTCTTTCATACGAAGACATAAAGAAGAAACCAATCTTCGATAGTAAATATAAAGACAAAACTCCAATGAACTCCTGTCCCATCTTGAGTTTTGAAAGGAATTTTAGGAAATGTCTCTAAGAAACAAAGAACAGTACTTTCAGTGACATTTACATGTTCCGTTAGGAATATAACCATCAAGTCAATTGTAACAGATCTGTTACTGAGCCTGAAGGTAAAGCATACAGTGCATCTTCTGAAAATAAAGGAGATATTTAAATTTGCAACAGAGAAAGTATCAAAACCCAAATTATTTTTGTATGTGTGAAGGGAAAGTTTAAAATGTCCAATATGCAAATAGTGAGCTACTGAGATCCTCTGCAGTGCATCAGAAGAGATCTCTACAAAGTACAATTTTCTCAATGTTACCTTTTTATTGGATGTCACAACAGTGATAGTTTGCATAGAAGTTTCTACTTTATTTGTATAGCAATTTAAGTTAGAATCACAGAGTCATTAAGAAAGACCTCTAAGTTCATTGAGTCCAGCCATTAACCTAACACTGCCAAGTTGACCACTGAACCTTGTCTCTAAGTGCTACATCTACACATTTTTTGAACACTTCCAGGGATGGTGATTCCACCACTTTCATGGGCAGCTTGTTTCAATGATTAACCACTTCCTCAGTGAAGAAATTCTTCTTAACATCCAATCAAACATCCCCAGGTGCAGCTTGAGGCTGTTTCCTCTCATCATGTTGATTGTTACCAGGGAGAAGAGACTGACCCCTACCTTGCTGCAACCTCCTTTAAGATAGTTGAAGAGATAAGGTCTCCCATGAGCCTTCTCTTCTCCATATTAAACAATCATAGTTCCATCGGCTGCTTCTCATAAGGCTTGTGCTCTAGGCCCTTCACCAGTTTTATTGCTCTTCGGATACGCTCCAGCACCTCAATGTCTTTCTTGTAGTGAGGGGTCCAAAACTGAACAAATACTCGACACGTGGCCTCACTAGTGCTGAGTACAGGGGGCCGATCACTTCTCTGGTCCTACTGGTCACACTATTTCTGATGCAGGCCAGGATACTGTTGGCCTTCATGGCCAGCTGTGCACATTGCTGGCTCACGTTCAGCTGACTGTCCACCAACACCCTCACATCCTTTACTGCTGACTAGCTTTCCAGCCACTCTGCCCCAAGCCTTTAGCACTAATGAGGTTGTTGTGACTCAAGTGCTGGACCCAGCACTGAGCCTTGTTGAACCTCATCCCACTGGCCTTGGCCCATCAATGCAGCCCATCTAGATCCCTCTGTAGAGCCTTTCTACCCTCAAGCAGATCAACACTCCTGCCCAGTTTGATGTCGTCTGCAAACTTACTGAGGGTGCTGTCAATCCCCTCATCCAGATCATCAATAAAGAGGCTAAACAGGACTGTCCCTAATACTGAGCCCTGGGGAACCCCACTTATGACCAGTCACCAACTGAATTTAGCTCTGTCCACCATCACTCTATGGGCTCAGCCATCCAGCCAGTTTCTTATCTGTCAAAGAATACACCTGTCCAAGCCATGAGTTGTCAGCTTCTCTGGGAGAAGGCTGTGGGAGACAGTGTCAAAGGCTTTATTAAAGTTCAGGTAGACAACATCTACAGCCTTTCCCTCATTCACCACATGGGTCACCTGGTCATAGAAGGATATTGGGTTAGTCAAGCAGGACCTGCCTTTCATAAACCCATACTGGCTGGGCCAGATAGCCTGATTGTCCTGCACATGCTGTGTGATGGCACTCAAGATGTTCTGCTCCATAACCTTCCCCAGCGCTGAGGTCAGGCTTCAGTCCTGTAGTTCCCCAGACCCTCATTCTGACCCTTCTGTCGTGGTTTAAGCCTCCCCAGTCAGCCACAAAGCAATGATGAAAGCTGCTTGCTTGCTCCTACCCCACTCCAATGAGATGGGAGGAAAAAATACAATGAAAAGTTTAAGGGTCAGAACAAAGGATGGGGAGGGCTCATTTACCACTTGTGGTCATGGGCAAAAGACAGACTACACTTGGGGAAAACAAAATGAATTTGATTTAAACAAAACCACCACCAAAGCAATTGAATCAGGGTATGACAATGATAAATATGTCTGGATTTAACATACAACCCTTTCCCCCCACCCCTCCCCTCTTCCTGAGCCCAGCTTCACTATATCCTCCCCTCCAGCAGCCCAGAGGGGCATGGAATGGTGGATGTGGGCCAACCCAGTCTGTTCTGTGATATTCCTTCCTCTCTTCCCTCCTCATAGGAAAAACTCACAGTCCTCTCCTGCAGCAATGTGAGGTCCCTCCCACAGGAGACAGCCCCCGTGGGTCTTGCCCTAGAGTCCGGGATTATTTTCAGGTAATCCTCTGCTTCAGCATGGGCTTCTCCAGCTTCTCTGAAGGCTACGGATTGAATTCCCTACCGTTGATGTCCACTGAGCTCCAGAGGCTCAGTCTGCCAACTCACCATCAGCCAAAGTGAAATGGCTTCTCTGGCATGCCTCCCCCACTCCTTCCTCCTGGAACTGAAGCTGCTGCTTCAATTTTACCTCCTCAAATTGAGACAGAATAGCTGTTTATGCAGTTTTACTTCAGAGACCAATGCAGCAGCAGAAGCATACATCTCTTGCTCATGTTCATGCTGTGATTTTAGTTTCCCCAATTCTTTTTGCAGCTCCCTGGAGAACTCTTCCTTATGTTTTTTAATTTCTGCCTCTTGAAGGTCCTGAAGTTCTTTGAGTGGTCTTCTATGTTTTCTTCATGTTCAATATACTTCTTCATGTAATATACCCAGGGCCAGGTATTTTACCTCTTCCAGCAACCTCCTTTGATTTTGAAGTGTTTAAATCATCCTTATGAATTTCTTCTGATTCAACAGCCATGGCTTTATTTTTTTCCATATGAATAGTAGCTAGCTCAATTTTCAAATTATTTTGGGAAACCTGAAGTTCTTCATCATGCTTTACTTTCAACATGCCTATCTCCTGAACCAAGTATGCTTGATGCATTTTATCCTTTTCCTGGAGCTGTTCCGTGTGCTGCAGCTGTAGCTTCTCAAGAGCCTGACTGTGTTCATTTCTTATATTCTGAATTTCAGATAGGTAGGAGAACTCCAAGGAATGCACATTTGTTAAGTGTTTAGCCTCCAGCTCATGATTTTGTGCCTGATGCTTTGTCTGTAGTTCAGCAACACAAACTTCAAGCGGAATTCGCTGTTTACTTTCTAGTGTAGATTTAAGTGTCTCAATTTCAGCTTGGTACTTTGTCTGAAACTCAGCTGTGAAAGACAAAATTTACTGCTTATGCTTCTCCTGTAACTGCTGACTGTGGAGCTCCAGCTCATCAACATGTTTCGTTTTCAACCCTTAGAGAAGAATCTCTTGCTCAGTTGTGAATTTCTGAGTCATAGCTTTGTGTTTCTCCATAAACTTTTTGGGGCTTCCATAACTTTTAGTACACATTCTTCTTGCAGACAAATTTGTTTTACTGTGAGTGCTTTGGCTGCCAGCAGGTCAGTGTCATATTGCTCCTGAGATTTCTGCAGTCCTCTAGCTGCTGCAAGTTGTTTTGCTGCTCTTTTACCAGCTTCTCCAATTCTAGAATTTTGGCATGTGGTAATCTTGAAGTTGATACATTTCAACTTCTTGAAGTTCAAACTCCTTTTGTAAAACTGCTTCTCATATTCTGCTTTCTTTTGTGGTTCTACACAAAACAATAATAACTTCTCTTTTACTTGGATGTCTGGTCCTCGCTTCCACATCTCCATTTCTTCTCTTTCTCTTTGTACATAGTCTCTATTTTCTGGAATTCTTCTCTATCTCTCTTTAGTTCTTGTGATCCTCAACCATTTTATATTTTACCTTTTCCATTTCCTCTTTCAGGTGCTTTTCATTCTGCACAGATAGGTCTTTTTGTTTAGTAATCTTGTCCTTTAAGTGCTTTGTATCTTCTGAAAGCTTTGCAGTCACTGTTTCTCAGAGTGAAGGAGAGACAGCTCAGCTTTGTGCTCTTCCTCCAGCATAGGCACTCACTCAGCCACCTCTGTTTCAACTTGTCATTCATCTTGAGCATTCTGTAGTGCTCAAGATTTTAGGTTTTGTAGTTTTAGTTTTAAGATTGTAGGTTTCTAATACATTGATATGTGTCTCTTCCATTTCCAATTCTATTTTCTTTCTCTGGTCAACTAGTTCTTGCTCATACTTTGACTTAATGTCTTCTTTTTCATTCAGACACTGTTTTTTAAGCTTCTTCCATTCCAGTTAATGGCAGCTTTGCAGAATTGCTGCTTCTTGAGCACGCTTATCACTGAGCATCTCCTGTAGTTCCACAAGGGCTGTTTACTTTTCTCAAGTTAGACTGCATAAGCTCAAGCTGGGATGTATGCATGTTATTTAAGCTTACATGTAAAGCTTCTAGTTCTAGGTTGTGTAGTGTTTGTGATTGGAGGTAAGCTTACTGCGTCTCTGCTTTGTGTGTGGCTGCCATTTGCTGCTGAAATTCATTAAACAAGTGCTGCTGTCTTATTTAGCTCATCATGGAGCTTCTCTATTTCTTCTTCATGTTTAGTAAATGGTTCAGAAATTTCACAATCATGCTCTCTTTCATGTACTTTTTTCATTAAAGCAATCTCTTCCTTTCTTCTTTGGACTTCTACTGTTTTTTCCAGCTTATCTTTTATTACAGCATTTAATTTTACTATTTTAGTTAATTTGGCAAGGTATTGAGTTTCTCTTTTATCGATTTCCTCTTTGTAATAGTTCACCATCTTGGATTGTGCCTCCTGTGCAGCTTGTGCAGACTAGACTGAAGGGACTCTTGCAAGAGAGTCTCAAGGTCCAAATGAGCCTTCTTCAAATGGACACATTCTGTGGTCAGTTGCCTTTTTTTCTTACTATATTAAGTACTTTTGCCTTTATTTCAGCATTAAGGTTATAAATTTCTAAGTCGCAGAAGTTTAACCTATTCTCATATCCCAGACATACTGCTCCCATATTTGTTTAAGGCTTTTCACTTCAGTATTAAGTTCATATTTGTTTTTCTCAAGATCCTCAATGATCCTCTGCTAGTGCTTTTTCTGCTTTTATTAGATTCTTCTCCACGCCAGATTATCTTTCTCTAGGGCTGTTTTTTCCTTCAATAAGAGTGCTAAATTTTGTTCTGTCTTATTGATTTCAGCTTTGAGCATCTCCTGTTCTTTTAGCAATGTCTCTTCAGATGCGGTTTTCTGACCAACAGCTCTGCTACTAATTCTTAGCCTTCTGAGCATTAAGCTGGATGTGCATTTGATCTCTCTGACTTCGCAAAGCAGCTAACTGACATCCAAAAAGAGCTATACTTCACTTGTTACAGAATCAGAAGCTGTTTTCTGCTCTTGAAAGTCTGTCATTAATTGATCCTGAGTTTGAAACTGCACCATCAGCATTTCTTTTTCCTCCTGGAGGTCTTTTCCAATTTCTTGACAGGTAGAGGGTTTTAACACTTACGTTAAAGGCTCTAAAGCACAGTAAGGCTGGCCTCCACCCTCACTCTGCTGCTTTACAAGAAACATTATTTTTCAAGTTCTTTCTCCTTCTCTGTTTTTTGAAGAAGTTTGTTTTCACAACAGACCCATGCTTCATGTTCCTCATCCAGTTTCACACACATATGAGAAAATTCAGTCATTACTTTTTTCCATTTTCCAACAACTTTCTTGCATCTCCTGATAGGATTTCTTCCAAGCTTACTTCTTTTCATGATGCTGATAAGTTAGTTCCACACATCTCTCTACTAAACAAGCTGTCTCATCATCCTCTATGTCATTGTAGTCACTTATTTTGTTTTACAAAACCACTAGGGCATGTTTCTTCATTAAGGCCAAAGTTTATGGGAGTAGGTATAAAATCTTTACTAGGTTCTAGAAGCATGCTGCTATCTGCCCGTACTTACTGCATCTACCCTCTTCAATGGAGCAGATTCTCCTAGAAGGTCTGATAAGGCACATGGGGGATAGGGAGGTGATTAGAGACAGCCAGTATGGCTTCACTAGGGGCAGATCCTGTCTGATGAACCTAGTGGCTTTCTACGATAGTGTGACTACCTCAGTGGACCATGGACAACCTGTGGATGTGATCTATCTGGACTTCCGCAAGGCCTTTGACACAGTCCCCACAACATTCTACTGGCCAAGTTAGAGAGTGATGGATNTCCTCCCAACCCAAGCCATTCTATGATTCTGTTTCCTTTACTACTTTCATTATTCTCTGGGATCTTTGAATTCTTAATTTCTTTTAATTGATCCTTCAAGGAGTCTACTCCCAAGCCACACTGGAACCCTACTTCTTCGTGAACTAGCTCATCTTCACCTTTCAACTGGTGTAGTTTATTCCACATCTCCTCCAGCTCTGCTCTCTGCAAATGTGACATCTTCTTTGGTAAAATCTGTTTTTGTCTCAATTTCATTAGTTTTTCATTGGAGACAATCTCTTCATCAGGATTTTTCTCAACATCACACTTTTTTCAGCCCCATAAAGTCACTTTTCTTTTAATTGCTGGATGAAATAATTCAGTTGCTGCTTTCGAGGACAATTTTTCTTGTTTGTGTCACTGGGCTTCCTTGACCTACTCTTCTGCATCAGAAAGTTGAGACTTAAGGCTATAAAGTAAATCCTTATACTTAATTCAGATTTTTCTCTCTGAAAGTCTTCCTGTTGGCTTTCAAGTTTCCTTCTCAAATTATCTTTATTAATTTCAGACTCATGAAGACTATTATTTAGGTCAGTTATTATGCTATTCAAACTCTTAATGTGTTCTTTAGAATTCAGAGCACAGAGGGGGTTTTAAAATTGTTCAAGTTCATTCTTATATTTTAAGCAAATTTCTTCTTCATACACCTGCATGACACAATCGTTTCAAGTTCTAAGTAAAAATGGTATAAAATAATGAGACAACAAGCCTGTGGTACACAAATATTTTCATCTGAGAAAGTGTATGTGCAGGGCTAGTCTGTTGATATTTCAATGATTCCTTTGGCTCTTCTACAAGGAGAAGTAATGTGACATTCTCCACACTGCAGTAATCTCATGAAGTATGGATGTAAACTAGGAAGAATTATGTCTTACTGCAATGTTGTTTTTGCAGAGCTGTAGATATGTAAAAATGCATAAATAAATAAAAGAAAACCCTATCAGTGACCAATGCTTTACTGAATGCTCCATTTTCAGGTTGTTTTTTTATTAATTGCACAGTCTAATTAGTCAGTTGTCAGATTTAATAAAGCCCTCATAAAACCTTTTTTGTGATAAAGTCTTTATATTCCTAGGAAAGAACATTAAGAATAGCTTTAAAAAAATCCATGTTGAGGTATAAGGCTGAATGTAAAACATCTTCCAAAGAGAGAGGAATTCATAGACCATCTTATTCCAAACTTTATTCTGTGCTTTTGGCTGGAAACATGTTTTCTCTAGATAAAGGTTTGTGTAGAAGAGTGCAAGTGTAATTTAAAAATAAATCAAGTCTCAATCCACATGAAAAACATGAAAGATCTTGGATTTTCTTTATTGCACTGTGCAGCAATTTTCACTTGGTGAGTATTCTGTTGGTTTTGTGATAGTTGATTTTTTCTCTTTATGAAAGTATTTGGCAAAGAGCTACTGGAAACCACAACAAACACTGAACAAACAGAGAGGAAAAGTACCTAGTACACGAATAGCAGCTAGATAACCATTGTGTATGTAGATACTACAATAAAAATCAGACAAAACCTGACAGACAATATACATTAAAAAAATAAATCATTTCAATACTTAAGTACTAGAAGTAGACACATACAAAAAAAAAGTTGGTGTGTCCAGTGGGTTCCTAATTGCTTTCTCTTTTATTTCAAAAAAATGCATACTCTCTGTCTGCATCAGGGGAGTGTAAGAATAAAACATGGGAGAGAAAGTTTATTTTCATTATCAGCTTTTTCTGTACAAAAAGTTACACTAAAATAAAGGGATGTCTGCAGCACTGCCATTCAAAGCATGTAATGCAACACAGCCAAAGTGAGTTTCAAGTTGTTTTGAGTCATTTTTCAGCTGACCTCTGTTTCATTTGCACTGATTTTTCACCAACTTTCTGATTGCATTTAGTTGTGGGAACAATGGAGACCATGTGTAGCCTGTAGGCTAATATTTAATAATAAATGAGCTCACTCCATATTACTATGTCGCTGAGAAACAAAATTGAAATAGGAAAACAGTGATGGAAAAAGATCAGTATGGCAAAAGGCTGTGCAAGAGACAATGATGGGCAGGCTGCTCCACCATTCTCCTGCTTACCATGGGAGCCTTCACACTACCACTAGCCCCATGGTCAGTAACAGTGTCTTTGCTGTAGAAGGTGGCAAATGAAAGCAAACTGGAAATGTTTCTTTATTTTGGTTCACTACCCATTCTGGCACAAATGTCTCAGGGGCTTTTGCTGTGAGTTTTATCACCCACAGCATCTGCTGACTTAAACCAGGCTCATCGTTTTAGAAAATTCAGGTCACCTAACATACACACAGAGCAGAGTAGCCTTTGATATTTAGGCTGTCATTCAAAAACCTCCAGAGAGTTATATGCCTGAAACTCAATTACAGATGAAGAGCTGAATCAACATTGCAGAAATCTGGGCTGGTGGCTGATGAATTTCTAGATGTTTTGAACCCTATAGGCCAGAAAACAATCCCATCTCAGCAAATGGCCTATTTTAGCAATCAGGATCAAGCTGACAGAAGTTTTCTGCAATTTGTCTATTTCTTTAATAGCAAGGACATATTGTTAAATTAGTTACTGGGAGGAAAAAACATTTAACAGTTAATGTGATGCTTTATGTAGCAAACCATCTGCATATTGTGTGCTGAATGTCCCTGGATGTGGAAGAGGGGAAATCATACAAAATTTCAGCATTGTCTTCTTTACTGTCATTATCTTGGGCAAGTATGATAAACAATCATAGAATGATTAAGGTTGGAAAAGACCTCTAAGATCATCAAGTCCAACTGCCAATCCAAAACTTCCATGGCCACTAAACCATGTCACTAATATTTGTCTTCTGGAGCATGTACAGTTTTAATCAATCTATTAACCAGGAAGATATTTTTCACAGAATTTGGAAGGCATAAAAAAGACATTATATCCCCATAAGCAATGCATTTATGGGTGCTGAGCAGCAGAAACTTAGAATGAACAAGACGAGTTATTTTTCCTTTCACAACTAAATAAAGGTATATACAGAGACTTTAGTCAAGCATATCTGGGGACTAATCCTGAAAATCTGGAACAGAATAGATCAGCTTTTGTGGACTACTATCCAGAAAGTGTAAGAGAAGTTTTTAATCCTCTGTATCCAAAAATCAGCAGTCTTCTTTTGCTGAACACTTGTTTCCATGAAAGAGGTTTTGCTGTTAATTGGAACTTTAGGAGAACCAGTTTAGCTGTTCATCAATCTGACAACTGGGGATCCTGCTCTTCTTCCAGTCTGATCTGTTATTCTGATCACCAGCAGAGCAAGGAGGAGATAGTTATTAACAATTCAGATATGGGCATAATTCTTCCTCTGTTCTTTCTGCTAGCCCTCACTCCAGCTAGCTGGCACTAAGGCTTTCCTGTCCCAGGGGAGGAGGTGTAGCCATTACAGTCACTCCAAAGAGTTTAAGTGGTTGGTGCCACTGGTTCTGCAGCACAACCTGAAGCTGGTGTGATCCTCTTTATGAAGTTGAGTGAGTTGTTCATGGAAAGCAGAGCCAGTACATGAATATCTGTGTGCATGTGTGTGTATGCACACATATACATGTGGATGCACATATGCAAAGAGAGAGAATGAGAGGTTTGTACAGCCATTAGACAAAGCATAACTAATAAATACGTTTTCTTCTATTTAACTTAATAACCAATGGTAAAGATACTAAATAGGGGTAACGATTTTATAAGCCATGTGACCTGACAGGCAGTAAGAATTTGAAACCTAGTCTTGTCAGTCATAAGAACATTCCTCAAACCAAAACTTTATTACCTATGTATGGTTGAGGAACACGCAGGAACACCCTCTGCCTCATTAGCTCTTGCTGAAGCTGTTTCATTTAATGTAAATAATATAACCGTTATTACACAGGAGGGAATGAGAGAAAAAAAACTGAGAAGATGATATGACAATTTTGTGGTCAACCTATTTATTCATTTGGGATAGGAAAGGGTAAACTTCAAGAATAATTAACATAAAAGGGGACAGCTATGACAGTGGAGAGGTATGCTTCCTGCATGGGATATGCCCTAGGACAGCCACCTGGGACATGAAGACCATAAATTTTATGTTTTCAGCTTTGCTCTTCAGATATTTTTTTTTCCTTCCAGAAATGCATAGTAAATAATTCAGAATGAGAACCTTTTCTATCATGCTTGGTTGGATTCTTCCAGTACAGAAACATTTCCTATATTCTCCTCCAAAAGAAACATTTTCACCTCAAGACTGAACTTATTTTTAACCTGTGCCACTGAACTTAATTTATATTCTTCTCTTCTGTAAGACCTCTGGAGTTCTTGCAAGCAACAGCAAGAGATATACTAAATTCCTGATTCCTATCCTGCCCTTTGTCAGTTAGACTGTGACTTTATATTGATAAACTGTACTGGAAAGGTTATTGTTCTCTACTCTGCTTGGCTACAGAGCTTATTTATTATTTGATATGACTTATCTGAAGGGTACTATGTGGATGATATCCAGAAAGTCTGAGATTCACTCATATATCTGGATCTAGTTTACCACTTTCGTACTCCCTTGTTCTACAGAAAAGTTGATAGATCCATACCAGGTCTTTATTACTTCTCCTTCTCCTTTCATGTAGATCCTTTTTTTTTTGTTTAAAAAGAATGGGGGTGGGGGAAAGGCAAGTGCTTTTAGATGTATAGATTTTGGATGCTAGACAATATAGGCATTTAAAGGAGAAGGATTTTCAAATTGGGCACACAGGGTCAATAGCTTTTTTTTTTAATTTTGAATTACTGTATTATGTAATACATCTGTATGTTCTGTGTGACCATAGTGTGGCTCTAATATAGAAAGCTATTTTTACGGGTCACAGGTTTATTTTGATGTCATTTATGAGCACACTATGAAATAAAGGAAATTCTCTGCAATGGTCTTATTGAAACCTACAAGCTCACATATCAGGGATGACTTACTCTATGCTTAAACGGTAATCTGATATTAAAGTACAATATGGTCAAATCCAGTATCACTTGTAGCCAGTGGTTTTCAATGAATGTACTGGGTTTCTGTTCCCAAACCCTATGAACATCTACAGAAGTGTAAATTGAAATTCTCAATATTTAAACATTTAACTGAAAAATACATTGCCCCTTAAACTATATGTCACAAACTGTATAATAAATTAATCTGGTGGTTTTTTTAAGCTAATTGCTACTGACAAGTGACTATGCACAACAGAAACACTTATGTTTTGAGTTAAACTGGTTTCCCCTCTTTGGGGTTAAGCAGCGTTTTTCCTCTCCAAAACTTACTGCTCTGGGATCTTATTGTCATTAAGAAAGTCCAAGAATTTTCTCTGCACCAGCTTTTACTGGCAGATAGAAGAAGATTGGCTATCAGAATTCCATGGCCTTTGTCTGGCCTGACCTCAAACCAGCTGTAACACGGTGAGGTTTTCTAGGGTTTTTTTGGTTTTTGAGTTTCTTTAAAGCTGAAACTTTGAAGCTCAAAACCCTCAGAAGGAACAGAAAGAGAAACCTCATGCAAACAAATACCACTGATCTTACACAGCTTTGATCTCTTACATATCTATAGTGCCTTTCATCATGAAGAAGCCCAATAAGATTTATAAACTGCCTTCAAAGAGAAATACCTTATCCTCTGTTCCACAACGTGCACACCACTGAAACCCGGTCTTCAGAGTAGACGATGACCCATAGCATGATACATATTAATAGGCAGTACAGCAATAATTAGCAAATACAGAAGAACACTTTTTTTTGACAGTGTCTGTAGTACCAGAGAAAATATTAGACTTCAGTATTTAAGTATATGTTTATCTAATCTGGAAAGAGAGATATCTTTAATGGACTCATGAAACTACAAGGGCAGCCTGTCAGCATGTTACCTCAGCCCTGGTCACTATCTCAATCCCAGTTAGCCACTACATGTGGTCAGTTTGATACTGTCTGCATTCCTGGAAGCTGTTGCCCTGTAAAGTATTCCAAGAGGAAAAGACAGAGGATCCCAGTAATGTCTGCAAACATAAGCATGCATGCATACATCCACAGGGTGACAACTGAATCCTCAGCTCACATAGACGTATGTGGGAGAGGACTGACTTGTCAGACTGCTCCAGCTGTGAGCCCATCTCAGGCTTTGGGTCTCCTCAGCTTTCCCTGTAGTAACACCCCAGTGCTTTCAGTCTGAAAATCACTTGGGGTCTCNCATACATACATAGACACACCTATCTTCAGGACAAGGGCTTCTGTATCTCCTCTAAACATGCACAAGTAACCCACAAGACTTCTGCACAGAAAATTTTATATGCACATTGCTGTTCCTTCTCCAGATCTCTCTTGAAACTTCTGGCCATGGGGAACACAGCTGAAACAGCTCTGCTCCCTCCTTTCCATTAGCCAGAATCTTTGATTAGCTGAGACTCCGACTGTCTGAAAATTGCAGGCACCCTTGAAGACTTTCAGGTAATTGCAGTCTCTACTGTGCTTCTACTAAGCCATCTCCATAATGTCTGATCAATGAAGTGATCAATTAGCAATGGGAAAATGAGCTACAGTACAGCAGGTGGAATGACTAATGACCTAACACGGAGAAGTCTTTTAATCTCTGGATCTCATGACTGCATACTGACCTGCTCTGCCACAAAGCTAGCAGGGTCCTGGAAAGTTTAAAATTACCATAAAAAAAGAGAACAAATGGATACCAGATAAAAATCAATTAAAACCAGAGGCATTGTAAGGACCTCAAGTGGGCTCAGGAAAAATTCCAAGTGTTTGTTTAATGAATATGTGAGATTGTTTGCCCTAGTAACTGTGCCTCTGATATGTATGAGGCCTTGAATATTTTATAACAGTGATGGCTGTGTTCACTTAAAGGCAGCTGCTTAAAAAAAATTAAAATTCCAGAAAACACTTTGTCTTTCAACTCAACATTATGTAATGTTTCAGGCTTCATACCCATTTTCTTTGAAGGCTTTTCCTACTGATAACATCAGAAGTGTCACCCAGGAAAGATGCTTCACTAAAAAAAAAAGTGTTGTTGAGTCTTTTTGGTTTTGTTTTGTTTTCTTTTTTTTTTTTTATTCCACTGGCAGATAATGAGTGTTAATGCTTCATTTGAAACAAAAAATGATACCTGAATTGGTACAATGCTAGAGAGGAGGGCACTGGGGAACACATTTGTGAGCAATTGCACAAATTCTCAGAGAAGCCCAGGGAGAAATTCAGAATATCACATCTTAATAGGACACTATGTACTCCAGAAAGAGTAGAGATAATGTATCCTAATGTATTCAGTATTTGCCTTTGATGTAAGCTTAAGCATTCTTCCATATGTTTTACTCCATCACTAAATTAATTTTGGTTGGAAACCATCACACATTAATTTTAATATATGACTAAGCTCCAGCTCACTTGTTTTCCTAGGTTATTTGATGTCTGCTGTGAGATAGTTACATTGCAGAATTTTGTTTATAAAAGCTGTGGCTAACATGTTAACAGCAACTCTGCCAGATTTGCTAGCTATCAGGCACAAATACAACTCAGTTGTCCAAGAAGGAGCCTGTGCAGGAAGGGAAGGACCTGAGCCTCATCAGACATTTTACACATGCATGCACATCCTTCTTTAAAACAAAAGAGTTAATTAGAATCTGTTTCTACAGGCACAGAAACAAGCTATTTGGACGAAATATTTTACATATTGCATGGCAATTGCTGCAAGCAAACACTTGCTTGAGTAAAGAAGATAGAAGTTTATTTTAAAAAATATTCCCAATATTACAGACCACTTCCTGACCTAATGCTCTAATTTCTTTTGAACACCTTTTATGTGAATTTTCAAGAACATTTTAAATAATAGATGTGCTATAATTACAGCCTGTGTTTCTTATGAGAGGGGTTTTTTACTATTCAGATCCTGTCATTTTAAGATCAAAAGATTTCTATTTCAGAACTGTTTTCCTTGCTGAGCTCTAGACAGACAGAATACTTTGTGAGTTGCCAGATCCTTAGCTGTTGTAAGCTCTATTAACATTACACTAAAGACATGTTCCTGAAAAATCCTTTATTACATGAGCAGCTTACTGTAGTATTGTCCATGCTTTTTTTAATAGGGAAGCCCATATTCCCTTTGAAAAAAATCTAGGAACCATCTTGTGTAAGATAAACAAGAATGTTTTTCATCTAAAGCCAACTATAAAAAAATTTGACCCAACAGTAGAATTTCAGCTTTTACCTATTTTCTTATTTAATCATGGATTTATGCAGTTTTTTGCAGTGTTTGACCACTTCTTGTTGATCACTGGAGAACCCTGAACTGCATGGTAAGAATACATCTTACCATCTTACCCTAGCCAAAGAAACTGAGGGGAAAAAATTATACTTCGGAGTTTCTGAATTTTTTGGTTGTTGTTAATTCATCATGATGAAATAAGAATTCTATCAAAAACTAAAGGTTCATAAATCTAGACCCTCTTGTGTGAAAAACTATCCAGTCCACCTCATTGGCCAGATGTAGAGAACTTGCCCCTACTCACAGGGCAAAGAGAGGGTGTCAGTTGGCAGTGAGTATTTGGCTCTTCAAATTCAAGCATAAATGCCAAAAGCAGCTTGAGTGTAATAACGGCAAAAATCGCACAAACTTCAAAAGCTCCAGTCCAAATATTTTCAAGGTCAAAAGTTTCTCAAGAATGATGATTTTTTTTCCTATTATGTGTCACTTCAAATATTGTTAAGAAAATGATTTTGTGCTCTGACAAAAGATACACTTTGGGTTAGAATGGAGATGTATTAGCTGCACTTATGACCTGTCTCTAGTGATATGCCAACCTTGATCCATTTGCTTATTCATGTTAAAACTCCTGCTTGCTTCACTTGAGGCTTTAATGGGACATTCATTTAAGGGGATACTGCTGCAGGAATAAGCAGTCTGTAAGCCTCCTCTTCGTGCAGCCACATCCTTTTCTATTCCCTCACCTTAGCTAGCAGCATCAGTTGTGCAGCTGAGTGACAGTGCAAATCAGGAGCAGAATCAAGCTGAAAAACAGTTTCTCTGGAAGGATTATTTCCCAGCTGCTCTGATTCCCTGACCTTGTGCATCACAGTTCCTCAGCTTGTTCTGGTACAGTGCACAAGGTAGGGAAGGGATAGGGACTATTTTTGAGAAGCAATGAAATGCCACGCAAACCACGATCTCAGTGAAGATAGATCTGGAGCCTTTGACTGTAAAAATCGTGACCTTAATGAACAGGAAAGCCCATTACAGTTCTGCATGGTTACTTTCACATTGAGCTAAATTCTGCAGTCTTTAATCACTTTTTACCCAAACTTCTGCAGTCAATGAAATCTCACTGGAACACAGGAAAAGCTTGGTCCACTGAAACATAATGCTTTAGAAGAAGGGTGAATGGCAAGGAAGGGGGAAAGACATGATAATGGCAGAGGTACAGTAACTAATTTTTAGAACATTTTGAAAAATACACCTGACCAAAATACTGTGTAATGAACACCAGAATCTCATCCTGTCAGACAAAGTTTAGAATTAACTTTTACTTTTTTTTTTAATTGTCCTGCTAGCCATCTGTTAGCATTATTCCACTTCCTATTTAAAAAGCCTTTTCCTCCTTAGCAGATGTTCAGTTTTTCTACATGTACGTTTTGTAATTCTTCTCAACTCTACTAATAGGCTTTGTAGTCTCAGAACTACAAGTTTTCTCATATTGCCTCCATGCTGCCTGTAACATCCTCTTAGAAATTGAATAGAAAGCTATTGATGACTCCCTCCTTTGAGAAAACAGTATTCAAATAGCCTCACAAAATAACCTTTGCAGTTATCCCTAACAGACAGTGGCTGTAATCCCTGGAGTCCCTATTCCTTCTGAAATACAAAGTTGAAAGCCTTAACTAGCTTTACTGCAACTTCTACTTGTCACAAAAGAAATGGGTTGTCTGTTCAGATCATAAGGAAAAATTTCAACATAGGTTATATATCTGGTACTCCTTGCACTTAGACTGAAATGGAGGATTTTCCCCTATTTTGTGTTGTATAATAGAAGTCAATATGCATGATTAATGTTAAAACAAGTAAGGGAAGTATCACAGAATGCTCTTTTGCATCCTGCCAGCCAAATAAGCGTGAAGTATGCAAGCCTCCCATAAGACAGGTAGAGGTACGAAAGGTTAAACATCTGTTAGCATTTTCTTTCCCCCACCTCTAAATTCTCTTCTATTTTGTAGAATAATGACAGTGTTAGGCTTTGTGCCAGTGGCTGGTAGAAGAAATAGGGGTAGAAACGGGAGGAAAAAAGAAATGGATGTTTGCAAGGGGTGGAGAATATGGTTTAAATGAAGACTTCAGTAAGATGAAACTCTTGATAGATGGAGCAGGCAAATGTGAGAGTGGATTAAACTAAGGACATTTTCTGCTTGAAGACCCACTGACATACTAAAAGGAAAGATGTGCAGAGGTTGCCTTTTCATGCAACATTGCCTGGTCGGAGAGATTGGTATGTTCAATAGCACAGCTACGCTAGTGAAGTCAGTCAGTTATTAAGCAGTGCTACAGATTTCTGAAGAATACTGTCTTCCTGGAAGGAATACTCCAGGGGATCAATCTGAAATCAGTCCCAGAGGCATTGCATTCTTCTATCGTTGCTGTCTAGCAATTAAGGTTTTTTTCAAAACAACTTGCTCCTGGCTGTCTACATCTCCTAGATTCCTTATCTTTGCAGCTTTGTCCTTCTGGTTTCTCAAATAGACTTTGATTTGATTTTTCTCAATAGCTAAAACAGCACAGCCTGAAACATGGTTGGTTTGATACAAGCTCTCTCTGCCCCTCTACTTGCTGGAGGGTTTCAGCCTCCCCACTTATTTCTGGATCTGTTTTTATCTCTACTGCCACTCCCAGAGGGGTCATGAAGGGGGTCTGAAACCTGTGCAGAGCTGGGCTGAACACTCTAAGAGAAATGATGAGGAGAGCAATTTTAGTCATGAATATCCTAATGAAGCTCCCATGCTGACCTTACACACTTCTGATTAAGCAAATATGCAAATGCAAAGCAGTTCAGAGCTGGATTAGCATTCAAGGATTTTTAAAGTGTGACCGTGGTTACATGCAGAGTGACCTTTAGGCCTGCTCAAATCTGCTATAATGCAGATGGGGAAAAAGAAAGACGTTATAAATACAGACTCCATCTTCTTTATATCTTGCAGCCACTATAAAATGTGCCAGAGGATGAAATTAATATCCAGCTCAAGGTTTCACAGCTGATCTGGTTATGGGGCAAGAGATTATTCTGCATCATACCTGGGTATGTCTCTTCCAGTACCTTCCAAAGCCAAAAACTTAGCTCAACAGTTAGTTTGATCATAAGCTTGCAGGTTTTGCACTTTAAAGATGAAAAAAAGACAGCTGCTAGATAAGGATCCAAATGTAGGCCCCAACTACCAAGGTTCAGGGGGGAACAGAAAACTGAGGGGAAGCAGCAGATATATCTCAGGGTCACAGGAAGACCATTCTAGGCAACTCTCAGGGATCTGTTCTTTCCACTTGTTGGTGTTCAGAAAGTGACCATTAGAGGAAAATCATTCTTCCCTTTAATTAGAAAAAAATTCTGTAATGAGGAGTCACTCCATTAGAATTGTCAGGTGCTATGGTNTTGGTGCTGGCTCTGTATCTATGCTTATACATACATATATATTTGCCTCTGCCATTGTTTTCTATTAAAATAGTTAAACTTGTTCAGCCTTTTCCAATCCACAAGTCTCGTTATTTCATCCAAACTATAACATATGGTCTACATATCACAATCCAATGGCCTGAGCTGCTCAGACTGAGTATCAAGATCCATAGATGTCTGAAAGTTGTTCTAGTTTCATCCTACTGAGAGGAGGAATTTGGTATGGAAAACCGCAGGAAAAGAGAAATTTAGAAATACTGTACCAGGATGAAATGTTAGAAATCTTTCTCTCAGTAAGTTTTCATGGCCATTTTCAGTCCATGACTTTGAGTAGAAATACACACCTTATCTCTAGGAACACAGCAGAGGAAGAGACCTCCGGGGTTCTCAAAATCCTTTGATTGCAAAGACCACATTACGTTCTCACTTCACAAATCAAGGATTTAGTTGCTGCTGTTCTCACTATACCCACTGAAAGCCTCTTCCAGAATATACTTCCCTTATGACTGAGAACTGTCTTCAGATTTCCAGGCTAAATATATTCATAGCTACCTTTCACACACTTGTTCTGAAGCCTGACATTGTTTAATAGTTTCCTTAGGCTTGTTCTGTATCAATGTATTTATTCACTAAAAATACCAATTAAAAAAGATATTTTAACAATAAAAAACAACGAAGCAGGAGGATACTGTGAGCCAGATGAGATCCTCTACTGATATAAACTAGTTTGACTTCAATGCTAATGTGTATTGCCAGAATTCAAAAGAAACTTTTCATGTGTTTATTTTCACGTAAGACATGAAAACAAGCTTATGTGCTAAAAGCTATGAATATATCTGTAGCAAACACACATGGAACTACAATTTTGAGTAACATTTCAGCCATTTTTTTTCAGAATGAACTAAAAAGAAAAACTGAACACTGAAAAAACTTCCCCATTTTGATCTCCTCTAAGATTTTGTTAAAAACCCTTCCTCACTCTTGATCACATTATATCACTGTGTCTTAATGTAGCATGTCTATTACTGTTTATTTTTGCATTGATCAGCTCCATGTTTCTAAACTTTAAAGGTGTGAAATATATTGGTTTACCCAACACACAATTGAAGTTCCAGAATATCTTTACGCAGTTGGCAACAGAGCATTATAATACATTGTTTTATTTTCTTGCTTTGGAGATGAACAATAGGGATCAAAATTTACTGCAGCTCCAACTACTAGAAAATGATCACAATAATTTGTTCAAATTAAAGCTGTAAGGCCTAAAAATCTTCTTTTATATCTTAGGAACAATCACTTGAAGTTTTTGAATCTAATGACTGTTTGCATGTGCTAGTCATTTTGCAAATGTTCAAATACTTATTTTCCAATCCTTTGATAAATCAAAGGAAAACAAAAACTTTGACAAAGGTAACAAGAAAAATATTTAAAACCAATGACATGAATCTATAAGGAGAAGTAGAAATAATTCCATTTCTAATGATGGTAGAGCATATTTTTCTTCTGGTTATGCCCCATTAAAACTCAAAGAATATAACCCCTCCATATTTTATGCCATTTAAAAATGACAGGCTTTCATGGGCTGTGAAGCAAAATAAAACAGTGCAGGCTGATTCAAAATCAGATCTGAGTCCTGCAAGAAAGCTCTGTGCTTATCACAAAATGTGAAACTAAATTTTGAACCTTTACATGTAATGAGCCTTCATGCAGTAAACAACCTGCTTTATTTCTGCCCAATATGAGGAATACATATTGCAGCAGTGGGATAAATATTGCTGATTATGATATGAGCCCTTCTGTTTACGAAGTCTGCAAACCAGAGCCAAACATTCCTTTATGAAAACAGCCTAGACTTTAAGAAAGAAAAAAAAAGATCAACAGATCTTTATGAGACATAATTGGGATCAATAGAAATTACTGTAATTCTGAGACATGTTCTATAGGTTCTTGAACCATCCTTTAGTATTCTGTACTAAAGATGTAATTACACATTAAATTATAGCAGATGGCACCAGAAACTTGTAGAAGTATTGTTTGTTAATATATTTTGCTGGACTTATCTATCAAGGTAGCACACATAGGCATAAATTACACTTTCTTTTGGCTCTTTGGCATGTTGTTTGCATTGCTTTACATTCTCTCATGGTTCTACTCCATTCTTACTCTCTAAACTGTCACTAAAAAGTTATCGTCCTTAAACTTATTTCAGAGACAGTGAAATCTTCAAGTGTCAGAACTAGAAATCCCAATGGCTGGTACTAGTCTTGTACAAAAGTCCACTCAGCTCATTTTTCTCTCCTGAACTAGACAGTAACCCTGGAAAGGGTAGGTTGCCAAGAATACAGACGTGAAAAGAATGAATTCTTAAGGGAAAGAATGAAAACTAGACATGGAATTAGATCCAAGCAGATCCTTTTCATGCAAATAAAGAAAGATGCAGGAAAATGAGCATTTGGATCAACATCTTGTGATGGTGCAGGGCTGAGGTGAAGGTAAGAAGGGCTATGATATGTGTTAGCACCCTGTAGCAGTTCTTCTTGCTGGCACAGGGTAGACTTCCTTGTCAGGACTAAACTCAGGCAGTCATGTTATCCAGCTACAGGATCAAATTTAGGCTGAGGTTTTGAAAACCATCTGGCTTTTTTTCATCCAGTAGCTATGTGCCAGTAGCTTTCTGTGTTCACAGCCAAGTAACTAAACTTCCCACTACTGAGCCCCTGAGCAGCAGAGGAAAAGAGCAATGCTCTTCAACTGCAGAAACCTGCATGCCTTGCTTTGTTGTTAGAGCCTTGCAATTAAGTCAGAGACACCTCTCGGATGTCCTATCTTCCACAGGGAGGGCAGCCAGGCGAACACAGTAGCTGGTATCCAGAGCAAGCAAAACTGTGAATCAGAACAGTAAATCCATACCACTGTCACCTCCAGTTAGCCTGGGAAAAGTTACTCGGAGGAGTAATTCTGAAGATAATTAAGCTGTAACGTAGAGATGGTCCAGCAGAGGGCAGCATTCGTATATGGAAAAAATGTTAACTAGTGCTTTCTGTTGCACCTTCCGCAGAACCTGGGGATCCCAGCCTTTTCCCTTCTTACCAGTTCACAGGTAATTGAACTAATCATCCGATCCTGAGCACTTAATAAAATATGGAAAAGTATTATATTAAAAACATGAAGTCAGGATTTAAAATTAAAGGAAAATTATAAGCAATGAAATAATTGAGATTCCAGAAGCACAGCTGACTTGAACCCTCTCTCTGTATTGCATTCTGCATATTTTACAACACAGTATTATAACATTGATTACTGTGATGATTAAATAGAGACAGGGCGTTAGACCTCAGTTCAGAATGTGCTGAACATACGTGTGTGCCTATGTGTGTTTATGAAAGCAATGAGACAAAAATTCTTCCAGCAGACATGCACTTGAGCAGCTTTATTAAGCACTTCTAGGCCATTGGCTTTTAAAAAGTGGAGTGTGGAAACAATCTACCCACGTGAAGCAACTAAATTAGTATGATTCTTGGAGGCTTTTTTCCCCCCATTTTTAATATTTGCAGTTCTAGTTGTGCTAATACAGATGGGGTACCTGCAAGAAATTTGCCCATTTTGAGAGGCTGAACAATACTGGAGCTAATGTGTTCATCTGTGGTATTCTTTCCTTCTAGAGTCTAGCTGTCCCTTTGTCTGAATTTATTTCTTTACAACATAATACTTCTTCACAGAGTGCTGCCATTCACTATGATGATGCTGGAAGACATGCAAGTGGCTTGGATGTTCCAATCACAATAAGAGATGATTAATCTACAATATGCTTCCCAAGAAGATGACAACTATGATTAGGAGATCAAGAAAGAGTTTGTGAAGGGATTCTACACAAACAGAAGTTAGAGGAACTACTGGAAGCAACAGTCATGTATTAAGGTGCTGAAATAACCTCTTGACTTCTAGACTACACCCATAACTGTGAGACACACCTGCTTTTCATAGTAACAGGTAGAAGCTGGCTGAGCAGAGAACAAATCTGTGAATTTATGTATGGTTTTGTGACACTGACTATCAGATTTCTGATCTTGTAGTTTTTGCCATACTGCAAAATTGTGATAAAAAATGCAACCTCTGGAAATGAAAATATAGCATTAAATATATTTCTGCTCTGTGCCTTTTTAATGAAAAATATATTGACATGAAAAACCCTCAAAAACTCAATTACCTGTGTAGGTAACCCTTAGATGTTCAGAAAAATAAAGGTCTACACACTTCTAGTTTTTTTGTAAATCTTTCCCTGAGAAAAAAAAATCTGTTAATTCTGTTGAAAGACTAGGGTTTACTGGCAAGTAAGTGATATTTTGTTCCTAATCCTGCAACACTAACTACATTCACATTATAGAAATACTGTTGATTTCAACACGAACAGTCTTGTACAAAGGATTTTGCAAAGCCAGGGCCTGAGGAACTGCAGAAAGCAGAAATTAGATATTAACTGAAAAGAGGACAGATGATAAAGAATGATAGGCAATGAAAAGAAAAGAAAGAAAAAGAGAGAACAGAGCAAATTACTAAAAAGGGGAGGGGGGAATGTGTCCTAGTTTCCCTGGGACAGAATCACAGGTTAGCCATGGGCTGAAGACCATTAGCAGTTTGGAGTCAGCCAGGGTAAGTGACCTGAGTCTGCTCACAGGTGTATCCCAATACCATAAACCTCATGCTCAGTATAAAGGGGGAAGTGTGCTGAGAATAGAAACTTTTGTGCTTGGGGTGTGCTCTTGATCAGGGTGCTCCTGACTCTGTTCCTCTTCCTTCTTCTGAGGACTGCTTATTTTTTTATTTTTTTTTACTATCACAGGTTTGTTGAGCTATGTAACTTTGTATACTTTATATTGGCATTAGGTAATCAGTTTTGTTAAATCTATTCTCATTTTAACCCTTGGGTCTTCTCTCCTTTTCCTTGTCCCCATTTTCTGCTGGGAAGGGATAACTGGGTGATAGAGCAACTGCTATAATTTAGCCTTAGCTATGGGCTAAATAGAGATATGATTGCATGAAGAAAAGAAGGCAAAGTTTAACTTTATATATTGTGAAATTTGGACATTCTTCATAAATACATATATCTATATAACTTTTAAAATGGCATTAATTTAATTTTTCTGTGGAAAATGGTTTTTTATATTATTTGTTTTCTAATAATATAAGTAACTTGAAGTTTCCTAGGAAAGATGAAGTAAAACACTGCCTATTTTCTCCTTTCATACTCCCATGCTTCCTCCTTTTGCTTCTTTCTTGCACAAGAACTCTAGTTAAAAAAAAGAAGACAGAAAAGTTGACATGCTCAAATGTCAGCTTTTTCAAACCTGCAGTTGTACTTGTGCTCCAAAATACTCATCTGATATAGTTCAATAAAAATAACTGGAGTCTTGCCCTGTTACATCAAAATATCTGTGTGATCCAGTGTGACCTTTTTCTTCTGCTGCAATTCAGTTTGTTACATGTTCCCCAGAATTTCCAGCTGCCCTAATGACTCCATCCCACATTGACACCCAGCTTTCCTGTTCTTTATCCTTCCCTTTAGACACTTGGGGCTTCACCACCCCAAAGCCCTCTCAACAGTATTCCAGTGCACAGGGTATAAATTCTCTCTCCTGTGTTGTGCTCCTCCTGTTTCCAAGCTACTTCACCTATTCCATCACCTCCTTTGTCTTATTACATTTGGAGTACAAGCTCTCAAAGGCTTAGTGTGTGTTCTTTCTTACTAACCACTACAGCTTTGAGTGAAGGTTCCTAGATATTATTATGATAGTACAAATGGGGAAAATGTAAAAAGTTTGTCCTTCAGAGTCTCAGCTAAGGATGGTCATTCATATAAGTGCTGATGTCATACATATTAGGCTAATTCACTTCAGATAAGTTATACTGCAGTATTTTTAGAACTACAGCTACACTTCCACTGAGAAATCTACCTACAACAACCACTGAAAACACCTACATGTTGCTACAAGGGAAAAACTTAATATACAATCTGTTATAGATAGGAGAGATGAGATTGTTCCCAGTCCACAATTCTGAGGCATACAAGGAAAAAAAGATATTTGAAAGAAAAATATTCAATTACTTCCCCTACCCCTGCAAAGGAATATGTAATTCAAGAATCCTGACAATTCAAAGGAAAAACCCCAGTGTTGGAATTGGTATTCTGAGTGAGACTGGCCATATATCCCAACTGCAGAAAACTCCACGTTTGATGTTGGCCATGTAGAAAACTTATCCAAGTTTTTGCTAAGTAGAGGATAACTTAAACCTTGAATTACAAATCCCTTCAAGGAGCAGAAACAAGAAAGTGAAGAACAAAATTAAGACACTCCAGTATATATGCAGGAAAATCTACTCCAGCACAGAAGGAGAGAAAAAGAAATGAATTCTTCTGATAAACTCGTTTATCATTCTTTACAGGATACCTTGCAAGAAATACAAGGTCTCATGCTGTCCGTGGAGGTTCCATACCCAGTGAAGGACATGTCTTTATTGATATCCTGTTTTTACTTTCACCTCAGTAATGGCAGAGATTGTATCAGAAAGTTTTAAAAGCAAAATAGAGGTTAGATCCATTTTCGATAGTCTAAATTAAAAGAATAAATGAATCACCCAACTGTAGTTAATGGGCAATTAACATAATTCTGGTCCGGTGTAGCTGAAAGATAATGAAAAAGCTGATTGCAAATGAACCAGCAGTAATGTGGGAGGTCATAATAGTCCCATAACTCTGAATGAGAAACCAGTTTCTCCTCTAACACTAGATGGTTTGATGGGTGAGGGGCTTTGTCGTACTATGAAATTTGTCCATGATACTATGAGACAAATAAAAAAAAAGGTTGTGCTGTGTAAATGGTGGATTGCTTACAGAACAGGTAGCCTGAGCAACTGCACCAGCCTGTACTAGCTATCATAAACTAGAGGGTAATTAGAAGTGCAATGGTGAACAGAGAGGAGAGAAGCATATATCCGAGTAATGAGTTCACAACTTTACTACAGCAGGGCAACAACCCACCAGGGCAAATACATCAGGGTATCAGACTCTGTTCTAGCCTGAAGTCAGGATGTGCTGATGCCCTCTAACTTGGCCCTCTTCCTGGAGACAGTGTAATCTATTCTTTGTGCTCAATTTGTTCTTAGTTAAGGAAGCAGTAATTGGGTGGGATGAATTCCACCCACAATGCTTTTCTCTTCTCTCCACTTACCATCTATGTCCTGATCCTATTAAAACTTAAGATCTTGTTCAGCAAACTGTCATCAGATAAAGTAAATTACATTTAATGCTGGTTGTAATGCTCTCAAAATCAAGAGAACAATTGTGTCTAGGGCAAGGACCGCCTCTTTCCCTAGAATTTTAAGTAAAGCTATATTTAGCTCCTTTGTGGCTTTTGAGGGGGAAAAAAGGTAATCATATTAGAACACTATAATAGTAAATGAGTCTATGTCCTAGCAGCAGATGGCACATTAATAGGGTGCAGACACAAAGAAAAAAAGAACTAACCCTTCAAACTGTATTATTTTTCTTGGTAATTTTCTTCACTGTTCCTATGTCTTTTCTACCAGACTGAATAAAATTATGGTAGATTTAATAGAGAGGACTTAATCTTTGTGCTAAACTTGTATCATGACAAATCAATAGGTTATAGCCGCATTATGCAAAATGGAAAAAGTAAATAGATGAAAGTGACAGTGCTTAATACTTAGGTTACATGGATTACAAATGACCTTTTTAGGTAGACTTTTACATTACCTTTTGCACCACTGTCCTGTTGCTAAACTGAGAGCTAACATAAGTCACTAAGTTGTTTGAGAAGAATTAATCTTCTTGGTGTGTAGGGGGATGCGTACAACTCTGACTTGGGATCACCAATGCACATGCCCCCAAGCAGTGAGTGCTACAGCAGATACCTTAGTTCCTTCACCCTGACTAGAGTATCCTTGTGGTGTCCTTAAGATAGTAGAGTACTGGATTCAACATGGAGAAAGCATACATACCAAGTAACACATTACTAGTCCTCTTGCCTATCCATCCAAATTAACACCTCTCAGATAAAGTTTAAAAAATATTTGTTGGAATAACTCTGAATAGACCTTATTTGTCTATTTATAAAACTAGTAATAGCCTAAGAGTGAGCAAGTAATAACTTTAGTCCACTTGAGGAAGCTAATGTAGCTTTTATTATGGAGAGTCTTGTCTTTCAAATTTACTAGAGTTTGTAGAGATCAACATGTATATAGATGGAGTTAATTCAGTTAATACAGTCCACTTGGATTTCCAAAGGTCTTCCAAATGTTCTTTCACAAAAGGTTTTTAAGAAAGGTGAGTAGTGATGGGATAAAGGGAAAGGTCTTTTCATGGATAAGTAACTGTTAAAGAATATGACAGAGAGAGGAAAAATGAATTGATAGTTTTTGCAACAAAGTGTGTTCCCGCCTTGGAATTCTTTCAGCCTCCCACCACTTTTTGGCCTCTTACCATTTTCCAGCCTCCCATGCCCTCTTGGTCTCAATGCCTTCTTTGGCCTCCCACCTCTCAGTCTCCCACCACCTCTCAGCCTCCTACTATCTTTTGTCATCCACCCGTTTTCAGCCTCCCACCACCTTTTGGCCTCCCATTCCCTCTTGGCCTCAACACCTTCTTTTGGCTTCCCATCACTTCTCAGCCTCCCCACTACCTTTTGGCCACCACCACTTTTTGGCCTCACACAACCTCTCAGCCTCCACTATGTTTCAGCCTCCACTATGTTTCAGCCTCCCACAACCTCTCAGCCTCCCACTATCTTTTGGCCTCCACTTTTCAGTCTCCCACCACCTTTTGGCCACCTGTTACCTCTTGGCCTCAACCCCTTCTTTCAGCCTCCCACTACTTCTCAGCCTCCACTATGTTTCAGCCTCCCATCCCCTCTTGGCCTCCCACCACTTTTCAGCCTCCCACAGCCTCTTGGCCTCCCGCTATCTTTTGGCCTCCACCACTTTTTGGCCTCCCACAACCTCTTGGACTCCACCATGTTTCAGCCTCCCTCCACTTTTCGGCCTCCCACTGGCTTTTGTCCTCAACCACATTTTGGTCTCCTGTCCTCTCTCAGCCTCAATCCCTTCTTTTGGCCTCCCACTCCCTTCTTGGCCTCCCCCCACCCTTTGGCCTCTCACCACCTCTCGGCCTCCCACTCCCTCTCAGCCTCCCATCCCTTCTTGGTCTCCCACCACCTCTCAGCCTCCCACCACCTTTTGGCCTTTTAATTTCTTGTCTCAAAGTTTTCCTGGACAGATGATGCCCATGTGCTGTTGTGCCAGTGTTGATCTTTAGCTTAAATAACTCTCTGGGCTCTCTGGTGATGCCTTCATTGTGTGTTTGCAGAGGGAAATCAGACCCCCTTAGCTTTCTAGTTACTAGGTCAAATAAATGAAGCTTTCTTCATTTTGAAAGAACATAGTTTGATGATCCAGGAGAGGCATCTTTTGCTCCTGTAGCCAATGATTCCACTTCTCCAAAACTGGCAACTGAAGAGAAATATTGCTACCAAGGTATCAGAGCTGTTTCCACAAGTCCATGATAGGAGCTAAACCACTATGGGCAAGCTTTTGGAACACCAACAGATGTGCTTTCCTTTTGATGTACTGGGCATCTAACTTTGTTGCTATTTCTTCTAATTCTCCCTGGAAAGCAGATATCTAGTGTCTTGCTCAGTAAAGAAACATAGATGTGGTGCTTTAGGAACATGGTTTAGTGACATAGTGGTGATAGGTAGATGGTTGGACTTGATGATCTTAGAGGTCTCTTCCAACCTTAATGATTCTGTGATTTTGTGATTCCAGCGGGATCTGAGGTGGAACCTGGGACAGCCAATGTATTCATAAATGATTTGGGAAAGTGGGTGAGTAGGGAGTTCAGGAAATTTGATCATAATATGGAGTTATTCAAGATAGCAAGAACAAGCAGTGACCAGAAAAAAAACATACAGAAGAACTTTATGAGTCTGAGTGGCTGGGCAATTAAATGACAAATGAAATTCACTGTAGATAAATGGAAAGCAATGCACATGGGAAAACCAATTCTAACTCCACATATTAATATGATGGAGTTGATCATTACTACTTAGGAGATAGATCTGGGGTTGTGATAGATAGTCCTGTGAAAATGTCAACCCGATGCTTAATAGCAGTCAAGAAGGAAAGTCAAATGTTAGAAAACATTAGGAAATAAATGAAGAACAAAACAGAGAACATCACTGTGCTGCTACAGAAAACCATCACTCAACCTCACATTGAATACTGTGTGCTGAATACTGTCTCATCCTGTTCTTTCAAAATGGATACAGGTAAAAAAGAAAGTTTCAGAGTAAAGCAATAAAGATGATCAAAGCTGCAGAGCAGTCTTCATATTAAAAGGTGCTACTCAACAGCTACAACAGGAGAGGCTAGCACACTTTATCCTGGAAAAGGATGACCTGTAAGAATATGATGGAAGTCTGAGAAATCATGTACACATCTTGATCTTGATCCTTTCCACACGAGAACTAAGGAATGTAAGATGATGATAAGAAGAAATACATTCAAAACAAACACAAGTGCTTCTTTGGATGCATGAACTAAAATGGGAAAGTAGACATGCAGATCAACCATCTAACTGAGAGTTACCAAAAATACATAGACTGTATCTACCTAGGATTATCATAGCTGGAGCCCAGGAGAGCAGCAAGAGATATCATGCAGAGACAGGTGCTGAGGTAGACAGGCCTTTGGTCTTACTAGTAGGCCCTTTAAGAAAATTATATAGCTTCATATACTCCTTAATTCATATGAATAACTATTTTTATTTTCTTTGATTACTTTAACAGTACATTTCTTATACTGAAGAGAGAGACATTTCCTCCTTCTACTCTCAAATGAATTAAGACAGAGACCACCGTATCTAGTGATCTGGGACAGTTTGCTAGATTCTCCCACAATCTCCCAGTATAGTCACTACCTTAAAGAAATATTTATACTTTGTTCACTATAATGAAATCTTAATTATTTCAGATAATGAAGCCAACTGGGAAAGAAGAAAAGGATCTAAATTTGAAAGAAGAGTGTGTGGGTGTGATGTGGCATGTTATATAAAAGAGAAATAAATACATTGCTATAAAGATGGCATCACCAGATGGAGCTGTTACTTACACTCTTGTAAATCCTCCTTCTTTTCATGCAAGGACCCTCTGATTTTTAAGATCTTATATATATTGCAGAATTTTGTGAAATAATTTCTATGCTCTGGACTGTGGCAAGCAGTAGGGGAGTTTGCTGTCTGTCCTTGTGTCTCTACCAGAACTGTTACTCTAGGAACTCTTCGGTGGTTTCTCAGGGCTTCTAAATGAAGACGTTGCCCGAGCCCTTACTACACTTTTTTCAAAGAGACTACTACATGTACAGGGGAAATAAAGTATCCTACACAAGAACTATTCTGCATGTCTGCCACACTGATTTCCCCCTGTAAACTCACCTGCAAGGCTCTAACATAGAATCATAGAATGGCTTGAGTTGGAAGAAAGACCATCTAGCTCTAACCTCTCTAGCATCACATGTTGCTTTGGCAGCAAGATGAGCAGTTACAGCTTATTCATGCATAACCTTATCAATTCTATCTCTCCTCCCAGTCTTTCCAGAACAGTGCTTGAGATGTGAGTCTCTCTCCCATTTTTCTTGCTATAGATCTGCTCATTCTTTCTATTATCAGTGCTCCCAATATGCATTATCTCTGTGCATTATCAGTTACAACAAAGCCAAAAGAAGAAAAGCTCTCACTGTAAAATATTAAACTTAAAACCCCAGTTATCTGATCAAAAGCTTTGGCTTTTTCCCAGGGAAGAGAGCAGCCTCCAGCTTATTGCCCGTAGAGGAGCTTATTCTCATTAATCAAGGCACCCCAGCACATTATTCAATGAATACCCATGCCTGGTAATACTGGCCTGGTTGCTGTGGATTGACACTTGCAAGACTCTATTTAGAGAGGGTATCACAACCTTGGCAAAAATTGTCTCCTCTGTGTTAAATTCTTGTCTTTACCAGATGCTATTATTCTACTCTGGAATTCTATATTTAGAGCTCGAGTGGGATTTATATGGTACTCTGACCTGACATGAGCTCTCTGCACAAGGCTGAATTTAGCCTTGTATGCACTCATGCTGAAACTGCTGACTATAATAAACTGAGGAAGGCTTGTTCTACATATGTCTAGTAGGCTACTATGTCCCTTAAATGTAGGACTTCCATGATGGCTAAAATTTCACCAAATGCTTGTAGAATAATAAAAATGACAAACTACGTTTGTAAGTTCACTTTTCCTTGCCAGCAGTATCTGTGCTTCTTCAGAGACTGTCACAGAAAAATAACAAAACCTTGTTTTAAGAATAGATGAAATAAGATTTCCAGATTATTTAAAACTAAGAAAAATGTTCCTTTTACAGCCTGGTATTTTATCATGCTGTTGTCAGCCTTGGCTCCCTTCACTTGCATAAAATCTGAACTTTTGGCAAACAAGTAGATAGAAGGGCACAGGGGAAGAGATCTCATGGATCTTAAGCACATTTAGGTCCTTCTTAGGTCTTCTTATGTTAGTTATTCCACTAACAGAAATATGCTTAACCTGTATTAGACAGTAGAGAAGGCAAACATGAGCAGATGAAGAAATATGTGTCATGGAAAATTAGACACTGTTGATTTCTTTGCTCATGGGTAACATATTAATGTAGGGAAACAAATACACAGGAGGTTAAAACCTATGTGCTCACATTGTTAGTTTTGTTGTCTTTGATGTTTGTGGTTCCAGCTGCAGGTGCAAACTGGGTAGCCAGAAATGGAGCCCCTTAATATAAAAATACAGATTAAAGTTCAAGCAATGGCAGGAACAATTACATACATTGCTTCAAACTGTCTGCTCTAGATAAATTTCTGTTTGAAGCCTGAGCTGGAGTAATAAAAAATATTCCCAGGTTGGTCTCAATTTCATAACTACACATTAGATAAAAACAAAAAAAACCACCCCAGAACACAAAATCAAGCCAAACAACTCACAGTAGTAGAATAAAGCAATGAAGAATGACAAAACCAATGAAGAAATCCACAATGTGTTCGCTTGTGCCTCACAGTAATTAATGCTTTTTGAGATATTAGATAAACTTTTCTTTGTTGTAATAGAAACAGATTTCCCAGATCTCCTATTTCAGCTCTCAAGCTCCACCTTTTCTCAGCTTTGTCTGAAATTAGGCACATTTTCTACCACTTTAATAAACGTGGAATACAATTAGGAAATTATCTGTTTGCATCAGCACCGGCAGCGAACAATAGCTCAAATTTTGGGAGTCAAGGCTTCAATAATAAGGCCTGATTTTCTTAGCAATCAGATGCATACACATGCATACACACACACATGCACTCACACACACCACATGTCTTTGTGAATAGGGCCCAAAACAGCTGCAACCTTCCAGAAATTAATTGGATTCTGGATCATTTGCATTTTTATATAGTTTACCAACAAAAGATGGAGATAGCAAGTTTATTAATGTGAAAAAAGAGAGACAGAGAAAGAGGGAGGGAAACTGAACATTTTGGTTGAGCCACTAATCCAAATTTTAATATACACAGTGCCTATTCACCTTGTAATACTGCAGCAGATCTTCCAAGGTGGAAATTGATATGCAGGTCTAAACTGCAGGCAGCTGTTAAGGACTCCTACTGATGCCTAGGGCCTTTGCAGTTCTTCATCTGGGTAGGCATTATGATTTGATAATGGCCATTTTCAGACAACACCCAAGGCAATTCTAGGATTTGCTGTCACAATAGACACACTGAAAATAAAGTCAGTGTAAATGGATTAAGAAATTGACAGAATAACAAGGCAGAAAGAATTGGAATGAATACACCAATGGCAGATGACAACTCAATGCATTGTGCTGCAGAGATGGGATAAGGAAAGTGGAGCAGGAGGATTTATCTGTTGCCTGTATGCCTTCAACTTGCTTCCTGCCTGCATGGATGCCTACTTCATTGAGAAGTGAAATCTTTATTAGATTTCTTATCTCTCTTGCTGCCTATTGAAAAACTTCCTGTGAAGTGAAAGCTTCTGATTTATAGATGTCCAGGACAACTACAGTTTTTCCAGGTAGTCATAGAGTGACCAGAGGTTAAAATTGACACCCTCATTGCACTGGAGAATATGAAGAAAATACTGACTTGGTATTCAGAAGACAGAGTGATCCTCAACTCCTGTGGATGTTGATGTGAACAGTGGGTGACTGGATGGTAATTAGGACTTCAAATTAGGACTTATAAATTTCTTAGCAACACTTGCACTGAGGTGTATGTGAGGCTTAGTGCATGAACTGTCCTGTGGAATCCCTAATTTGATGATTTTTATTTTTTTTCTATAAATAGATGGAATTTAATTTATTCACTGTTATTGTGATTGTGTCTTTATCTCTGCCAAAACCACTTTCCAACTCTGGTCAGTCCAGCCTGAAAAAACAAATCATACCTGAGTAAACAATACCAGATTAATTACTGAAATGCTGACTATGAGTTCATGTGCAGAATAACTGTGGATTGCCAAAAATGTATTAGTTGGTCTCTGTATGATAGACCCAGAGCACATGCAGCAACATCCCCACTAGGCTGTCAGGTAAAGAAGGGAGGAGAACTCCTACAAGGATGAAAATGAGACTCTGTGTTGTGTTAGTGCTCAGCTGGTAAGGATCCAGTGAATTTCAATTCCCTGTTAGTACAGTAAGTGCTCCCCAGCACTGCCAGACCTTGTGTACAACTTTTCTATTGGCTCATGGAACAAAAGCTGGACAGTAGCACACAGAAAACCAAAACTGCACAGGGCAGATGGCTGGAGACACCATATAGCAGTAAAATGCCATCTACTTAGGCTATGTGAGAGCTTTGGACAGCAAGACTGGTTAAAGAGAAATTGGAGTAAAAAGTGATGCTGGGAGCAAGAAGGAAAGAGTAACTTTGCCCCACTGGGGCTACATGAGCAGCAAGTTGTGCCCTTGATTATCCAACCCAGCTCCATCTTTTCCTTCAAGCTCTTTTCTATTTACTTACTTTGCTGAAATCATTGGAAGCCTTGAGATAGCTTTTGTGTTTGAACAATGCAAATCCTGAACCCTTAGTGCAGGATATTCAACCAACACATCTTGAGTAATCTGGAAGGAGCTTAGTCTCATAATAGATAAATAAAACACCTTTGACTTCATGAGAACTAAGTCAGTGCTTGAGTGTTGTGTTGAATTAGGTACAAAATTTTATCTGTGGTTTGCATAAATAATAATTATGTCTTTTATGTTTTATACATGCCTATTATCTTGTATGGATCTTGTGTATGTAACTTTTCCATCAAATACTGACACACAATACAATGAAAAAAAACTTTAAACTTTGTTTTCCCTGGCTGTTTCTCTCTTTCCATTCTCCTGCCCCATTTCTTTTGCCCAGTAAGGGAGCTCCATGTTTTTCCTACATTTCTCAGGGTTTGTTTTCCTTCTGCACCAAGTTTGACTACTTCTTCTATATAAGCTTTGATCACAGTCCCCACTTCTATTGTTTGTCCTTCCATTTTTCTTCTTTCTTATCCTCTTTTCTTTCTTCCTTTTAGGTGTTATTTTTATTCCTTTTTCTTTGAGTGTTCTCAACCACTCTTGTTCTACTCTTTCTCTGATTAAGTTACAACTACTCTTTTTCAGTTTTTGTACCAAGCATCTATTGACTGCTCTTCCTCCTTAATCTGCCCTTCAAGGGTAGAGAAAGAGAGGTGGTGGTAGCAATGGCCAGAGAAATGAGAAATCTGGCACCAAGAATGAAGAGAAAAGGGCTGAATGTCACAGAGCCTTCAAGCATGAGGAAGAACAAAGTAGAGTAATAATTATGAAAAGATGAAAAGGGAAGGTTTCCATAAAGAACGTGGAAAAAGGATTGAAAATAAGGGTAGTGGAGGAAAAATTGCAGTGCTACTACTTTTATTCCCAAGTTCAATGTTCCCTCAGTTTTGAAGGACCTGAAGATGCAGGGGGTAGGAGCTCCATTTAGCCTTAAATCAATCCTCTTAAAAGGAATACCTTGATTACAGTTAGCTTGCCAGCATTTAGAAATGAGACAGGAACATGGCCAACATTCTTCTGGCTGAATACACAGATACAGTGAGACACATTATGGAATGATAAAGTATCTAAGTGCATTTATCTAACCTTTGCTAACCTTAGAAGAAAGCCTGCCAAAGTGTTCTGGTAGTACTGAAAAGCCAAGCAAGTAACAGTCTTATAAACAGGCAACATTCTGCATGGCACAAATCACTGTATTTGTACTGCCTTGAGACTTCATAGATTCTGCTTTTGAGACAGTCAAGAAAAGTGAGAAGTGTAAGCTTGAGATCTTGGCCTCACTGAAGGCAATATATCCACTTAACTTCTATGCAGCTAAATGCAGCTAGTTTCCAATTAAGAGCAAGCTGACTGATTTTTATCTATGTCAATATATCTAATGTAAATGATTTCAACAAGCACCACAGGGGAAAACACAGAAATATGATAAATATTAGGGCAGAAATGACAGAGAAACTACAGGTAGAGCAAGATCATGAAAAGACCAGGGCTGAAAGAATAAAGAAGAAAGCATATCCAGATAGGACTTTAAAAGGAGCATCACAATTGTCAGGGACTGCAGGTGAAGTGGAAAGGAGGATACAGATAATGAGAACTCAGTTAGAGCCATTGTAGGCAAAGCAGAGTTTGTTGCAATCAAATGAACTGAACTGAGGACCATGGCAAGAAAAGGTGAGGCTCATGATATGTCTTTGCAAAGAGAGAAATGATCTGTGTTTGTGCTCAGGAACCTGGCGCACTATCGTCATAGCTCTGCATCTGTTCACACTGTAGCTATAAAATAGATTTCGTTTTCAAAAGGTATGAAATATATGTACTTCTTCAATAGCAATTACAACACTCACATTCTGTATTTCAGGGGTGCCACACTTGAAGTCTGCCTAGAGACTGCCTTCTCCAGGATGAGAAAGCAGCATCAGGGGCAGCTAGTCTCATGTAAAAAGCTGTTTTTCACCTGTTAAAAGTCTTGCAATGCTTCTCCAAGCAGAAATACAAATATTAGACTGCTGCTTCACTAGGCAATAGAAATTTATTATTTTCCTCTCTGTAGTGAGAGAGCACTGATAAAGCACTAATTTCATTCCTTGAGTAGGAGCAAGAGAGAGAAGTTGTTAACATTACCAAATCCAAATCCTGGTAACGGAGAACAGTATTTGATATTAATTTCCTCTTGTCAAAATTAGTTAAAATTCCCAATGGATAGGTCTTCTGCTATTCTTTCTGGGAGCACACTCCATTATTCTTAGTGTCTTTTTTATTTTGTCTTTGCTTTACAATAAGGTAATTTTTCTTTCTCCTTAGCATTTATATCCTATAAACATTTACAACCTGTTACATTTCATCTCAGTTACTCTTTCATTAAGTTGCTTATACTTGTGTTATTTTTTTCTCTGCTAGTTCATCTTCCTTTTCTCCTTCTCTGGATTTGCTTTACTTCATCAGCTGCATTCTGGCAACAAGCTAAATCAAACGCATACCTAGTATTCTAGCCAGGCTACAACAGAACTGCACAGAGAAGGCTATTAAGACAGGGCTCAGTGATGCACAGCTTTTGCACATGCAGCCCGAAATTTTACTACACTTCATTGCTACTCTGTTATGTTACATATGCAGGCTTAATTTTCCATTCAGTATTACCTCTTAACAATATCAAAGACAGTGGTATAAGGCTATTCAGCTGGTTTACACTCTTTCTGAGCACTGCTTGAATGCTGGCCATGATGTCATTAAAAAAAATCTGAAGTCTGAATTGGACTACTGTGGACTTTACCCAGAAATTGTGATTATTTTTTTTAAAACTGTTACATTATGAGAAGTTTGAAGTTTAGCAAAATATTTACCTTTTGCAGGAAACAGATTCACTTAACAAAAACAGTTTTTTGCTTTGCATTATCTGAAGAAAATCCATTCAGATGTTAAGCTACCTGAACAAAAGAAACAGTTTTGCTAATTAGAAAATGATTCTAATGCTCCAATGGGCATGGCTAATTCAAAGAGGACTTGAAGTTAAAGATTAAAATCAGAATTGTACATAGGTTTGGTAAAGAGTTTATACAGCCCTCTCCTGGGACATCATCATCAGTATATTGTTGCTTGCAGACGTGAAAGATCTTGCACTAAGTACATAAATAGGATCTTCAGAAACACAACATATCAGGAGAAAATACTCCAGAAATAAGTATGTATAAATTACTTCAAATACTGTACTGTTCTCCTTTTAGATGCACAAGGTAGGATCTACCTGGAACAATTTGCAGATGGGAAATATTCACTGTAGTGTATTATTAGTACTCCATCAGTATTTGTAAATCATTCTGAGGTAGAAGATGAGATGAAAGGGAATATTTTTTCCTTCACTACTTTTGTGCTGTTCCTCTGAAAAAAAGGCATGCTTTAGTAGCATGGATGATCACCTTGGAAGATGTGATAGTGTCAAGTGTTAATGTACCTGCACTGCTGCTGCTAAAATAGTTCCCCTCAAGAGCATGAACCACATAAGATACTCATGTTTACCCGGAACCCATGGTATCCAGTCAGATAGCTAGTTTATGTGAAGTCTCACATTCCACCACATTTCACTGCTGTTATTAAAGTTGCAGTTTCTCAGGAAGCAATTAGTCTTTCTTGTTGCAGATATAGACACCGCAAGCGTGTAGAAAGTGAAACACAATCCTTGATCAGTCAGCCCTTCCTTGTCACAGCTTCTCCTACACTGTTTTCCTACCCTGAACACCAACAGGTGCAGATGGGGAGCAATGCCTTCTAGATGTGTATTCTCTTTCTTCCAGGTAAGGAAGACAGGATCTGCATGAGACACACTGCAGATGAGAAACTTAGTGTGATATCAGCTAATTCTGTACTGTTTATAAATCATCTTCAGATGATATATGCCACGAAATTAAGATTATGATGGGGTCTTTAATCTGGTTTGAAACTGATAAAACGAACACCATTTCACAAGCCAAGCTATCTTCCCCTAGATTTAAAAAATGCATCTGAGCATAAGCCAGTCTTAAACCAAGTTTGACCCTGTGACTACTAGCAACTCAACCCACATTTAAATCAAAACCACACGGAGCAGTGATAAAATACACATACACAGACACACATCCCTATCACAACATATACATATTGTGTCCTAGGCATACTTTTAATCTCTGTCTAACCTTTTTAGTAGTGACGAAGCACCTTTCAGTCATTACTAGAACCATTAATTTAAGTATCAGCATTGTCTGAATGTATTGTTCTCCTACACTGCCTAGGATGTCCATGCAGCCATTGATTTAAGAGACAATATCACTTGCTTCCAAGTTTATGAGGCAATAAACAGCTCCCGCATATTGATGAATGCGGAGGTGTTTGCTCAGCACATTTGCAGGGGACGTTTATTACCCAAGTGCTGTGCTTTAAAAGCAAATGAAATTGCAACTATTCTCAGTTTCTTCTGCTGCGAGGTAGGGAGAAAAATACTGTTGTTTTTAATTTGTTCCTCCACTTTCCCTCCTCCTGTGACTCATTAAAATGACTGACACAGCCATGGATGTTTCTCTTATCTGTGCAGTTGATGACTACAGTCATTTTTTCCTTTGGTGGCTTTGCAAGAAACTGCTTTAGAAGAGGGTGCAATTGTCAGAATACTGAAAAGACATGACTAAGATTATTCCTTCATGTTTTTTTACCTTATTATCCTCTTCCAAAGGATTAAGTTAGCTCCTCAGCATAGCCACTTAGAGTTACTAACCCTACCATAATATTCATTGCTATGTCCATAGAATAAAAGAATGAACTGATTTTTAATTTGCAAAATTGGGATCATGTGAATGTCAAGGATTAAAAGATGAGTCTTTGGATTGTGCACCTGGCAAAACACTTCTTGGAATCTAAATTCCTTTTAAGTATATGATACTGGGAAGGAAGAGAGAGTGGAGGAGAGAGATGAGATTGATAGCGAAGCTGCATGCCAACTGAGTTGTTATGAGGATGCCAAACAGAGAGAGCAACCTGTGAAAAATGTATTAAATTATCAAAACCACAAAACTGATTTATTGCTGCTGTAATTTCTCTTTTGCTCTTTGTTCCCATAAGAAGGATGTCAGAGACAATATTTTCTTACAAGAAAAAAAAAATTTCCAGCTGTTATTAAAATATATACAAACATATGTAAATTATTTTATTTAACTAGGTTGAGAATTAAAACAGAAAGACGATTGAATGAGAAGTTCAAATACAAACACTAAGAAGCAAACAAGTATTTTCCAAAATCCACAGGATGAACGGATCATTGAATTTTCTGGCTTGTATGAAAAGGCTTTAATCTAAATAGCAGCATATCTGTTGTTTTAAGAAAAGGATGTTTGAAATTTCTAGCAAAGCAGATGATTCCATTCTTACCCTCACCAAATGAGATTAGGGGAAAAAATATTAACTAAAAAAATTTTATGATGCTCATTAACTTGCTTCATTGTTTGTCTCATTATGTTCTTTTCTAATTTAAGACTCAGATATGCAAACTTCCATTCATTTATATAAACCTTTTCATCTGAATAATGCCATTAACATCAATGGGACACATTCTTAAGACAAGTTGGCTGTTAGCAATGTAATGCTAGAAGGCTGTGTAAAAGGTCATTATTTTCCTTCATGTCTGAAAAATGTCTTCAATCCATTTGGAAGCGTAAAATTATAACATTAAGAACTAATACTTAGATTTAAAAATAGAAAATCTTTCATTAGTTGTACTTAACTAGCTCTTAGTACTTTGCACCATTAGAAAAAAATGTTCACCTGCTTTAATCCACATACTTGGCCTTTTCCATCATAGTCCTTTTCTTTCAAATACTTTCTACTCCTTTCAGTTGTCTTGATTTTGCACTTTGCCTTGATTTTTGTCCTTCATTGTCATTTGACAGAGTGTATTTGTTAAGGAGAAGTGAAGGGAGCTTAAGGGGACAACAGGTTATGCTGATGCCTGTTCAGTCTTTGTGGCCTGTGCTGGGGACGATTCATTGCACACAACCAAACTCCAGTCTACTCTCACAGTCCTCTGCCTTCCTATTACTGTCAGTTAAGGGGTAGTCCCTATAAGTGAGCTGGAGAATAGTAGCATGTGTTTCACTTGCAAGTCAGTTGGCAAGTAGTTTACATCCCTAGCTTGATAATGTTAGATTATCATAGATCATAAATTATATAAAGTAGAAGGAACATGTTATCTAACAGATTTTGACAACCTCTCCTTGGGGCAGGAGAGGGGTGGCCATTTAAAGTCACGTATTTAGCTGCTGCTTTAACATACCTGAGCTGACTGCAAAAAGTGTATTCTAGAAAGTCAAGAAACTGAGATTAATGTTTTTCCATGCTTATAATTTTAAATAATGGATGTGTGGAATTCTGAAATTGGAAGTACTTAAAAAAAGTCATGGTGATAATGGATGGAGCCTGTGCTTCAGTCTGGGAACTGAAGTGAAAATGAGTGTCATCGTGAAGTGGTTGAAGTTAGATCTAGCTATCTGAAGTGTGAAACAAAATAATGAAAACAAATGTTTATTGTATAGGGGGGTTTGGACTATTGAGAACAAATATAGGAAGAAAGTTTTGTTGCTCAGTAAACTTTACTCCATAATATGCGCTACCATTACTAATTTTATCTGAATGTCTCTACAGAAGTTCACAGTAGCCTCAGCTAAGATCAACGTATAACCCCATTCTCTGCAGGTCTGGGTATGACAACGAGCTGCTAAGGAAGGAAGTAGGAAGAAATGGTGGCATCCCTTCAATTTTAATGCACCTAGGGAACAAAAATAAATAGCAATATCTAATAGCACAGGGCTACACTGTCTAATACAGCACCTTTAAACTACAAGGATAAAATCATTCCCAGACAATGCAGTAAGAAAGAATCAAGCCTGACACTACATACTGCTGATAAAGTATAATATCTATCAAAGACATAAGATTAAATCAGAGTATTTGATTTTTTTAAATAAAGATTTTTAAAGAGTTGTTGCTTTTATTCCTTATTTTGGTTGTCATTGTGGAAGAAAACTGAATATAATTTTGGTGTCCTAGTTTTGGGTTTTCATCTTCATAAGTTTTTCTGCAGAAGAAAGCTCAAGAAGAATTGCTTTCTTTTGAAAAGATGTTTTCAAAATGATTACTGCCTCCTATTTTTCTTTCTGGTCACCCTATTTGATCTTTTTTTTTCTCTTCAAAGCAATGAGAGCAAAGTAAAGTTGTCTTCAGGAGAAATAACAATGGCATTTGACACCACGTGCTGGAGAAAAACATCAACAAAGTGCAAATGGGGAAGTGACTAGTATTTTGGGGGAAAGACTGTTATATGTGTCCCATGGAGAAAAGTGAGAGATGACAATAATTTTGGAGAAGTAATTCTGAGCGTTTGGGCAAGTGTCTCTGTTCTGTTGAAAAACTAGGAGATAGCAATGATTTTTGAGAGAGGTTCCATTTTTTTAATGGTGTGATGTGCCAGATTCTGCAGGAGGAAACTTCAGAAGTGTATACCAGCAAGTAAGGCACCTCTTTTCTCTGTCAGGGGTCTCAAATACAAACAATGCACTGTACTCAGAACGCTTTAATTGCAGAGAAATTGGGGAAAGCCTACAATACTCTGTGTGAAGATTATTATGGGGGTCCCCAAAAATGACATGTTGATTGACTAACATCCAGCTGCAGACATATTTCTAATTAATTTTAATACATGTTATTCAGAAACACTCATCATCTGAAAATTTATAAGTAAGTTCTGTGCTGTTTGGCCCAAGGGACGTGCTAGTGCTTACAGTGAAAAGAGACCAAGAAACACTTTTGTTTAAAGGGAGAAGGTAGTATGCAATCAGGTCTGCTCTCTGATGCAGTTTTACTGAATTATTGAATATACATGCAACACTGTATCTCCACAGAACAAATCTAGGCAATATTCACACTCAGAGCTGCCAAGTTTGTCTTCCCAGTCTGTTCTGTGCCCCAGAAAGTCATCTCCTTTCTTCTGTTCCCTGTTCAAGCAAAGTGAGCATCTTGTATCTCTACCTGTAGTTGGAGAACTCATGGCACACAGCCCAAATTTAAATCAGGCCATAACATGAAGCCTTTTGATAGTGAAGGGAACTCCTACTCTTTACGGCTATATTATTTGTATAAAAGGTCTTAATCAAGCCTTTCATTTAGTCAAAATTAGGAGTGTTTAGCACACTTTTAGCTAGAGCTGCCATGGCCTAGACATCACAGGCTTACTTGACAGCAGCCGCTGACACTTTCCAGCACTGCAATATTGTATAGAGCTACAATAGCATCTATGATTTCATTTCAAAGCTTTTTTGTTCCTGGAGGGGTTCCCATCAAGAGAAGCATATAGCAAAAGTGTAAATTCGTAGAAAACAGTGGTTCCCTACATTGATAAGAGATAAGTGTTAAAGGGGAAAAATGAAAAGGAATTATATCTGGCCTGCTGTTTATGTGTGATTTTCATATTTATTAGCACAATCAGATTTATTATTATTCTTACATGTCTCTTGAGAAGCACAGCGAACAATTATTTAATTTTTTAGTAGTAGAGAAAAGCACATTTTTTAAGCACCAGGTGACAATGGTAAGAGCCTAGCTTTGAGATGGAGCAGTATGTCAAAACCATACCCTCCGTGTGAGAAGGACACTTTGGAATTTGCTAGTATGCATGATAAGCATATATAAATACTGGAGTACATTAGAGGTGCTGAAAGAGGAGCAGTCCTTTCCTTAATGAATTAGTACAGGCAAGCTTAGGATGCTGGATTTATTCACTCCCTTCTCCCCCCAAAAAACCAACACCACTCATTTGCCTCCTGAAAACAGCTGCACTTCTGATGTGCTCTTAATACCATTTGTTATTGCCTGGGCAAAACTGAACTGTGGCTCACCCTCCAAAAAAAGCCGTCGTAGGCCTATAAAAACAGTCTTGCTATAAAGGACTCTATAAAACAGTATGTTTTAATTGCTTCCTGGTTTCAGCAAACTGTTTTATACTCAAAGTTAACATTAGGTTGACACTTAACTTCTTTGTGCTTTTTATTATTTTGAGACATAAATCATCAGAAGCTATTTATTTTAGCATTTGCTTTCATGAATGGAGGTAGTATTAGTGAGACTGATCAAGCATTTGAAAGAGTACCACCCACCCCAGTTTCTAATTAGTTGCACAAATTATCACCAAGCACCATAAATGTAACGTAATCTCTTTTACAATAAAAAATAAATACTGAGCAGGTAATAACATCTTTATATGGATTAACTGAGTATCCTGTGAGTAGGTTACTACTGTACTCATTTGGGATACAGGAAGATGGGATTGAAGGAGTTACCCAAGGTGATGCACTGAACTAATGGCTTGGGTTCTCAAACAGGGAGAATGACATTCAGATAATAAGAGTGTTTGGCTTTGTGCAGAGATGACCAGAGATTGTTTTTCCCCTCTCATACAGAATAGGTTAAGAAACACAAATATGATCAGCTGAGTAATTACTGACTTTTTTGGAAAAAATACAGGTAACAGTTTCTGTTCACATTGTACATCAGTCAGTCAGTCAGTCAGTCATCAGTCATGGCTAGGCTTCGTGAACAAAGATCTGGGGAAGGCTCTTATCCACATTCTTTACAAATGCACTGATGGCTGAAAAGGTCAATAAAAGATAGACAAGAGTGGTTGCAAAAGGCACAGCAGAAGGACTCCTTGGGAGGAATATTCTGCAAGAACAATTCTTTGTACGCTGTCTTTTCTCCTCAAGAGTGATCCTGCGTACTTTTTCAAAAACATCAGCTGCATTAAAAACAGTGTTTCCAGATCAGAATCACAGAACAATTACAGCTGGAAGAGACCTTGAAGATCATCAAGTCCAGCCTTTGTCCTAGCCCTATCAACTTACTAAATGATGCCCCCCAGTGCAACATCTACCCGTCTCTTAAACACCTCCAGGGATGGTGACTCAACCACCTCCCTGGGCAGCCTGTTCCAATGGCTGACAACCCTTTCAGGAAAGAAATTCCTCCTAA
>VWZO01004813.1:285616-467033 GCA_013396975.1 Bucco capensis
CACAACTCTTTGGACTCGGCCATCTATCCAGTTTTTAACCCAACGAAGCATATGCCCATCCAAGCCAAGAGCAGTTAATTTCTTTAGGAGAATGCTGTGGGCAACTGTGTCAAATGCTTTGCTAAAATCGAGATAAATAACGTCCACAGCTTTTCCTTCATCCAGTAAGCGGGCCACCCAGTCATAGAAGGAGATCAGGTTTGTTAAACAGGACCTGCCCTTCATAAAGCCATGCTGACTGGGTCTGATTGCCTGGTTGTCCTGCATGTGCTGCATAATGGAACTCAGGATGATCTGCTCCATCAGCTTCCCTGGGAACATCCCAATTGGAGGCCAGAGTACACCAGTTAAGGTGATCAATATGGCCAAGGCTGAGATGTTGTTTCAGGGAGTCCTTGTATCTCCTCTTTGGGGCTCCTCTCTTGCGATAGCCAGTGGCAAGTTCACCATAAAGCATAATTTTAGGAAGGCAGTAGTTCTTCATCCTGGAGACATGACCTGCCCAATGCAGCTGCGTTCTTAGCAACATGGCCTCAATACTTGAAATTGCTCCTTGTTGCTTGCTGCTTGTATGTTCTAGAACAAGTAGCAATTTCAAGTAACATTGTACATATCTAACAATGTGTTGGTGCTCAGCTAGGTAAGTCTTGCCCTTAGTAACCTGTCTTCTCACAGATGTTGAGCCTGTAATATGGCTACTAAAATACATTTAAAAGGTTTATTAAATTCAAGACTCTTCTGAAATCTGTGTCACAGCAAACTGTTATCATTCCAGAGAGAAAGATATACAGCAGCTTCCGTAGTGAAGCTCTGGCACTGTTTATCTCTCAAATGAGGTATCAGTTCATGAGGTTAAAAATCAACCAAGTGGATTTTTACATTACAGATTCTCACAAGAATCAGATAAAAATAGATGACACGGAAGAGAACTGAAAGCATACATTCTGCTTACAGTACAACCTATAGTTCTTAACAGCCTGCTCCCAGGTATCATGTAGTAAAGAAAATCATAGCTGATCTGTAAGCACAAGAGGGTCAGTGGTTAGTTTAAATATACCTAGTTTTTGTAAAAAGCTATTCCACATTTTTCCCTGTGGAGGGATACAAATGCAAAAAGAAAAGCAGTATGTTACTTAAACAGAAGTCAGCATCCTATGAAAAACAACAAAAATGAGTCTGTACAATGTGAAGACTTGGCTCTGTTCCTGGAGCAGTCAGAACTTTATAACCCACAGCAGAAGCAACATTGAAACTCTGCATCACTAATAGTCTTTTCCTATTTACAAGCACTCTTCCAAGGTCATGAGTTTAATGGAGCTGACAGATGAAGTCTGATAAATCTAGCTGCAGCAATTTAGGATGTTATTCCCAGTGTTTGTCTGGATTTACCTCTCTGCCATGGATGCATTTCAGCCCATCTCAGCATTGTTACTGGAGGCTTGTGTTACAGTGGCAAGCTGTGAATTGAGCTGGCTGGGATGGAGACATACATGCTGTTCTGCTGCCCCTGCTACAGCGGCTGCAGCCTCTGGTGAGGAGCAGGCCAGCTATGCTCTCCTTGGCTAGATCTGCCTGAACTTGCCTGTTGAATTCACTAGAGCGTACTACAATTCAGAGGCTTAACTGCAACCCCTGCAGATAAGAGCTTTCAGCTGCCAAATACTACGTAGGATCCCTGATGAGCTCGGCAGCCTATGTCAAACCCTGTGAGGCTGTAGTTACCATCATACTGCAATCATGTATCTGAACTGCAGGCTACAATTGCACCTTAAAGAGGAGCAGCACTGAGAGAACATAACAGAAATCTGTCTAGCATGCCCTGCTGTCTCTTAACAGCAGATGCCTTGAGCACAATATAAGAACACAGGTACTTTCAAAGCCAGAGGCAGCATTACAAACTCTTGTAGGAATCTAGCTAATTGCTCTTGGAACTCATATAAACTTGTGACTTCCACATGAGGAATTCCAAATGATAACATTTTGTTTAACAGTGTCTTCTTTCAACCAGTCATTTTCTAGTTCCAGTAGCAGCACCCTGTCCACTTCGCTGTCTCTCACAGGATCACATATCTGGATTGACACCTTCTTCAGTCATTGCTTCCTGACACAACCATCCTAGTGTAGTTATTTCTTATCCTGATGTGATTCCTTACGTTTGTTCATTCTTGTCATTTTTCTGGCTAGCCACTATCATCACCTTTTTATTACAAGGGTCAGAGTGGACTATGATATTGGCATACAGGTATGAGGAACAGCCTAAATCACGGTTAACCACCCAGGACTGAGGATGGCCACCAGCCTAGCAGCTCCATAGCACAATGGGTACATCCATCTGTGATGTGGACCTCCATCCTTCCCACTCAGTCACAATCATACACCCTAGATTATGGGTTCGTGAATGATTTTCTGCTCCTCTCAGGCCTGTTCTCTTCTTACCTTTTGTAAAGGGATGAAGGCTCCTTGCAGTGTTGAAGACTCTCAGTAAATAAACTGCATGAGTTATATTGCAAGTTTGTGCTGATATCAGATTTATTAATAGTTGGGAAGATTCTAAGATACAACTACAAGTACTCATTCTGGTCTCCTGCCGCTTGGTCCATTTGGTTAAATTCATGAAATTAACAAGATTATTTCCACCCAATTGATCTATGAAACAGGGAAAAAAAGCAGCAAAGCAAGATAGCAAACAGAAAAAAAAGAGTTCCAAGGGTTCCAAGAAACTGTAAGACTGCATTACAGATTATTAGGCTAAAAAATAACAGTAATTTGAGATAAGACTTGTTCTTTCGACAACTGCTAGATGAAAGAGTTGACTTTTAAAAAGAAAACTGATTATCTGACACCACAAGGCACAGCTTTACAATATGCTATTGCAAAACCAGTGAAGGAGTTCTAGGGCATGACACCATGATTTCAGCCAAAGTCCAAGCCACATGAGATTTAATTTGGCTTAACACTTTCAGTTTGCATTGTTAAAATTGTAAGATTCAGCTGTTTACAGTAAAGTAGTAAGGCAAGACTACAGTGTCATACATTAGTTCAGGTAACAGGTACTTTGGATTTTATATTCAGCTTCAGTATATTTCATGTTTCTTCTTTTCTATCTGCCTTTCCAAATAAGCAGAAAAGACTTTTTGAGACTGGCAACACATATTCTGGGAATGACTGTGCCTTCATGTTTACAGCCCCAAGAGGAAAACTGCAGCTGTGGGGAATTTATATCTAGTGAATTCTCTTTTCAGAAAAAAAAAAAAAAAAAAAGAAAAAAAAGGAATCTGTGCAAACTCTGAATAGGTTGCTGGGAAAAAAATACAAAAACCCAAACAACCCCATTAGTGAGCATTAAAAATCCTCCCGCAAATAAAAAACAACCAAAAAACAACACAAAGGAAAGACACTGAAAGGAAATATAGCCCTTGAAAAACTTCAGCCAGCTGCAATTACAGTTAATAAGGTCAAGGTAAACACTTCTGCAAAGCATTATTTTAACAGTGCCCAGAGTAACTATTGATTGTAAATTAGCCACGTCTTATTACTAAGCTATTTCAGTGAGGGTTGCTTGGTCATCACAGATCAAATCAAGCACTCACCAATTTTGTAGCATTACTAAATTAATTGAGATGCATTATCTAGAAGGCAGGACATGATTGGTTATAAATATTAAAAATGCATCACTTTTTCTGTATTAGAGTATATTTGCTTTAACATAAGAACTCATTATTACTCACAAATTTGTATGGATCTCTCCCCTATTCATCAGTCAGAAACTGGAAAAGAAATAAGGTTTGCTTAATTCCCTCCCTTCCCCTGCCCCAGAGCTATAGAGAAGTATGAAGCAGACAGTACCAACTTCCAATTTTCTAAAAACTTCTGCAAACATTAAAAAAAATATACTTACAAATATCTCGCAACTACTTACTCAATAAATAATATTAACTGTGGTATCAGAATATAGTAGTTCCTTTAAATATGATTTTTATTCTTGTCCCTAGAAAACATACTCTATTTTTTTACTTGAACTAAGGGCAAACAACTAATATAAAAAAATATTTCAGAATTTGTTAATTACGAAAGGAGAAATGTAATTAGTAATAACAGTTCTTGGGATCAGTTTATAGTCAGTCTTTCTCAATTAAACTTCCAATCTATAATTTTTCCGAAGGAGATACTGAAATACATCAGATCTCAGTAGACTAAATTCTGTATGTAAAAAAAGCTCCATAAAAGGTTATCACAGAGCAAACCATGGATGCTCTTTAAACTGTTCTTGAAAATAGTAATGTTCAGGTTTTGCAGTTTGCAGTAGCATAACCCTAACATAATTACATGCAAAGAGTGGTCCTGTTCTACTACAGCCTCTGCCAGTGGTAAACTAGACTTGAAGAGGGAGTGCAAAGGGAATGTATTTTGACTCACATCTGTCTTTATCTCTTGATCTCTACACTTGCAGGCAATTGCCTCTACATGTAGTTAGCTTCCTGGACTGCTGATCGTCTATGTTGGAAGAATTCACTGTTTAAATATTGACATCATTTCTAAGAGTAAGAATTCCTTTTTACTGTAGGAAAAGCAAATTTATAGTCAATGAAAGGATAAAGTTAACCACTGTGGACTACAGGCCATGCTGTTCTATGTAGGCATAGAATAGTTAAGCCCTTCACACCATGATAAATATAGAAGAGGTGTCTTCTATCCTCTCTCATCCAGGAGGTTTGTCCATGTAGCAGAATCACAGCTACATTCAGGAACATTTTGTAGAAGTATATTTTACTCAGAACCATAGCTAATTATTTTGCTCATAGATGAGGGCACTTTTCACTGCCTTGCAGCTTAAATTACATTTCTGCTACTTGTCTTAGATCAGCATCCTAAAGCAATAAATTGTGGAGCAGGAAGGCAACTTTGGCCCTCAGACTGCATGTGAGATATTTAATAATATGTAGTTTTTAAAACATCCATGTTTGATTGTAAAGTATGATCAAAGGCAACTGTAGATGGACTCTAAATTAGGGCACTATGCTATAAATCCTTTATGTATGCCTCTGCAAGTATTTTAAGATAAATATGCCTTGATTTGCTTTCAAAGTTTTACAGTAACATTCTTGGGGTATGCTTGCATCATGGTGAGTTCTGTTTGCAGATAACTCTTATTTTCATGAGACACAGCTAGAAAGAGAATTTATAGCTTGCAAAAGCATGGAAATAGCTATATGGAAATTAGTTCTCATGCTGTAACACATGTAACTCCCAGGCTGGTTATCTGTAAAATCCCTGAACCCTAGTCAGTATCTTTGTGGGTAATATGTCAGTGTGTGAACAGTACAAGGGGAAATGTCTCCAGAGTTCATCTTCTTTAATAACATCTCCATTTTTGATGCATCATAATCTCTCCCTCCTTTGGCACTAATTCTTCGCTTTTGCCTCAGATTTGGGGCATATTAGTTGGAAATACGGATTATCCAAGAATACAGACTACTTGACTTTTTTTTTTCAAGGAATGGAAATTTTTGAAGTAGCAGTTATCAGGAGCACAGTATGTGGAGGAAAATACAGATATTTCATTCGATCCTTGTGTCAGTGTGCTTGAAGCCTAGGAATTCAATACTCAGCTCTCTTGGTCAGGCTGTAATTTCAGATACTGCTGGGCAGCTATATGAATCTCTTTGCATGTTTACATGGTCTATCCACATATGCTGACAGGTTCACACCTGTAAATCTGATTAGCAGACAATGTTTGACTTGATTAGTCAAGTGCAAAGCTCAATGCAGTCAGACATTTGAAATTCAAGATTTCCTGGTGCTGTGTTAATAGATTTGACACCTGAGCAGAGTGCAAATGAAGCATTGGGAGCCACACATTCTTACAGATAACATTTCATTTCTTCAGGCTCAGGGGCTACTGAATTAGGAACTGTTTGAAAGTGGCGTGTCCCTCCCTTGCTTAATGCCTCAGAACAGACAATGGTTGTCCTCAGAGCTTTTCTGGAGTTTCTTCAAATGAGAAGTAGCAGAAGTGTAATACTAACCAGCAAATTCCAGTTTCCTATTGACTGCTATCTGTGCATTTGATGATCTATAAAGGTCTAAAGCATGCTTTCAAATTATTCCTTCATGCAAGAAAGAAGGACTGTATTCTCCCAGTAGCCCTTTACAAGGCTAACCTATTTGCAGTCACTAAGATCATCCTTTTGTTTTCTTATTACTCTTCCATTCCTGTGACTCCCATTTCTCCTCAGATTAATGTCAATGTAAAACCTTCTTTCTCTTCTAATGCTCTGTCTCAGTGGAGCATTTGTGATACCACACATTATGGATGCTCTGTGAAATCAGTTTCAGAGTAATGATATGCTATGTATGCTTAGAAATGCACTTATGTTTCCAAATGTCTCCTTCCATGTTATTAAGATTAGTGAACCAAAAAGACGAGTAGTTCTATCACCATAAGGAGACCAAAGAAGACACTCAGGACTCTAGATACAGACCACTCCTAGTCAGCGTGGGAAAAAGTCACGTAAGCATTGTCATCTATTATTTATACATAGCCAATATGTGCATGGTATTTTACGATGCAGTAACAAGACATGGATCCTTGCCCCATGATCCTGTAGGACCTGGGATACGAGAGAAAATCACAGTACATTGAAGTACTTGCAAACCCATAATACAGACACTGTTCATCAGAAGCAAAGTAAGATTTATTTTCATGCTGTGCACTATAAAAGATATTGCAACAAGCAGTCTCAGGAATAAGCTCTACTCTCCAGTACCACACCTGAATATTTGTATTTGGACTTTTATTGTCCTAAATTAGGTCAAAACACACTACAAGAATAACAGGACATTATGACAGGGCAAAGTAACGGTGGAAGGAAAAAAATCAATAAATACAAAGAAAGGCTGAAAATTGCTTTGAGGCAAGGAGAGTTATTCCCACAGAAAGACTCTTTGCATTGATTTGATTTTTTACATGCTTTTTTTTCAAGACTTGTAATGATCTGTACTATTACTGTTCATTCTGAAGCCGTCAGAAAGCCTGAGCAACATCATGAATAACCGAGAATGTGAAAAAAAAAAAAAGTACTGTCTCCATGTCATTTGTGAAGGGCAGGAATCACCTACAGGCATTGAAACATGAGCTGGATAAACAGGGTAGGCAGGAGGCTAGAGTAGAACAGAGTTCAGAGAGAAGCAGCTGAGGTGAGAACAGGGGACCTAGTAGGAAAATCATAGACACAGTGCTTTAATAACCATTGACCTTGCACTAAACAGCATGAGAAAATGCCAGTGTTCCAGAGATATAATGCAGGGCAAAATCAACAGGACCAACATTAAACATATTTCTCTCTCTTGCATGTGGTATTTTCCTATCCATTTCTCCCAAGACCTATTAGCTATGTCTCTTCTCCAGTATCCTAAGTCTACTCTCCCCTTTTCCCTCTCCTTCTATCCCCCGCTCCAAAACCTCAAAGTTCTTCTGCATCCTTTCAGGTTAACATTTTTATCCAAACCAAAATTTTCTTTAATATGAGAGAACTACTTACCAATGAAAATTCATAATTTTTGAGAAGACTTAAAAAAAAATCCAAACCCTTAAATTACAGCACTGTATTTAAACTAAGAAAATCCATGGAATAGCTGCTTTCATTTGGAGATAATGTGAATACACAAATGAATACCAAAATACTTCCCCCTGTACCATTTGCTTTATTGCAAAGCAGCCATTAGCAAACAGCAAAGATTTCAGTGCATTTGCATTAAGAGCAATGTTAGTTAGACTAAAATTTTGCATAGCAGAAGGCAATTTTAGGATTTGTCTATTTTCAAAGCAAAGTACTCTTTGCTCATGGACACTTTCAAAATGAGGCCTATATATTTACAAAACAGGAGTCTCAAGGATTGACCTCCCTCTGTCATTTCACTTTCACATGTTCTGCCTCTTTTATCACATCTTTCAAGACACATGTGAAGGCACTGTGGATTTTAACAGTGATGCATCTGGTGCCTCCAGGCATAGAATAGGAAAGGAAGCGATGTAATCTTGCTGGAGAGCATGAGCTTGCATGGTACCACATTCACTTTCCTCTTCTGTTACTCTATGCATGGAGTAATTCTGCTTGGTGGATCAAAGGTTCTACATTCAGAGGAAGCACAAGTGCTGTACAGTGCTCCATAAATGCATGTGACATGCTGAACATGTGTGTTTAGGAATTGGAACGTCCTCTTTTCTCAGATCAAAATACCAGCACACACTCCCTGCTCCTTCTACTCCACACTCACACTTCAGCTGACCCAGTGCCCCTTTCGTGATTCATCTTTCTCCTTCCACTGATGATGCAGAAACTGCTCTCACCCAGGCCTCCTTCCTCTCTAAGTTACCTGGACCTCTGTGATCCCTTCAGAAAAATCGTGCCCAGCCTCCTGATGAAATGTGGCTGCAGGTTATACAGTGTACACACACACAAAAACTGTGGGAAGGCAGGAGGTATAACGGTGGTACCTGTTACACTACCATCTCAGTAGGAATAACTTTGGCAGGTCTCTATCCCTGTGGCAACTGCTAGAAACATTTCAAGGAATCATTAGGACAGTATTTAGCAGAGTGTTGCCTTCATATGGAATTCATTCATTGGAAACGAAGAGGAGTGAGCAAATCACTACTGCTTTGCAAGAAGAGTGCAGGTCCTCCAGTTTTGAGAATTTCTGCCTCAGGAAAGTAGGCAGTGTCAATGGTATTTAAACGTTACTGGGGAAGGGAGGGGAAGGTCAGTAGATCCAACAGGTGGGAGTGCATTTCTCTCTCATGACACATCATGGGCACCAGTGTATGCCAACTGCCTCGCCTGGAAGAATCACTGCCACTCTGCTGCTGCTGCAGTTTCTATGAGAGCTTGGGCCATCTAATTCAGGCAAAATCAGCCAAGCTAGTGTAACCAGCTGGAATATGCAGTGTGTGTTTTCCTGGCTCATTTTATTTGAAGCAGCTGAGGCAGAACTCACACAAACAGCTCCCCAGCAGCGTCACAGGAAAGGGGCAGCAACAAGCAATTGGTAGGTAGCAATGGCTTAAATCAGAGCTGTATGCAACATGAACATCTGGGGTTTGGTCATTTGTCAGTACAGTCAGTGTTTGTCAACGTGGTCAATGAGGTCATTTGTCAAAGCAAAACTCTGCTGAGTTCCCAGATGCCTTGTTCTTTCATGTGAACTTCCTTAAAGTAAGTGTGGGAATAAAAAGAATGTTCTTGTTATTACAAGAATAAATTCATTAAAGGTTAGAGCAAAATCCAAAACAATTACAAGGAAACATTTACCTCTCCACAGACAGCATCTCTCTGTTATTTTTGCCAGCAGTTTGGAAAACAAATTAAAATAATGGATTATTGTACTTAATGTTTTACACTAATCAGTAATGCTAACATGCTATGCATTTGCTTTTTCCTATCAATAGTATTTTTAAAAGCCTTCTTCCTAAACTGACACTTTTAAATAAAAATAATTTTCTTGCTTTTTAAGATTATTTCTATTCCAGTAAATAGCAAAGCTCAGCTTGCTGATATTTGTATGAATGTGAGAGAGAAAATGTCATTGGGCTTGGAGGAGGTTTAACAGCCCAAAGTATCTTTTTCCACTAATTTGAGTAACCTGACTCCTTTTCTTCAGGAGACATGTCAGACTCTGATCCTAATGATACTGCTGCACAAATGCAGGTTCACTGACCAATATAGATTCCCATTAACTTAAATGGGGCATCTGCCCTACCTGCAAGAATCAACAACTTTATGACTGAAACCTAGTACCTGGACAACAGGAGTTTGCATCTCATAACCTCCTTCCTCCTCCATGCCCCAGTCTCATGTTGTCGCACTGCCAACAGTTCCAGACTTGACTCTTCACTACTGTGACTGATGTATACTTACTGGTAAATGCAGAAACATTTATGATGAGACTCTGTTCTGTGGAAAAATACCGAACTCGACCCCCAGGAAGGCAGGATTCTCTTAAATCCTTTTACATACCAAATATGTAATATTTTAAACTGGCTGGCCTTCCAAAAGGGTGAAGCACCTTTCAGATGTCTCCAGGTGACCTTTCCAAAGCAGAAGCCCACTAACCTAAAAGCCAGGCTTCAATACCTTGCCTCAGGGTGTTTTTCACAAACAATACACATACACACACTCTGCTCATAGCATCTGTCTCTTCCACTTGCCTGAGAGCTAAAACCCAAATAAGGGAAAGAGATCTTCTGCTGAACTATAAATTATGAATAGTTCTTCAGTGAATTGAACTTTGAAGCTTAAATAACGGAGCAGTGAAAGTCTGGGAAGCTGAAAGATGTAGTTTTAATTTAGTGCTACCCCAAAAACTCAGTTAAAACATTTAAACATTTTTCTTTACTTCTACTAGAATCTTCAATGGACCAAAAGTGCCTCTGGGGAATCAGCAAAGCATTCTGCAAGATCTGAAGAAGATTTGGGGAAAGGAGGCCATGGGGGGAACCATCCACACTTCAAAGAGTTTCCTCCAGTATCACTAGTTCAGATGAAGATTTACAAAATGTTTATTATTTATACATTTAGTTATTTAAACAAATGTATTACTCAGATGAAAACAAAAAAAAGAGTTTGAAAACTTAATTTTTATGCTGTAAAAAAAAAAAGGCTTGTTGGACTGTTGTGTCCTTTGACATCCCTTTCTCTTTTTAAAGAGATTTTTTACAAACCAAACACAAAAATAATGTCAAGTTCTCACCTCTCTGTTGAGGTTCAAAGGAATTCCCCCCCTTTCATTTTAATATTATTTTGTATGGTAAGTATCTTATAAAATGAAGGCTGTGTTTGTTAGAATTTCAATGAAAAAGAAGATGGAAGTAAGATTTCACTACATTAAAAGTAAAAATTGCTACACTTTTGATATAACTACTCTAAAAAGTCTGCAAAAAGAACAGAAACAGCAATTGAAAAAATGCCAAAAACGTATACTGATTTTTACTGCTGTTTCATTTTATCACATCATTGAAAATTAGGTTTAGAAAATAGAAAAAAGACTTTCTAAAGCCAGGGTATCTAGAGGTATGCAGTGGCAGTAGCTGTTAGCTGTGGGCAGAAGTACGGCACAGAAAAGCTAGGACATTTTTTTTTATTTGCTTAAGTTTCTGTGTGGCACAAAAATTCAGGAAGTCCTTTAAGCACGCAACGAACTTAAAAAATATGCCTAAATTTCACTTGCAGTTATATCACTTTATTATGTGCTTGATGCTGTCCTGAGGTGGCTGTTAAATCTGCAACAACCTATCATGTTGTTACTTTTTTGATTTTCATTATTTCCAGGCCCCATTCTCTACCTCCAAATAATTTGTTTCTTTAGTATCGCAGATTTACTATGGGAGAATTTTCATTCAAATTAAACAGTCTAACCTTTCAAAAAAACCTGACCTAAAGCAGGTTTTAAAAAAAAGTGTTACTCAGACTCTCTCCTGTGTCCTCTGGGCCTTGTGATACAGGTCCTTTCAGGACAGGAGCAGTGCAGGAAAAGCATGTATTTTTATTCTCAGTCAGGCACAGTCTGAAAAANGAGGAGCGTGGGTGGAGCCCTCCCTGGATCTTCGTTCGCAAAGCCTAGCCATACATTATTCTCAGTCCACCAGTATTCCATGGTCTCCTCTGCAGCCAGAGGTTCTGCTCAGTGCCCCTAGGTCATTTGGAAGCAATGGCAGACACCTAGCTGCACCCAACCTCGCTGCTGTGCTGGGCCCTCCCTGCTGGCCACTGCCCCACCTGAACCTGCTCAGCCCACCAAGGAGGCTCTGCTGGTTTACCCCAATGTGCTTCACCTGCTGCAGGTGCCCAGGCCATGGGGAGCACCTGTGCCATATTACAGCCTCAGAGAAGCACGTGAGTAAACTATCTTCCTGCAGTTTCCAGTCCAGCATAGCAGATGGGTTTGTAGAAGTTTCTGCGTAACCTTTTCACTGCAAAGGTGAGTTCTTATAGCCTGCTTAAAAGGCAGGGGGAAATCAGAGGGTTTGTAATAGCATGTGGCATATTTTAGCATAACTTCAGCAGAGTCAGAGGCTACTGATAGATTTTATAGCCATGTGAATGTTGTCAGCTAGACTAGAATATATGGCAGGCCAGAACTGAGTTAATGTGCCAATAAGACAAAGAGTCTCTGCCGGAAGGGAACTGCAAAGCTTTGAGTTCCCTAAGGCTGTAACTAGATGAAGCAAAGGTTTGGCTGGTTACCTACTGCTCTGCTAACATGACTTGTACAATTCATACAGAATCTTAGAAAAATGGAGATGCCTTGGCAATAGCATACTTAGTTTTATTGAGAGCATTGCAATGTTCATTTGCCTTTTTTTTTTTTTTTCTTGACTTAATATCTGCCATTGTTTAGGGAGTAGCAATGGCAGGGGTTTTAGTAAGCTTCTCCATCATGCTGTCCTGCATCTCCTCCTCTAATTCCTGTCCCTGCTAAGAGCTGGTCACTATACTTTTTGCTAGATAATGGTTTGTATTTTCTCAACTGGGGACTGAATTTCCACTGTAATTGAGAAGCTTTGTAAGAAGTTACTGTTTTCAAATATATTAGGTGGAAAATCCAGAACAAATCATTGGAATTTACTGTTTAATTTTGATCATGTTTAATACTTTTGAAATCTTTGGTCTTGACAAAATGATATAGGTTATTAGTCTAATCAACTTCCCGTCTTTTTTAAAAATTATATTAAATATCAGTATTGTAGTATAGACAAGTTACCTACTACTATTCAGCACTTAAGCAATGTACTTTTACCTATCAGTATTTCAAAGTTATGGATTATCTTGCAACCTGTCTCTTAAGGAAACCTTCTACTTTACATAAGTCTTCCTTCAAAATTTGAAAATACTATCTGGAATAAGGGAAATAGAGTGAAAATCATAGAAATCTCACTTCAAGTTATTAAAATCTCAATTATTGAAACTTTTGTACTGAAAACTCAGTATAGTTATTTCTGCTTACTGTCGCTCTGTATTAGTTTGGTCGATTCAGCCTTCTCTTACCTCATGATGAGTTAACAAAATATAAATGGTCCCTTGATGTGTTATCTGATTCAAAGTCCAAAGAACCCAAAACTTCAGAGGTGATGCCACTTGCAAGGATGGTTTAAGTTAATACGTTAAACTTAACAATGAAAGTAGCATTGTAACAGCAAACACAGCCATAGCCATTAGCAACTGCCAAGCCACAGACCAGCTTGTGCCCCAGAGTCCTTCAAATTTGTCAACCCTTCTCCAGGTTAGAGAAAAGAGTTAGGAAGAGGCTTGGGGCACTGCAAACCTTTCAATGCCTTGCGAAGAGCATTATAAGACAGGCTAGTGCATACAGAGTCTTCTGGCTGAAAGGGAACTTTGAAGCAGGATTTTGATGTGGGGTTTGAAGACAGAACCATACCAGTTCATGATCTCTCAAGTTGTTGCAGAGTAAGTTCAGAAGGAAAACTGTCAGCCTGCTTTTTCATCTAGCCTTATATATGAATGTCTTATAGACACCTTTGTTATTTTATCCAGTTTTGATCTATTTACTTGGAAAATTACTCTCATTTAATCTGTTGTATGTTGCTGCAACTATGTTGTTTTCTTTCTAGTAAAAAAAGTAAAAATCAACATATGCTTGATATCTTAGTCTGCTGTGACCAGTTGCCTTGAACCATAGAAATAACCAAAGTACTGCCACAATTTGTTACTACACAGTTAAAGGGGGAATGGGTAATTTTTAAAAAAGTGCTAGCAAAACAGCATTGAAATTGCAAAAAGAATCTTCAGAAATATGAAGATATAGTCATATTGTGCATTTTTAATTTCAACTTATCTACAGCTGATAACGCTGATGCTTTAGTAAACACCACTGCCTACACACTAATTAGAAAGTGAAAATTTATGCTTAGATGATTGTTCTGCTTGCATTCTTCATAATTTACTATAGCAAAACAATTGTTTGATCTCGAGTGTTGCATAATAAATGTTATCAGTTACTTTATCAGCCAAAGAATTTTGGAACAGCATATATTTTTTCAGCTTTTGATTCCATGAAAATGATGGGGTATGTCTATGATGTATCATCATGCCACTGAAAGGGTCTTAAAATATTACATATTAATAGATACTTATAAACATGAGGTGTGGATTGCAATTTTTAATAGTTTAAGGATGATAAAGTGGTTCTTTCAGTGAATGACTACTACTCATATTTCTTTCAGTATGAGCTAAAAGAATTTATATATTTTTTTAAATTAGGACAAGCTGGTCTTGTATGTGCTTAAGTTTGATATAGTGTGTTAATTGCTGGGTTATCAAAGACTGATGAAAAAGCTTTGGCCAGGAATAGAGCTCTCATATGAACACATTCTAGTGAAAGGGAAAAAAATCAATTCAAAGACACACTCTGGCATTTCCACCTGCCTCTCCATTTTGAGTGCACCAAGCAAAAATTACCTCAATTCTGTTCTCAGTAGGAGGAAAAAAAAAATAAAATAAGATTGACTTTCAAGGAAATGGTTGGTAATATTCAACTGATGACATTTTGAATAAAATGGTGGATAAGAGTTGCACAATACCTGCAGGTTAGGAAGCTAGTGCCACATTGCAGGTGTGCAGGTGCTGGCAGAGCCCCACGGCAGCACACTGCCCACCTTGGGCCCCAGCAGTCCCTGGCTGGCACTGAGGAGCCCTGTGGCTCACAGTGACTGCTCCTGCCTCGCCTGCGGCAGCACAGGCAGTGCTTCCCCTGTGTAAATAGACTGGGACAGATTGCAGAAACCTGCTAAATATTGATTCTGCTAAGGCTTCGAATTAAAGTTAATTTAAATAGTACACGTGAAGAGTCTTATGAATTGATTTCAAATGACAAAGAAGTATTGAAAAAGCATTAAACCTAAGTGCCATTTCAAACAATAAATTTAGTCTTGCGATAATTGAATTATGTGTTTGAGTGCAGCTGAAAGGTAGGCTTGAGGGGAAAGGTACCCTGTGCTGTTGCAAACCGGCTCCCTAAAATGTGTTAAGTGAAGTGCTGCCCTATGAGCGGAGAGGCTGCCTGTGGGATGGTGACTCAATTAAACCAGCTCGCCATAGGAACCAGTGTGAAGCCCCTGCCAAGTGGCCAACAATGTTCTCGAAGGTGGGCTCAGAAAGGGCAGGAAGGGGCTGGCTTTGTCAGAGCAGGGTGAGGCAGGCCAGGCCAGGCCAGGTAGCTGGGACTGCTGCCTTGAAGAGCTGCAGGTCTGGTTGTGTGTGGAGGGAGGGAAACTTGTGGGAGGGGAGGAAGTAGGCATGGTGTGGAGGAAGGACAGAGAGCTGGGCTGGAACGAGCTCATGGGGCAGCTCCAGAGAGACTGGCACCCTGTGTGTTGGACCAGAAGGAGCTATGGGTGTTACTTTCCATGTTTCCATGTCATCTTCCACCACACTGACTACTTAAAAATTGAAAGTTGAGAATACCCTTCCATCCAAACCCTACCACTATGTTCAGTCCCTAGGCAAAGAAGGGCTGCTGATGGAGATGCCAAATGCCAAATTCATACAAACTACAGATTCATCAGCTTCCTTCTGTACCTGCTCAGTGATGGCACTGCTGTCCCAAAACTCCAGGCATGGCCTTTGGGTGCTGCAACACCTCTGTGATGGATGGATTGACTGCTTGCTGGCTGCCCCCTGGCCCAAGATGGAAGGGAAATGAGAAGACTTTCTTTTGTGTACTAGAAGGTATGATTTCACAAACAGCAAGTACAGACATTAAAAACCAAGCAAACAGAGTGTAGATTAGACTGCCTATTAGAGGATAACAATTTATCAGAGTATTTTGTAGTGCTCTTTCAGTGTGAATTTATCACTCCAGCACCACATCCTCTGCCTGTACCTGGGGCAAGAAGCTGTGCTGCACTTTGTGCAGTCAGGGTAAAGGTCCAGTGCATCTTGTCTCTCTCTTACACTAGGTTTTTGGATGTTCTGGGAGATAAATCAAAGCAACTGTCTCCTAAAGAGTTTGCAGGCAGCAACAAACCATTGTTCATAGAGTAGTGGGTGAATATCTCTGTGATTGTAAGGTCATAGTAGCTGCCAAAATATTCTGGGTAGAAAACCAAACCAAACACCTGAATGCATTAAGTGCTTAACCTGCATTGCCTGGACTAGGTCAGAAACAGCACCACTAGCTGTGTTTGCAGGGAGGTGTTTAATGGCTGTGATCTGTACATACACATTATATATTGGTATATTTTCTTTCTTATGCCTTACATAAGGAATACCATACATCTCAGCTGTAGGTCTGCTTAGTTTTGGTTCTATGAGTTGCCTTTCCTAGACAAGATACCTGTGTTGTGGAAGACTGGCATATGCTAAGCTAATAAATCTGTGAGCCATTTGAGATATAGAATGAGCTGCGACGGAGCTGACATTATGGAGGCCATAATGTTATTTTCAGAGGGTACACTGCTCATGCATTTAAGTGCTCTCAAATGGGCAGTTTTATTGATATTTATCTTTCATACTTAAAAAAAATTCTATAAGGAGTCAATCGTAAACTTAGTGATGGTGAAACAACCCGTGGCAGGTTGTTTCATTTCAAGTTCTCTTAGAGAAAAAGATTTAATAGTTGACTTTGCAGTTTTGTGTTGTAATTTGACAGTAAAAGATGTAGTAGATTTAGTTATTTTTCTTTATTCTTCTCGGTTGCAGAGATACATGTAGAACTGATACATGTAATGTAAAATTGCATCATGGAGTGCTGTTAGCTTTCTCTAGCTTGTGTCTAACAGTTCTTCATGTTAGACAATCATATACCTTTCTCCTGGCATGATAATATATGAACTTGCCTTCTTAGAATACTCCATAGTGGAGCAAAAGTCAGAATGTTTGTCCTTCAGGAGTCTCTTTGCAGACCTGGATAAACACTGCAGATGCCTGAGTCATTAGGGATTTGCTCTGCTAGCTAGGCAATTTCACCCCATCACCCTTTCAATGTAAATAACCATCTCTAATTAATGGAAATGCAATATATACTAAGTAATGACAGACCAAGTAAATTAACAAATGCAGGGTAAGATGTAGCTCTGTTGAAGACACTGGATGAGGATCTTGCTCCTTTATCTCATTAGGTAAGTTAAAAACAATGTGAAGTATAAACTTACAGTTTTTTATACTGTACAACAGCATTGAAATGAAATACATTTTAGACTTTTGTTAGAATAAGTAATTGGAAGCACAAATCAAGTCATTTAGGCATGTGACTAGCTGGATTTGGTATGCAGTCCAGAACAGCTGTCTCCTGTACTCACAGCTACTGACAATCACAGAGGAAGGGCAGACTTTGAAAACCTATTTCTGACAGTGCCCAAATAAACAACTGGGAGCTAATTTAACAATGAAGCCAGTATTAATCCTTCCCCATTCCTACTATCCTGAAAATCGGAAAGTTAAATGTAATTAAAATAAAAATTGAATTTACCAGTCTGCACATGGATGCTCATCTTTGCCTTCCCTTGCTCCCCCTACCTCTTAAAAATCTTTTTACTTTCCTTATCTTTATACCAATCACTAATGAAATGCCAAATTCCCCTAGCTTGTTTTAATTATTCATTTCTTTGGAATGATGAAAAAATAGAGCAGTGCAGCAGGAACATACGATGCTCTTCTTTCAGCTCTTTGTGTCCTGCCTCCCTTTCTCGCCTTTCTTCCGACTCAAAAATGCTCAAAATATCTTTGTGAGGGATGGAGGAAAAGGAATTGGGCATGGGAGAAGTGTAAGAGGGGAACCCCCCCAAAACATCACAAGTTATCCTGAGGAGAATTAAATTTGCAGGTGGTATGGGGCCATGTTCTAGATGTTCATAATTCCACTCTGCTACAAAAGTGCTACCTGCCTTTTCAGTTTACTGTTACTTTTGTTTCCATTTTCTATTCATGACTTGGAAAATAAGCTTTTGCAGCAAAGTTGTGTGTGTGGTTTCCACATATTTGCTATTATCAGGTTGATGGTGCTACAAATACAAGTCATCAACCCTCTCTGGAAAACTCATCTTAACATTTGAGACTGTGTTCCTATTTGAAATTCAGTGATGGTGACTTCTGTGATAGTGATGGTGTTATTACAGTGTTTAGGCAATAGGTGTGTATTATTTCTTAGGTACACCACAACTACTACTTGCAGAGTAAGGAACCTACACACAGCTTCTTGAAAAGGGTGAATGAGCTGTGTGCCACCTCAGTTCAGTTCCCACATTCCAGTTCAGTATCAAGTTAGCTTTGGTATTTGTGCTAGGGATGCTTACAACTCTTCCTTTTGTACAGGAGGGGGCAAAGGCAAAGATAGTGGGTTTTGTTTGGTTTTTTTTCTTTGCTACTAAGTAACATTGAACAGCAACTTCAGAATGAGAGTGAAGCATGATGACATGGGTTAAAATACATACTCCTGGCAATGGCTGGATCTTTTTTGGATGGTAGTGTTTTTGTCAGACAGCTACACTTGATTCTTTATTACTAAGAGGTGTTTTCATATTATTTGTAAAATAAAAGGTATACCCTGATTGTACTGTAAAAGTATTCTATAGAAATCATTAATGTGGAAGACAAGCATATGATGCTTTTGCTGTAATATTCTCCAAGTAAATCTTTCTTCTAGATGTATCCAGGCCAAAATGATAATGGTCTCACAGTAGTGATGTATAGCACAGAGGTCACTGATTGTGGTGCAAAATAGGAAAAAAAGATGGAAGAGATGGAAGAGAGTGCAGAGGCTTTTAAGCATGTGGATGATTTTTTTTTTTTTCTTCTGCATCCTTCCTTGGATGAAGTTGAAAACATGAAATTTCTGAGTGGGATTTTTCTTTCTTTCTTTTTTTTTTTTTTGGATAATGTAGGAAATGGAGAAACAAAACCATTTCTTTCTGCCAAAGGAGGCAGACATCTTTTAATTCCTGAAGTGAGTCTAAAGGTCAGTAAGATTCAGGGACTCCATATACCTATCTCATTGCTGCTCTTTCAATCTATAAGCAATTAGTTGCTTGAGCCTGCCAAAGAAACAGGTAAGTTATTGATATATGTATTAGTCAAATATTTGTGTTTGATTATTGCCTAAAATACTAATTGGCTGCTTTCTCCTAAATAACTCTTCAGTTTTAGAATTTCAAATATTGTACCTTCTTGATGCTGTTAGTCTGAGATTCACTGCAGAGTATCTGTGATCATATCGGCACAAAAATGTAGTGTTTTGTTTGTTTGTTTTTAAAAATCAAAATACCTTTTTTAGGGACAACACCAACAGCAGATCAAACTTGCTCAGGATTCAGTGAGAACATGCTAAGTTCTAAGTCTCATGAGCAGGTCTTCTCCAAAGGCTTAAGAGAACATTGTGGGCGAGAGAAAATCATAAAATTGTATGTACACAACAGAGGGAGTTGGGAGTTCTTATGTTTCACCTTTCTTCTGATAAATGTGTTTTAATACTAGCCAGTGATTTTGATCACTTACTCCTATTGGAACAGCAGAAAACCATGTTCAGGCAGATTCTGTATTATTAACCTTTTCCCTTCCAGTTCCCCAGCTAGTTCTTGGCCCAACTGGAAAAGCAGCAGCAGTGTTACATATGGACATTATGTGGCTGGCTGGGGTTTTCCCCCCACCACGTTGTTTAACCAGGCTGGGAGCAGCCCTGAATAACATTAAAAGAGCTGCCTCTGACAGCTCAGAATGTTTTGCCACAGGTGTAGTTTCCCCCAGAGGACTCTGGGTCTGAATGCTGAAGAGAAAAGAGAATGGATGTCCTTTCTTGTCCTTGAGAAGAAAGGGGTGAGTACTGCTCAGCTGAGGGTTTAACAGCTTGCTTGTATCCATGGGGTAATATCAAGCAGTAAAATGCTAGTAAGAAATAAGTTTAGCAGGGGATACTACTTCCACACTGCCCAGTAATAAGCTGTAAAAATCATCGCTGAAATATGTCTCCTGTGATGAAGAGTTACAAGTGGGTTATAATTCACCATTTATTTCTGAATGCAGTGATACACAAGGGAAAGGAAGGCTACTGCAGCAGGTGATGAGGGAGTAGAGGTTACTGAATAGAAAAGCTAGAAGGAGAAATGACTTTTCTTGACACCAGAGTCACGTTTCAAACTTGTAATTGTATGTACTTTACCTGTCTCTGAAATTCTCTTATGTGTATTAATGTTATAGCAATCTATATGAACAAGATGGGCAGCATGCCAAAGGGGGTTGTAATTTTCAAGTACCTCTGTATTGTTATTGGAGAGGGGAGGAGGATATCCACTAACAGTGCAATTATGTGGCAATTCCAGGGAAATTGATTATTATTAGCTTTTTATGATCACACTAACAAAGTCAATGATCCAAGATGAAAGAGCAAAAATTAGTGCTTGAACAACATTCAGCAACAAGGTATCAGCAGGTGACAGTGGATGTATCTGAAACCAGGTAATTCCTGAAACTGAAATGGCCATCTCCCAATAATTAGAACGATGGATGTGCTCTATTAAAGCCTGATCCACTTTAATGGGGGACTCCCAGGATGAGAGGCCATGTAAGTATGCAATGACACATACAGTATCAAGAAGTGGGTGGGTGTTTATTCTAAATACCCACATCACTGGGGTATTTGCACCTTTAACCAACAGAGAGAATTACAGGTAGTAAATACAGATAAATTTCTTCAAGTTGGTTATTGCTTTAACAATATCTTTCATCTTTTTTTCCCCCCCCTTTTTTCTTCTAACATCCATATTCAGTCCCCCAAACACAGCACAGAGACTGGATACCTGCATAGTCAGAACTATCATTTGCCAGCCATGTCTTCCCCTTGGAGGCTCTGTGGTTTTATAAATAATAATTAAAAACACTTCTCTGTGATGAGAGGAGGCTTTTTAAAAAGGAAACTAACTTGCTGCAATACAATAGTGTAATACTTTTGAAGGTCATAATAATAAAGTAAGGATAAGAGAGTAATCATTATTGCTCTTTCTTGTAATTAGTTTGCTTTCTGATATTCCAGACTGCAACTAGAACATTATTCAAGAACACCCATCACAGTGCTTAACAAGATTTAATGTACATTTATTCTTAACATGTGGAACATATAAAGATTTTATACTGAATAAATGAAATTCATTAAGCCAGAGGAAAAGGAGGAATTTACATCAAGTTTGTTTTTTTAACTACATTATCTTGAAATACAAATGCAGATTCTTGTCACTGAAAAATCTTTGAAGTTGTGTTTCTTCCTTCTTTTTTTCTGTATATATTTTTTTTTTGTCTGTAGACTGGTAACCATTTTCTTAAATCAATCCATACGTAACCATTTCCACACCTTGAGTTATAAAGCAAATTGTGATCGGCTGCTCTCCCGAAATAGAGCATGACTTTATACATACAGAAACTTGTACATTACCCTCAGTGTTGGTTTTCTGTGTTGGGTTTTTCTTTTTTCTTTTTTTTTTATTATTTTTTGGAGATATGGCCCAAATGAAAGAAAAAAATAATTCTACTATCACTTTGTAGATACCACATCATGAAAAAGAAACTAAAAACTTTGTACTAAAAAAAAAAAAATGAGGGTGTTTAATGTACAACTTCTATATACATCACGGCCCTTAGGCAATAAAAAAATATTTTAAAAAATGATTAAAGGAATTGTGAAGAACTGTCATTGTAGAAGGTCAAAAAAACAGATGTAGACACGACAGTTCTGGTGAGGAAGCAATTGATGTTTATCATCAGGTTTTGTTTAAGAACTTTTAACTTGACTTTTTTTGTTTTGTTTTGCTCCTAGCCTAATGTAACCATTTCTCCTGAGGAGAAACTGGTATTGTTTTGTATTTTGACTACTGACTGACACCCTCCTTGATCCCCTATACCTACATCACTAGAATCTTCTATTGCACAGAGCTTTGGGTGATGGTATACAAGTTTTTTTTTTTATTATTTTTTCCTTATTTGAAAAAATAAAACACACAGGAACTTGGTATGTTGGTTATTTTTCACCTTCTTGTTTCGAAATGGTGAGGTTTTCTTCTGTCATACAATGGTTTGCCATAACATTTGTTTTTTTTAAAAAGTCACTAGTTCGCTTCCCAAAAAATATGCAATACAAACATGGAAAAGAACATTGAAAAGGATAATCTATGGAAAAAAAAAAAGTGTGACCTTTGAATGTACTAGACAGCAACTTTGGTTAAAAAAAAATAAAATAAAAAGATGTACTTATACACATAGACAGCAAATATTAATTTCATAACTGTTCAAATTAATAATTTCTTTAATTCCCAATTGGTAAATAGTGAATGGGGCAGAGGAGCAAAGATTCTTTTTTTTTTTTTTTTCCTTCTTCCTACGTTGGATAAACAAGAACAGAAAACAGCCAGTTATATGTGACCCTCTAATCTCCACTCACACATGCTTGGCTTCTCACTTATGTCATAACTGCCCAATCTGAAAAAGTACATCACAGATGACAGATGCAACCAGAGAGTTCAGGACAGCAGATATTGAGATATCCAGCAAACGACCCTCGTGCAAAAGGAACTCTGAGCGGTTCTCGTCCACTCTAGCCATGGCCAGCAAGGCCTTGGCTGCCCTGCACATCATGTCTACGCTAGGTGGCTCCAGAGGTGGAGGCTGCATGTGCATGAGGTTATGCTGGCTCTGCTGGTACTGGGCCATAGTGACCCCATCCTCCAGGAAGCTTATCAAGTTTCCGATGCTTCCCTTCTGCACAGCTATTGCCCTTGCTGCTAATGTGTCCCCCTGGGCAAGGTTCGATAAGAGCGCCATGGACATTTCTCGGCAGACCGGGTTTTTGCGGTCCCCAACGTACCTAACTAAAGTAGCGTAGAGTTTCTCCTGACGACTGAATGGGGGAGTGGCCAAGATAAGGTCCACATTATTGTCCTGGATACTGAGCTTACACAGGGTCTCCAGCACAAGTCTTTGAGGCGAAAGAACTGAGTTGGGCCCCACGGTTGGAAAAGGATCCTGTGCCTCCGCAGATGGGCACACCATCCAGTGCAGCAAGCCATCCAAAATTGGCAAACAGATGCTTTCTGTGTAAGCAGACAAGTCTAGCTGCCCAGAAATGTTGGCTAATGTGACCAATGTATTATCCCTCAAGACTTCGAGGCAGTCCCACCACCACTCATCCTTGCTGCAGGTCACCCCTTTGTCCTCCTCTTCCTCTTTCTCATAAGTTTGCGGTGCTCGCTTTCTTTCTGGATGCTCATGGTGAAGAAGGATCAACTTTCCCAGGATCAGCACCAAGCCTGGATGTTTGGACATTTCGGTGTCATTGCCAGGCACAAAAGACAAGCTACGGACGATATTTGACACACAGATACAGCGTTTGGCCAAGGAGTCTTGCCAGTGAGTTATGGTGCATAGAGGAGTCTCATCCCGGCTCCTTGGCTCATCCTCCAGCAGTTTAATATTCCGGTGGCTTTTGGCTTGATGGATTCCAAAGGGAAATTTACTGCTCTCTGTTTGGGAGCCAGTGTTTGAGTCTTCCGGCAATGCTCCTGGCCGAGCTGAGAGGACATCATCAATGGTTGCTGTTATACTCTTTTCTTGTTGTTCCTCAGATTCACCTTTCCCCTCGAGGTCCTTCTTTTTGCTTGGAGAGTTCAAGGGAGGAGGGGCTTTCCTGCGTGGAGGAATCTCCATCTTGCTTTCAAAGTGGGTCTGGATATGCTCAGTTGTGTCACCACCACCGAGCTGCCAGTGGAGAAGTCCACTATCAAATTCCTGAACGCGTCCAAGTTTGTCAGATCGGTCAACAACAAATAGATTATTTTTCTTTACAATCTTTATTGGCAGCTTGTCAAATTTACTGGCTTGTTTTGGCCTCTCACTTGGATCAGCAATGGCACCAGGAGTGGAAAAAACAATGCTCTTTTCTTCTCCTTCTACCTTTTCATCCTCCCCCTCCTCCTCATCTTCATCAAAATAGTCAATACATTCGTCATTCTCCTCTTTTCCAGTATCCTCTGCCAAGGACTGGCTATCATCCTTCTTGGCTGCTTTGTGATCAAGTGCTTTGTGGCCTGGATCTCCCACTTCGTATTCCATAAGGATTCCAAAAATGTCAATCAGGCATTTTCTAAAATATTCTACTAAAAGCTCAAGAAATCCAGACAACTGAGGGGAGAAGAAAGAACATAAAAATCAGATAAATATTTTTGACTGCACAGAATTTTATTAGGAAAACCGATGTACACATCTGTGAAAATTTCCCTCCTGCTGTGGACTTGTGGCTAGGTCCTGTGCATGGCAGAGTTAGTCAAAGGAAATTTGTCTAGTGTCTGTCCAGACAGTATACAATGTCAAACTATCACAGTTCCATTTACTTAAACTGTAATAGCTACGAGAAGTACAGAACTTTATTCATATGTCTCCTTTAAGCTACATTAGACATCTAGCCTAGCAATTCTGTCCCCTTGTAAGTATCTGGCATTCTTCTTTTTCTGTACAGAGAACAGAAGTTTCTAACTCAGTTTTTGTGGTTTGTACTTTTATTAGATACCTAAAGCTTACAATTCTTCCTCTCCTCTGTCTCAGTCTCTAAATCCAATTGTTCTGTAGGAATCTGCAATCTGTCCCATGGGGCCCTAATATCCTGGACTAATATCCTATCTCTATTGGAATAGTTCCATTTTTGCCTGACAATATTTAAAAATTATTATTGGAGCCTGGTGCTGTAAGTAACCCTTCAGAAACAGTTTTCATTTAGGTTTAATCCTCTTAACTAACCTGTAATCACTTTCTTATGGAAAGGCAGTAGCTAGACTTGGTATTAACTTACCCTCAGCAGCTTTATTATTAAAAAGTCTTTGCTGGTATGATGTATTCAGCCTGACTGTCTGACTTTTACATTCTTTTTCTCTTAACCATGGGCTAATAGGTTTTCAGCAAACTGTATCCTTTTGTGCATCCTATATTCTCTTAATGATTGCCAAACTCTTGAAGAATTAAAAACAAACTGATGCTTAGGAACTGCATGAATTATCAGTCATCATACTTAGTATTGACTGCCCATGGAAATCGAGTCCAAAGCAAAAGTAACATAAAAATTAAAATATGCATGGTACTTTTTGCAAATTGCACAGGGTGCATTAATATAATTTCTAATAGAATTCAGATGAGATTCACCTCACTTAACTTCAAACACCCACAACAGTTACAGGCCTAACCTAAATGTCTAGATTCCTTTTACAATCAATGGTCTTTTACAGGCCATTTCTGGGGTATGATTCATCTGACCTATTTTAGAACTCTGCTTCAGGACAAGATGAATCATGCTACAGATAACCCCTAGTTCTAAAGTTAGGTGGGATGAAATGTACCATTGTGACTGTATTTAAAAAAAAAAGTCATTATATTTAAAAAATGATGAGTTACACTACAGTAACCAAGGAATGAATGAAGCAGAGAAACTGAATATTTAATTGGTACAAATTTTAGATTATGTGCATTATCAGTATATGCCATCTATTACTACCACCTAACAGGCCAACAGTCAGAGCAGGGCTGAAAAATGCTAGGAGGCAGTGAGGCAAAAGCACACGCTGTTAAAAACCCATGTTGACTTGCATCCTGTGGACTGACAGTGGATTTTAGCCTTTCAGTTGTCAATCTGATATTTCTGTGCAAACTTAATTTACTGGAAGATGAAATTAAACAGAAAATAAGCAATTAAAAAAGTTCCACAGTCTAATATGAACTACTGAGTAAGACAAGTAGTCACCAAAAGACATCCTCAAATCAACTTAACAGTTTTGCAAAGCCTTTTATGGAAACACAAGTTAAACAAGATTAGTAATGTATTGCTGTTTTCTGGGATTGTCCTTTTACTATCATGAGTGTGAATCTATACATAAGTCTTCTCTCAGTGCTAGAATCCCTACTTTCCTACATGTTCCTTTCTACAAGGGATACTCTTCTTTCAGGCTTATTTCTCCTTATTATTTGACCTAAAGCTATCTCTCGTTGCTTACTATTACAAATCATAAAAATGGGAAGCTTTGCAATAATCAAATTTATATTAATCGCAATCAATTTTAAAGGACTTCAGCATTTCTGCAGGGATCTTATTTCAGTTTACTTTCCATTGATAGTTGATAGCATACTGCTTTCCCACCTACCTGAGAGAGGTTGAAAGTAGCAACAGTGCTGTCATCATACAGGAGAATATTAATAGTGTCTAGCGCCCAGGTACTTTCAGCCAAAAGACCAGATTTAAGAGACATCATCACTCTCCAGGCCTCAGGAGTTACTGGAGAAAGAAAGGAGGAGAAGTAAAACTGTATTAGTGCATTCTCAGAGACCGTTAGTTCTGAAAGATTAAACTGACATTCTGAGGATGCAGAATTTAAATAGTTTCTAAAACACTAGCTGAGACCCTGCTTTCACCACTTACTCCTGCTCAGTTTTTCTGTAACTACTGCTCAGCCTTAATAGTGGAGAACATCTTAGCAGGGCCATTTTTCCTGACTTTACTGAAGCCAAACAAATCATGCAAACTTAGAGAAACTGACTAAAACCAAGTAATAGGTAATAAAAGTAGAATACTCTGTCAGGAGTGTGGGAATTTGAAGTATGAGGACTTGAATGTAGGAAATGTAACAGGAATTCAAGATAAGAAGATACTTAGGAGAGAACAGGGCAAGAAACAAATATGACAAATAATATGGAAGGAATTAATGGGCCACTCAGGGGTGGCAGGGACTATAACTACACAAAACAGCATGAGCTTCTATGGAACAAGAACACAGAAAGCTTTGCTCAGCTAAATGTTGTATTGGTGATTTAATAGATATTCTGAAGGACTTTTCAATACATCATTCTGAAACCTGAGGCAAGCTTCATTTCTGATGCATTTCTGGAGAACTTAGGTCTCCAGGTAAAAAACTGTTTTCATTTCATGTCATATTATCCGGGATGAGTTTTACCAATCACCCTCACTGATGCATGTGTTACTACATTTTTGTTGAACACAATCACATTGTAGTTATCAAAGCTAGCTATCTGTCAAAATAATCTTAAAATGTAAAAGAAAATCAAAGTCCTTTTCTCCCAACCTATTTTGATATTTGGCTTTTGTTTTAACACTTACCAATATCTTTTGAGGTAATCTTTCGTCTTGGTTTTAAGACTGGTTGGGATGCTTCTACAGAGCCTGGGGGGAAGGTAATTTCTCGCCTAATTGGTGGTGGTTGGGGTGGAGGTCCTGTGACCTGTGACACTGGAACTGTGGGTATAACCTTTTGCATCTTCATGGAGGGCAGGAAAGGAGACTTGCTTGGAGACATACGATTTTCCAAAGAGCGCTGGAAGGATGCTGGACTTGGAGCTCTAGAGATGTGGTTTGGCATAGAGGGTGGCGTCTGATAGGATGACTGAGGAGGTCTAGTGATAGGCTGCATGGAGGCTGAGGATGACATATAAGAAGGCTGACGTTGGTTGACATGAGAAGGCCACTGACTCTCGTGGTTTATCCTCTGGTCAGGTACCATCATATCATCAGTGCGATTCATCCCTGGATATGGTGGGGCCTGTGCAGGGCCTCCTGGACCTTGCCTATTCTGGTAAGGGTAAGGCATATCATTTCGTGTTGGCCACATGTTCTGCTGAGGACCTTCACTGGAGGATGACGACTGCATGGGGCCACCAATCATCTGGGGAGGTATTCCATGCTGCTGCATTTGTCCTGGGCCCTGCATCCTCTCCCTGTTATATGGATACGGGTACTGTCCCTGCATAGGCCTCCTGTCAGGCCCAGTGTAAGTGTTGCTGTACTGATTATACATTTCCTGTTGCTGGTTGCCATACTGCATGTTATACATATCCCCCTCATGGCGTTTGGCTGGAGGCCCATACATGCCATCCATGTGTCGCTTATAGTTCTGAAAAAAAATTTGAGAAACAAGGTGTGTCATTTTCTCCATACACAATACAAATACATTGGCTGCAAGCTCATTTAAAAATCTGGAAGTGCTTAGTTCTAGAGAGATTGTGCTGATTCTAGAGTGAGGCATGCAGTGCTATGGTTAGGCTTGATCCAGTGCTTTTGTTTTAAGCCTCTGTTTTGCTGTGCTTATAATTTAATACTAAAAGTAAACTTATCCTTGGGCTGGATTTTCTTTTGCTTGCTCTCATTTCTCCTCACCAACTAAAATATTTTCACTTCTTTTTTATGTTTAGTCTACTGAGAATAAAAATCTTAACCAAAAAAAAAAAAAATCAATCAGTGAATCTTTTCAAAAGACAAACACTGAATAAACTTTTAAAATAAAAAGATATGCTGCAAGCATGCATGTTGAAACACCGGATCTTATGACAAGGCATAGGCTACACAGTAAATTTATTATCAGGAGAAAACATTCTGCAGCAGTTGCTACTCTGTGTAATCCCCTGGAACAAGGTCCTGTTTGGGCAACTATCCCTCTTTCCAAATCATCCTAATCACATTTAATTTACTTTGAGATTATTACAGCAAATGGTCCAATTGTTCTGTTCTAGTTTATGCATGTTCTTACCCTGCTGATCAGTAATGAATTAAGCAATGTAACTAACAGCTGCCACCTATGGTTTATTCCCTCCTTGTTTCTTATTCTCTCAAGTGAGGAATGTTGTGTGAGGTAGACTCTTTTACCTTGCAGGAAACTGAGTTGTTTTTAAATCATACAAGCTTGTATACATTTATGTTTAAGATGGTAGAACAAAAAAAAAACCCCATTTTGCAGTTTGAGGGGAAGGTGATAAGGTTTGCAGTGGACCTTAGTTCCTGTGGGAGTTTGTTCCACAGTTCAAACCATATCGAGTGCTCTGAAGCAAAAAAATGTGAATTAAATGGGTGATTTTTGAATATATGATCTATGGCAAATTCAAAGTTACGGCTCCCCCGGAAACTGTAGCTCAGTCACACTGCACAATGTATACTAATGTACTAGAGTTAAGATCAGATAAAATTCTGTATGTGTTCAATATGGGTCAGTTAAAACTGCTCTGGGATTCATAAACTCATCTTCCAACTTTGGTGCACATAAAACCAGAACTACTGTATTACATAGAACTATGTTTTTTTAAAAAACTTGCTATAGATCTCTCTGGCTAACTGAGAAATACTCTTTTCAGCCTCATATAAACTACTTGGTAATTCCACCCTCGGGGCCAATTTATACATTAATAACTGACTTGGCAGGTGCCACACCTAAAAAGCTGGTGTTTTGTTTTGCCACAGTGACTCTGAAAACTTAAAGCAGACACTTGGGAATGAAGCATGTGGCTTTTTAAAAGCAATTCAGTGCTCTTGTAGATGCAGTGGCAACATGCCTAATGGTACCTAATGCTGAAGAGAGTGATGCACCTGAACCCCTCTTACTGTGTAAACGTTCAGCAAGAGACTGAGGCTGCGCAATGTGTATCTCTCTTCAGAAGAGATGTGGAATTCTGAGACCTTGCAGAAGACCAAAAGACACCAACACAGGTCACCTGCTGCGTAATAGCTCTTGGGGTATGAGCATTTGCACAGGAATTGAAAAACCTGGCTCAAAGTGCTTCATTAGCACCAGGAGTTCATGCTCCAAGCACCTCCTTCCCAGCTTATTCCCTAGCCTTCAGGTTGTAGAAGCTTTGAAAAGGCTGTTTTTCATATTCTTCCTGTACCACTACAGAGTGAGATTTAGGAAACTGAACATAAGCTAGGGGCAGACAAATCTCTAGATAAATGAAGTGGAATGCTTGGAGAGGAGGAAGGAGAGTCTGAGGTTGGCCAAGGATCCTTGCCCTTCGCTCTTCACTGATTTTTTGCATTAATGCATTTTGCATTCAGGAGTCATTGTACAAAACTTAAACAGCGCTAAGGACAAGGCCAAATGTATTTTTACAAATTCTAGCCTGTCTCCTTGCTTAAATGAACATGTAGTTAAAATATTTCCTGTATAAGATAGTTAGCATGGACTACCACAAACTGTTCTATGTCTTTGCAATTTCCCCACTAAATCACCTAGATTACATGCATATGCTCATCATGAAGAACAATAAAACAGTTTTTTGATTTTGCTGTTCTAGAGATGTTATGAACCAAAGAGAAAAGCAAGAAATTCTGAAATTGAAATTTATATACATTTTGAGTACAGTGCAACCTAATATCTCCTCTTAGGTTTCCCATCCCCAAATTTCCCAGTAATACTCTATCCCAAACAGGAAACGACTGTCTGAAATTTGCTGAAAACTAGCTTACATTTTAGTTTTTATATTATAAGGAAATTATTTATCTTTTGGAAGCTAACTTCAATTACTGTATGACTAGAAATTTACCAATAACATTCATGCTGAATCTCTGATCCTACTGAAGTCAGTGCACAATGCACATTGACCACAATGTATGAATGATACATCTAACAACAACAAAAAATCCTATGAATTAAAGTAATTTTTATTTTTGAAGTTACTATACCGTTAGGAAGACTAGACTGTACAAATGCTTAAACAATTTTTAACATTAATAATGTTCTCTCTCATCTTTTTGTACAATATTATTACTAGAGATAACATGGGGAAAGTGCTATCTGACTTATATTAAAGGTAGGTATCTCAAATAACCCACCACAGCATTTTAAATTATTTGAAGTGCTGCATGTTTTACTCTGTTTCAGTTTTCTGTTGGGTTTGCTTGGTTGCCTGACATTAAGTTAAGGCCCTTCCACCTGCCAGCCAAGCAGCTTTCCTGTTTGTTTCTGGAATTGAAGCAGCATCACTTTACTAGCCTATGAATTATACTTTCCCAGTCTGCTAGTTATTAACTTGGGACAATCACTTGATATACATCCAAAGCCACAGAACATCTGTTAAAATTTACACTCCTCCATTTTCCTATAGCTGTATATACACTGCTTATCCATATGGGCTGTGATTTTGACCAGAACTACAGTGCTCCTCTGTGCCAAAAGACATAAATTGTATAAACAAATTTTTGAATGTATACAGAATGTTGGGGTGACATTTATTACACAAATGTTATGAATATAACTGTTTTCCCCTTTCCTACCTGCTGCTGTGGATACATTCCAGGTTGATGTCCTCCATATGGTGGCTGTCCTGAGGGAGGTCCTTGTCCTGGATACTGCTGCCCATATGGTTCATGCCTGAAATGAAGCATTCAAATCAACACTTAGGGATACTGGAATTTCCTTGTCACCAGGAACAGCAAAGTACTCTGATGGTCTTACACTTTGAAGACATTTGCTATTTGGAAACAAGGTGACGGTACAGTGTGGTATGGTCCTGAGCTTGATGTAGTAAGCTCTGCTGGAGCTGAAGTGGAAGGAAAGAAGGAGATAAAGTAGATAAAAGAAAGGGGGAGCAGTGAAAATCCAATAGATATTTAGAGGTAGTAGTCAGGAATGGGAATAGGTCAGCAAATGAATGGTCAGCGAAGAGGTAAGAAAGGCAGCTGCAGCTGCTAGGAACCTGCCCTAGGTGGAAAGGTCTCTGATGTACAGCTCAAAAGTTGCAAGGCAAAATTCTTGTGTTTTAACATGCCAGTTTCCAAGCAAGCTACTTTCTGGATTATTTAAGAATATAATCAATAGTTAGCTGCTGATTTAAAGTGAAATAGTGATTTTAGTCTGATGATAGTGTCATAGAGAGTGAGTACAAATTTTATTAGAACACGTAACATTTAAATACAACATTAGTGAGTAAAAACAGTGCTCATAATTTTGCTACACAATGAAGCATAGAAATAAGACAGAGTTGTGTTGCACTTGGAAACTTACCTGTGGCCTTTAAGACCTCTAAGGAGCATAACAGTACAACTGAAATATTTTTAGCACCTCTGAATGAAATTTAGGTTGCTGAAGTACTTGGAAAGTATTAAGACTGATAACTAACTCTGTACTGCAGAGCATTATGCCAGTAATTCCTCTCTGTACATTACCAGTGAGAACATACTTACAGTTTGAGTATAATTATGGAATTAATCTATCAGAGAGAGTCAGGGAAACATAGGACTGGGAAACCTGATGTGTTAGAAGAACTAATGGGACCTAATTTTTCCAAAACCACAGAAAACAATTTTTTTGAGATTTGACCAGAGTTGAAAGCAACAGCTGTTCAGTATCTCCTAAAATTATGACGTGGATGGAGAGAAATTACCTAATGGCAGTTAAAAGAACAATGTAACTGATGGGAATTGTCTACAGTTGTCCAAGACAGTACATGCAATAATGAAAAACTGAGCAAAGGTACATGTATGTTACACATAAGGGAACACTTCCTCAATGTTCAATTTTTTTCGCCACAGGATAACCACAAGCCAAGTGAAGTTGTGGAAGCTTCAGAAACTGTGTCATTTACTGCTGCTCTGGAGAACTCTGACCTACAAAATATTTTCTAGTTCACTGCTGGGAGGGAGATACACAAAGTAGAACATATACTCCTCTCCTAACATCTCTGATTCTATGGCTACAAAAGGTCAGCTGACTCACACAAGCTTCTGCCCCCCAAGAAACTGAACCAACAGTAAAAGCCTAATAAAGGACAGAGCAGGAGTAACACACCAAGAGGCCATATATTCTGTCTACGTGCTCTCACAGAGGCTGCTAGCACTTGTTAGCTGGTTATTGCAGGTATTACAAACAGAGAAATCAGTGTTCACCTTTGCTGGCCAGGGTAACGATTAGGAGAATACATGCTTGGGTCACTGTTTGAAGGCACCATGTTGCTTTGACCAGGTGGTCCCATACTGCCTTCAGGACCCAGCCCATGATCCAACCTAAAAAATGACAAAGGAAACCTCATTCTGTAAAAAGCACTTATTCTCCAAAACTGCCAGTAAAATAAAATGAAACACACCCCTTAAAGAAATCATTTTCTTGACTTATCACCTTCCACTGGAACCTTTACTCTCACTGACTCCCCAGCAATGTGACCTGTTGAACAACATGATTATACTTATGTTATTCTACACATCTACTACTTCAAACTACTGACTGAAAACTACTTCATCATTACACTTAAAAGATGCACACTGCACCACTTTGGCTACCATCAGGAAACAAAAAGTAAACCTACAGTACACAGCTTAATACAAGTAAAAGTAGGAACACAACCAGAGCTGCAAAACCTACCAGAATACTTAATGTAATCCAAACATTCCCAAACTATTCTGCTTGCTAGACTAATGCTTAGACATCAGGGTTTTACTGACTTTTTTCCCCCCCAAATCCTTTCCCAGACAAAATTAATTTTGTGTACTTCACTGAAAGACAAACATATGAGGGTCCTGATCAACACACTGCAAGACTGGTGCCCCTACCGCTCAGACAACAGACTCCAGACTCTCCAAAAGCAATTCCCTAACAAACAGACCACAAACCAGACATATTTAGGCTGTGCATTTATTTTTCATAAAAAGCCCACCAACAACTGTTCGGGGAAAACATGGTCAGAAGACTAACTTGCTACTTTATGCCATCATAGACCAGCCACCAGCTGAAGGCAGCTGTCAAACACACCCAGTTGCTGATCTGCTGCAGCTTGAGTGACTTCTAAGCTGTGACAATTGCTCCTTATTAATTTCTGTGAACAGCTAGTCTCAGTCATTACCAGTGGTTTGACTCCCAGTGATTTAGTAAGATGATGTAGGAAATGTAAGCTGCTATGTTCTCTGCAAGGTGCAATGGGAAAATGAGAGAGAGAGGATAATTTTCACTAATGGGTTTTGCTTTTTCCTTAAGATTGACTCACCTCCTGTCATAGCCACTTCCATAAGAGAACTGCTGTCGCTGGCTCATGCTCATGTTGGACATTGCTCCAGATGGACTCTGGTTATACATATCTTGTATTCCACTGTTAGGCATTTGTCCAGGGGTCATGAAAGGCTCATTACTTCCAGGCACTGTAAGAATAAGGGAAACTAAACATATTATTCTGAGTGTTTGAATATCTCTTTCTATTAAATAATGTATTTTAAAATAATGTTCAGATCCCTAAAACTGCCAAGGAGAATTAGCTGGTGTCTGACAAGCTCTCCAGGGTCTGATGAAAACAGATGAAGCAGTACCACTACCAAGATGACTGTTATAATATTAAGGAGCTGCAAATGAGGAAAGTAATCTCATCCTGTGGAACCAAGCTCATCAGGCAGCTTCTTCCCTGTAGTATTCACAGCTGTAGATGAACTTGCTCTTGTTCTTTGTTCTTCACCCCAAACAATGCTAAATATGAATGCAAACATAAACCTTACAAAACAGATGAAAGCCAATCTCCTACATTGGATTACAAAGTTGTCAGAATCAGGCTCTTTTTCCAATAAAGCCCTCATACACGTGTATACCATAATTTAGTTATGGTCCTCATTTAGNAGATGAACCTTAGGACTAAAGGGTGGGTCCAGCTCTGCGCATGCTGTGTCTCATCTAAAAAAATCCATTGTGCAGGCTCGAGGGTGCTATCTGCTATCCTCTTTTTATCAGCACGCTTGGAAAAGGCACTGATGAGGAGTGTGGATGGAGCCCTCCCTGGATCTTCGTTTTCGAAGCCTAGCCATACATACATTCTGTGGATAAGGATTTAAAGGAAAGCTTAAAAAAAAAAAAAAAAATCACATCAGATCAACTATCTCTTTTAAAGCATTTTTAAAAAACATTTCCCTGCTTCTTCAAGTATCTTTCTTCCTCTGATTTCTGGACCTCTTCTTCCTATTCCTCCCTTTCAATTTCCACTTTCTTAATTTCATCTCCTTCATCTGCTCTTCTCTTTGCAGCCACTGTAAGCCCTGTGTTCTTTCCTCCCACTTTCCTATATACAAGGCATGAAAGATTGATTCATTTTAAGCACATTTTACAATATTCACAAAACCACCTGTAGGTTAAGTGTCCAGAAGGACAAGAAGTCAAGTTTGAAAATTATTTTAATTTTTGCTTTTTAAAAATAAACAAACCTTAAGTGTGTTTATTGCATTTTATCAGGGGCTGTCCAAATAAGAAAAAAAAAAATTAGCTTTCCTATTCTGAAAAATATGTAAACTGAGTCACAGCATTATGTGACTTGCTCAGTTCTGCACAGTGACTTCCCATTTCAGCCCTACTAAAAACAGGTGTGTTGTTTCACCACTTCTCATTCTAACACTGAAGTCCAGCATTTGATTTGCAGAGTAGCTAACCACTTTCAAGAAATATATGGTGCTGTACAAAATCTAACCCGATGAATTTATGCCATTACCTGAAATGTATTCCTACAAGCATTTTTAGGATTCTATTAAGTCTAAAATAAACAGTGTGACTCTTGAGAGGGGAAAGTATGACCAGACCAGAATGAAATACAATTGCACTGCACCTCTTTTTTGGTTACAAGAATACCATTTTACAAATAGCAAAATCAGCAAAGCAAAAAAGCTCATTCTGATGATTAGAACATCTTGATTATATGGAAGTAGGGAAGAACACTTCGCCTCCCACAAAGAAAATACCTTTTCTCATTCCACCGAAAGGATCTTTATTCGGCTCATATGGCATCCTTCCCATCATATCTGGCATGTTTATTCCCTGCTGGTATGGTGCATTTGGCGTCATGGAGTTTCGCTTTGGGAATGATGAATCACTCACATCAGAAAAGGGATCATGCACACTAACTGCGCTGTTTCTAGCAGATGAGAAAAAGGAGGCATTAACATCATCATGTATTCATACAAATTGGGAAAACAGACTGGACTATGATACGCATAACCCATGATGCTGTGGCAGTGATCAGTACAGGATACATCTGAGGAGGATGCAAAAACTTCTCAATGGACAATCATTAAAAAAAACTATTCATTTTGTTCCCCCAAGCTTATACAGCTACTTACCTTAATTTACCTTACTTTAAATCTAATTCAACTGTGCAAGTTGCTGCTACTCATGTAGAAGTCTAAACCTTTCTGAATTTTCGCTAAGCTGATTGCCTCACTACCCCAAGGCACTGAGCTCCACAGGTTAACTATATGCTGTGTCAAAGTAGTATTACTTTATATCAGTTCCGTATTTATTAGCTTTCAAATCTACCAAGCACCCCATTGCTCTCCTACTAGAGAAAAGACTAAAACAGCAACACTTGACTTACCTCCCAAATACCATTCACTGTTATGGAGAGGCACTAACCTTTATGGTTGTAGCCAGCTTTATTCAAACACTCTTAAAAATTTGGCTTGGAAAGTGGAATTTCCCTAACAACTATCATATTTATTCTTAATGCAAAAGACATTTTTTTTTATATAGTGAAAGAAAACTCAATCTGAATTAAAGATGATTTAAAAAGGTTCTTGTTTTCCTTTCTGCAGTATTACAGGTTGAGAAAAAAAGAAGTGTGTTAAATTCAGAGTGACTCTCTACATAGTTCAGAGTTCAGCTACATTCCTGCTAAAGTCACCAAGAACTTTGCTGGATTTCAGTGGCCTGAGAAACTGTAGTGAATGGTGAGGGAGCTTCACTTCAGATTAAGCTGGTCTGTGTGACTTACAGGACACAGAACTGAAAGGGATCTCTTGGTCCATCTAGTTGAATCTTCTGCTATCTCAATTAGTGTTACTATATTTGCTTTTCATAATTTGAATTTAAATAGCACCTTAAAACCACACATTCCTCCTTCCTGAGCATGAATGTCTAGACCTGCATATCAGGAAGATATTGTAAGCAGGGCAAGGAAAGTTGTGGTTCTAAGTTGGTGCTGCTAGGTTCTACCTTCTTCCCCCCTCTTCACATATTCACATGCCTTCCTTTGCACTGGTGCTTGTCTCATCGCTCTCTGGTGTTTGGGAAGCTACTGCAGCTCCTACTCCTTCCTCCCATCCCACCCCTCCCATCCCAAAAGAATGATTTTGTGCAGCTTTTAAGGCTCTGACTGGTTCACCACAGAAGCAGATTAGTGCCTAAGCAGTTGGGAAAGGGAAAACCACCATGTGATTTTTTGGCTTAAATTGTTGTAGAACTACAGCCCAACAAAAAAGAAAGCAATGTCTTTTTCATACCTGCCACCCTGCATAGGTGTCATCTGTCCATGAGGTGTTGATGCTGGTGTTGGGGGCTTCAAATCGCCTGGCACTTCTGTCATGGAATTACTACCAGTAGACTGTGGAGTCTGTGGGCCTTGCAAGGAACCAGAATTAGCTGGGAAATAAAAGAAAAATGAGATAGTAAGAATGAAATCTGACAAGCCAAATTCTTGTGGAAATAATAATCATCAAGGAGAGAAACTAGTTCTTTTCCCCATCAGCCTGCTTATATCATGCATCTCAGTACTTTATGACTTCCCCAAAATCCTTTGGGATCAAGATATGCTGCACAGTAATAGCCATCATCTCTCCTAGAACCATGAATTTAATCTGCTGCCTGAAGCAACATGAACAGAAATCATCTAGATGAAGGATCATTTAAATCAGAGGTCAGAGATACAAAGTTAATTGTCTACAGTTTACAACAGAATAAATGAAGGTTGTTCTTTGGCACGGCTTCTTTATATAATCACTATCACAACACATGCGTTTATAAGGCAAATTTCAGCCAGAAGCTTTTCCCCACAAATTTAAGCTACTATATTAATACAAATCCATAATTTCATTTACCACTGGAAGACCAACATTTCCATGGTGAAACATGGCAAATGATTAGTGGCACACTGCAATCCTATGCCATCTTTGAGACAGCACGTCAAAAGAGTGTATTTAAGAAATAAAAAAGGCAATCTAGGAAAGCAATCACTGAAAATTCTGCTCTGCTCAAGATGCTATAGCTAACACTCCTAATAAAACTGCAAAAAATACTCATGAACATCTCAACAAAATGTAGTTAAGGTCATTGTAGAGCATAGGTAACAAGACCAGGTCAATTCTGCAAAGCAGCTATTTCATCTGCAAGAACTTCTATGTTGAGATCTCAGAAAGTGATAGAGCACCTTTACCATTGTCCTCTTTAACCATGGTAAATTGCTATATTCTAGACAAGACAAATGTAGAAAAGTGTGCACTGTTCTATTCCAAAGAGACTGAACAGTAATAAGGGCTCTAAATGAATACATCATATAAGCTAATGATAAAATACATCCAGACCAGTTTTCTGAAGTAGGCACTGAAGTTCCTATTTTTATATAGCTACTTAGGAGAAACAACCCCCAACCTCAAAGATCTGACATGGTGGTTTTCTGATTTAGAACGTGGTATATGGGTATTTGTTACAACATCTAAGCCTTGGATCTGACTGGCCTCACAGTAGAAATTCTACCCAAGGAGATCTTGTAGGATTCAAATCTTTAGATACAATTGGAGAAAAAATTGCCACCAGAAGTTCACAAATTGAACAGACTCAGAAAGACATGGTCTTGACAGGTTCTTCTTTTTTATGAACTGTCATGTAAGCATTTTATAGTGTCTGACGCTCTATATTCAACAACCATTTAACAAAACTTTATAAATTACTGTTAAAGGGAAAATTGGAACAAGCAGTATGGGCTTTTCTTCTGTATGTAAAAGAGAGAGTAGTTTATAATTGACTCAGAATCCTAGAACACTCGTCATCTTGACAGGCAGAGCTTGTTTTTAACTGAAGAACACCTTTTTTATATGTGTTTCATTTATATCTGCAACACATGTTCCACTATCTGGAAATCAGTCTTGGTAGCAAGTGCATATGTAAAATCCACATTGCGTAGACCACATTGTCCTTATTCTCAGCTTTCTGAGGCATGTTTGGATTATGCTCACATAATAATGAGGTTCAAAAAAAGTTTAAGAAAAGCTCTCTGATTGCATTAATACAGTAACAACAACATTTGCAACAACTAATGCTACAGTTGACTGAAAGCTTTAGTGCTATAATAAACCAAATCCATATGATAATAAAAAAACATAATGCTCACATAAAACAAGCCCTTTGTATATATGACCCCTGAGTGAGCCAGGATCATCCTCCCACCCTGGAGCTTAAAAACAATTCTAGATTACTTCTAAAAAACTTGAAAGCATTTCTGAGTTGAGCCACACATTATCACATACCATCTTGTTGTATCAGAACTATGTAAGTAAACATCTTAGTGTACCCATTTACTTACTGTAAAATATATTGCCTAATCTATTATATTTCTCTTAGAGTGGGCTATTAAGCAGCAATTAAATTCTTTCCTACCTTAGCAAGAACGTAATTGATATCTAAAGTAAACAATTTTTTTCTGTATTTGTGGGCTGCATTAATATAGACTATTATGAGTAACAATGTGTTTTACATAATCTTATTAGATAAGGAAAGGTTTAAAAGCAAAAAGACTATCAAACTCCTCCTCTGTAGAACTGGAATCATACTACTGTCCCTCTCGGATGGGTATTGCAAAGACTGATTAATACTTTTTGCAGCCCTCAAATACAGTTGTAGAGATGACGAGAAAAACCAAGGAGTAAATTTGTAACTCTCCGTTTGAAAACTGTGGCACGAGCAAGGGACGTGAAATGTGAGGATAACACAAAATACTGAATAGCTCCTCATTCCCCGAGCACTGTTTATTCCATGCACTGAATAACATGGACATTTCATGGAAAAAATATCAATGTGACTATGTAATTAAGAGTTTATTGAACTGAATATGCATAAGAAAACATAATTAAGGTTGCAACGATTATTATCTTACTTTGGGCATTTCCTATCCTTTGAGCACTTGACTTTGCATCAAAGCAATGTACTTCAAGTAGTTTTTGGATATAGCATGTGCACACAGGTGCCTGCATGCACACACATTAAATGCAAACTACTTATATTCTCTCACGCACACATTTTACACACATTGCTATTAGTAGTGTTTTCTGGTTAAAGAATATGAAAATAACCCTCTTCTCTGTAAGAAAGTACCATATTGCTTTTTCATGTTTCACCCTAAGTTTTACCTTTGCTAAGCTGCTGTCTGAAATCTACACTTGCAGGGCTTTTATTATGGTGGATATTTTGATTGCGGACATTCTGAAATAGAAACTCTATCTTCTAATGCTTCATAAGCTTCAGTATTAAACAAAGAACTAAGGAGAAAGACAAACAAGAATGCTCTTTCAGAATAGGTAAACTCTGCTCACGTGATTCTGCAGTCAACTAGGGGACATCCTGGAAACAACCTGTGTGCACACAGTTACTGAGCTCTTCATCTCACATCCGCATCTAAGCAACATTTGCCTTCAAAGTGTCATAACGGATTTGTAAGAATATGTTTTTGACAATAGAAAATCCATCCAAAATGAAATAATAAACATCTTTGCAAACGAGAAGGTGAGGTCCTATGAACTCTTCCATAGCTCACTCAACAGCACTTCTTATTCTTGGTAGCATGGAATTACAGCACCAGTATGGCTTTGTCCTTGCAAAGCCTGCATGGCAGAAAGCACTGCTTTCAGGACTCCTTTATTTACTAGAACAGAAATATGCAGTTAAAAAAAAACAAACCACAACAAAAAAAAACCCCCTTTCTCTTGACAGGAATTTTTTCCCTTGAGGGAAAAAAAAAAAGAAAAAAAAAGAAGAATGTAACCTCTTGAAACTTCATTAATATGAGGCCTGACATGCTTTCTAGGATATCCCTACCTTTTGCCAGAAGCTACAAATGTATACTCTAAAGTAAACAATGGAAAGGTTACTGAAGGTTAAGTACATTCACACACTTCAGAGTGAACAGCCAGCCACCACGCTGGGAAGATAATTTACACAGCAGGAACCCAGTGCCCCAGTTAGGCTGGGCTGGGGGCTGCTGGATGTGGCAGGGCCCCCCTGGGCAGGCACGGGTGCAGGACCAGGGGCACCTCTGTCTGTCCCTCCATCCACCCCTTATGACCCCTCACCCATCCATCTTCCATGGGGATTCCCTGGCTGGCCTCATGACACGCTCCATGACATCACCTGCCTGCTAATAATAGCACTTCAGTCAGCCACCCGCCAGTTGAGACGGATGGGTTTGGTTACAGACGCACACACTGAATAGCTGTGTCGTGTGGTGCCGTGTTGTGTTCCCCCTCATACCCCCCTCCCCAAGTCTTGTTTCTCTGCTGCCAAGGAAACGCAGGGAACACACTCTTGGCGTGCTCTCACTCCCTCTTTCCAACAGAGGCATGAAATTTTCCAGGTTTGCTGTAATGAAATCTCTGCTGACATAAGGGCCAGCTGCTGAGTACTACTCAGGAGCATCCTTGGCTGTACCACTGTGGCCATCCTGTTCACTCAGCACAGGGTAAACACTTCGTAAAATACATAACCACATACTGCAGGTAAGAAGTTGCAGTGCCAGAGCACAGCAATGGAAAATAACTCCTTCACACTGATGCCCTTCTGAAATTCGTTCTCTGGCACCCATTAGTGCTTAGCACAACAGCCCTTGGAATTCTTTTCACTTTAGAAATTGCCACGTAATTTGTGCATACTTTAGTTGAAACTATCAAACATACCTGACAGGAAAAGCATTTTGTCTTTGCACTCACTTGAAGATCTACAATGCCTCTCTCTCTGTAAGAGATTTTCTACACAGCAAAAGAGCAGTCAACAGTTGACATGGACCTTGGCATTGACTCAGCAATCAGGACATATGGCCAACATAATAGCTAACCTGTAATTAGTGATCTGTTGCTGGTCTTCAGTGCTGATGACATTACCTGACCCAGACAGATTTAAGCTGTGATGCAAAGGCCTCACCATTCCCCAAACATGTCTCCAACTTACACAGCCTAGAGCACATTCAGGTCCCCAGCTCTCCCTGGAAGTTTTATGAAAGAACAGAAGAGATTCTGACAGCAATACAAAGCCAGACCATTGATTAAAAGAGGCAGCTAATGCTACCCCTAACACCTTGGCTACTGTGCAGACCTCTGCTGAACAAAGCCTGCCAGCCTGTCACTTTGCTGCTCTACTCCCACTCCTTTTTTCAACTTTTTATGATTTCTGACATTATCCTGAATTGCACTGTACATAGCACTGAATTATTCACTCCTTTACCTATCATCTTCCTTATTAATGATGTAAAAACCATGGATGATGGGAGACTCCCAAATACAGTGCTAGAAGCAAATGGGCAAACACACAGATCCACACCACTGCCTCATAGTTCCATAAACTTAACTTACACATCGCATCCTTTCCCTTACCAGGTTCTTCTATAGTCTCCTCACTATGGTTGTTGCACTGTTTCCTTGTGTTCCCTTTATGACTGTATTCTAAAGGTCATCTGTGAGGCAGTCACATAATAATCCCTTGTATGTGACACATCTGCAAGAACTGATTTGCTTTAAATTGTGTTTCAGCCTGCTCCCACCTTGCGTAACATCTACCTGGGAACTACATGTGCACAGGAACTGAATTCTTTTCCACACCAAGAAGTCTGCAAGTTCCTATGTATTCTTATGAGCAATTGAAATATTTAGTTTTAAAAGTGTCATGAAGATCAGCTAATTTTTAAACTCTCAAGGATCTGATTTCATAGCATCAGCTGGTTAGAACTGGACAAAACACAACTCTCCTCTCTGAGATAAGTCCCCCTGCTTTTTTTATCAGAATTAACTTCAGCCCTAATACTAGTTCTCTGCAAACGGATTTGGCTTCAAAGCGGCTATGCCTATACTGAACTAACAGAGACTAATGGTTAAAGGAAGGACCTCTGGAGGCTACTGTTTCTTGTTGTATTGGGCTCCTGTTTCCTCTGAATGCCAGAGAGTAACTGATTATCTAAAGTATATCCACAGCTCTGCTTCTTTTGTGCAGTTAAAATGTTAATGTTGGTACATACTAAAGGAAAAGGAGCAAGAGAAAAAGCTGACTATTAAAGAGAACAGGCTTGTACACTCTGCAGCATCTATACCTCAGCAGGATTTCATGTACTAAAGCTGATACACACTGGGAAAGCCTTTCTCTGTGCAGAAGTGCAGTCCCATTCAGTGACACAAGCTCTTTTTTTGCCAACAAAACAAACCTTGAGATCTTTGCTTGCTTCCCCCTCTTCTGGTCTCTATGTCCTGCTGTGTTTTTATTTTAGAAAAGTAGTTTCGGTTCTCCTTATAGACAGTTTGCTTGAGTGTTATCATAAATTTAAACTTGGACTTTGCCAATTTTTACCTGTAGCATCATGATGCTAAATGACCCTGTAAAAGTAGTATATCTGACATGTCTCTTCCTTTATTTCAGGTTTACATGTTTAAATAGTGATTATTCATCTCAATATTCACCCAATGTATGGCGATCACCTCCAAACCAACTACTGAGAGCAATGTTGTAGGGAGAGGGGTAAGGAAGGAGAGAGCGAAGAAAAACTCTTTCACCTTTAGTACTGCTGTTCAGTTTTAGAAACATAAATCTCCTCTTCACCCTCCTTCACAAGTCTAACAGTTTCAGCTCCCCTTACCAGCCTTCTCAGGAGGTGACAGGCACATCCAACGTATTTTATATTTTTGCAGTACTGCAGATTCAGGACATTCTATGCTCATTTCAGACAGATAAACATTTGGACTACAGCCTTCACTTCTAGCACCAAGTGTTTTTCTGCATCTTCTAAACCTGCATTGCAAAATAACCAGTTTAATAATAATAATCATTGGAGTACCTGATAACTGTAGGTGTTAACAAGGTGGAGGAAGCATTTAAGTTATTACACAGAGAGATGTACCTTGGAAGATTTTAACCAAATACTCCTCCAAATCCTTACACTGACTACACCAGGCTGAGAAAGATTTAAGCCTTACTGCCGTTATCTTTTCTGTACTGACAAAGTGCTATCAGAAGAAATGATCTTGTAATGGCCAGAACTGTATTACATGATTATAAAGGTCTTGCAATTTTCTAGTATCCACAATAGGATACTGGAGCCATGCAGCCTGCAAACTGCCTGCAGAGCTTGCTGGGTCCCTGACTTGCAGCTTCCCATTTTCAGCCAGCAAAATGCACTAGCAGAAATTAAGTTATTTAATACATTCCTAAAACTGCCTCTAATGCAGGAAACTGCTGTTAACATTCCAGGAATTCTATCCTCTTAGCAATAAGAGAAGATGGTCTGCCTAATAGTAATTTTGAAGGTAGTTCACAAATTTTGTCTATCATTTTGGTGGCCAGAAGAGCCTAATAACCAGCAAATCAAAGAAATTTTTTTCTCTTCCTTGGATAGTCCAGAAGTCAACATCATAGACGAATACTACATCTCTACCTATGTAGTTAAAATGTTTCTACTTAAGAATTTTCCTGGCTTGAATATCAATCATGACTATCAAATCTTGAGAGTCGTAAGTCAAATGAATTTAGAAAGAAAAACAGTGTGGTTTCAACCACCATACAGTACATGCAAAAAGAACAGCCAGAAGAAATCAATTCCAGTTCCAGTTTTTCAGAAAAGAATATAAAGACCGTGAGGGTAACGACTTATCTGACATATAGGATTAGCACCGAAAGAAAAGACAGCATGTCTCCAAACTACAAGGTCTGGCAATGGGGATACACCATACTCGCAACTCGCAGCTCTCTCCATCTGCCACAGTCAACATGAACTGTATCAGAGCAACCATCTGAGACCCAGCCCAGCATCTGCCATCCTGACTCCAGCTGAAGCTTTCCTGACCAACAGTTGTTTTGAAAATGCAGCTTCACAGTCACAGCAAGGAAAGTGCAAGTACCAGAATGTGAACTTCAGAGAAATGGATCTCCTTTTAGTAGTGACTGCCTCCTGTCTTACAGTGCAAGCATACCCATGCAGAATGCTGTTCTTTTTACTCTGAATATTAAGGGTATGCTGTCTCCCATGTTTAGAGTGAGCAATGACAAACTAGATAATGGCTGTGGATGGCCCTATAGAGTTAAATCTGACTTGACTCAGGAGCTAGCTCCAAGTTTGGAAACAAAATAACAACAAAATGTTTATCCTTGCCGTTTGTCCAGTATTAGCAAGACGTGCTTCTAAATATAGAAACTGCAACCTAATATCTTTCGCATTCAAAAAATGGTTGTGTAAGAGGCTGCAGTTTTTTTCACTTACCAGGAGATGGCGGCTGAATCTTAGGTTGTTTCTTAGTATCTCCAGTGCTGAAGACTTCTGGAGGGGGCTCCTCCCCTCGCTCAATCTTGCACTCGAAGGCAAACAGGTACTGAATGTATTGTTTTTTCAGGGAACTAGCTGCGCTGCTCGAAGTGCCAACATTCAAGGTGGTTGCCAGCTCACGCCACTTCTTGTTTTTATTAACCTTGCAAAATAAAATGGCACAATCATTGGTTTGCAGCGAAGTGGTTTAAGTCAGAAGACAAAAAAAGGGGCTAGAGGGAAGAAAAATACTACTTAATGTCTTGGCTTATTTTCTTTGTTTTCCTCTTTTAACTAATGCTTATTACTCCCACATGCCGTAATGCATAGACAGCATTTACAGTTATAAAACCACTAAGGAACCTGCTGATAGCTACATAAAAAGCATTGCTTGTGGACAGTCCTCTGCATGGTGCATCTTTTAAATGCTTTGTATGTTCTTCAGTTATAAATCCATCTGCAAGCAAATTCATGCTTTTTCTCCCCCACTCCAACACTTACCATCACCCATCCTATTTTAATTAAAAGGCAGCTTCTAAAACCTAATTTAGAAAGCAATAACAACATTATTCTGCAATTTAAGTGTTTGAGCATTGATATGAAAAATAAATTTTTCTCCACAATAGCCACCAGCTATCAAACAGTTCAGCCTATAATTCCTGGTTGAAGTCCTTTCACTTTAGAGCATCTTGCAGAGACAGATCAATGATCCTTTGCCAAATGAAAGCAAAGAGAAGTGCGGCCCCTTAATTAATTAAGGCAGACTTCAGTGCTGGACTACACTCCATGTTATAGTGCTGACTGCACAGCTCTGCTGTGAGTCTTGTTTGCAGTGTAATGCTGAGAATATTGAAAGACTCTGTTCATGAGTTCCTCAAACACAGCTGATCTGTAATAACAGCAAAGTTCATTCGTCATCCTGGATGATGCCACAGGCTCACTCAGCTCCACCACTCAGAGCAGCCAGTAGTTTTGCCTTAGTATCTGATGTCCCAAAGTTCATTCAACCAGTTGTGCAATTACTAGGTATAACCCAAGGAGGGGAGGCAGCACTGAAGTAAATGGGCTTTTAACATATGAGCATCTCAGCTTTTGTTGGGGAAGAACCTTGATGCCATGATGCAGCACTGAGTGCACCATCAGCAAGTTTGCAGATGACACCAAGCTATGGGGTGCTGTTGATAAGTTGGANGAGAGGGCCTGTTTGCAAAGGCCTGGAGTGAAAGGACAAGGGGCAGTGGTTTTAAATTGGAGAGGAGTAGATTTAAACTGGACATTAGAAAGAAGTTCCTCACCACGTGGGTGGTGGAACACTGGAACAGGTTGCCCAGGGAGGTGGTTGGGGCCCCATCCCTGGAGGCATTCAAGGTGAAGCTTGACAGGGCTCTGGGCAACCTGATCTAGTTGGGGATGTCTCTGCCCAGTGGAGGGGAGTTGGACTAGATGACCTCCAGAGATCCCTTCCAACCCAAACCATTCTATGACTGCTACTCACCCCGAGGCCTGAGTTTATAAGGATTACAGCTTAACTTGTATAGCTCCAAAGGTTATCATTAACCACACTGTTCTTAAGCCTTCATGACAGCAAAGGAAACATTTTTTACATTTCTTTCAATGTTTAGTAACACTGTAAATGCTGCCAGTCAACAAAGATCTTTTGAGGATAGCATTAATAGCAAGCAGGTTGGCATGGTTATGCAGTGTGTTTTTATTTCTCTGGTACATCTTTAAAGGAGAAGAGGTTTTCATCAACTGACCGTTAAGGCTCAAAATCCACTTACTAAGCCCTTTGTGCCTACTGACTTAGAGCTAAGTGGTGTGTAATGAAGACACTGCATAATGCAAGCAGAAACATTAATGTCTAAATGCCCTGTATACTGGCATTTAAAAGAAGACTGTCAACAGCTGGTCTGTTCACATTGGGACCCCACCAACTGCAACTACTCAGACATAGAATATGCACTACTGCTGCACAGGTCCACTCCCTGTTGTTCTCCAGACAGAATCACAGGATGTGGAGTGCAGCAGTTGGAGCAACAGCTTTTTAGGAGAGCATCACACAGATGCATTTAAATAAACCTCAGCAAGCAAAACTCTGCACCTCTCAGTAGCCCCAAACAGATAAACATGGTGATTATTCATGTGTGCAGACAAGCAAAACCAGGATAATCTTTACTGTAAGAGGCAATTTTTACGAGTGCTGAAGCACACACATTGTAACTCAAGCTCTTTCAAAAATTATTCTAAGTGAACAGCATCTACTCTGGCAATGCACGATGTCTGCCACTGCAAATCAACACTGAGTGTCCCAAAATAAAGTAAATTTCCATAATAAGCAAACAAGAATTGCCCTCTAGAATATCACACCTGCCCCCCATCTTGCTTAGTTTTTGATGTTAAGAGTCATACTATGAGCACAGCCATGCTGCATGAGGCTGAACAGCTGCATGATACATTTACCTGTAATAAAGTTTTTGAGCTAAAAGTCTTCAAATCTTTATGATGCTGGGGGGCATGAGCTGATCACTAAAGATGTCAGGATAATATCTCTTACCCACATACAGCATTTTACAACTGGCAAGGTGAACTACATTAGGTTTGTCTGCCTTCCTTTAATCACAGGAATAGCTAAAATCTCTGGAAGGGCCACTGATCTAATTCAGTAGTCAAATTCTGTGTTGTGAGGTGTACCACTAAAAGTAGCATTGAAAGCAGTACTAATTGATGTTGGACATTTTTTCCCTGTACACAGGCTATTAAAATGTGCTCCTCTTCTGAGGATCTAATGTTTGCCATATTTTTGAGTTCAGATTTTATTAGTGTAAGATTATATATATTTATATATTAAATACTATCTAGTTAACACCAAATATTGCATATATATTTATCTACGTATCTATGTTGAAGATCACATCTTGCAAAGCGTGGAACACCCACAAATATTCTTAAATCCACAGAAATTAAGGGTCTCAACACTTCACAATGATCACTTCTAGCCAGAGTGATCCCCTAGATGCAAGGGATGCTTTGTAAAAGCATCAGGCAAGGACAGATGACTTGGAATACCAAATATATAGCAATTGTCAATTTTGATTCAAAGTCTAGAGTTTTAGGGCAATTATTCTGCCCAAAATGAACTCCAGGCAAATACTGAAGCACAAAACTCTTGTTTTCTTCAATGTTGCCAGAGATTAAAACATAATTGTGTAACCAGCAGGAAATGGTATAGAAAAAACATGCATACTGTCTTTTCAGAAGGTTCACTTTCAAGCACTTCTTCTCACCTGTGCTAAACCTCCAATCTCTTTGACGCAGATGTAGAGCCTGAACAGGTCCAGGGGCTTCTTGCCCACAGCCGGCAGACTGGCTACAGGCGTGCCCCTCTCCTCCATGAATGTGAGGTACCGATCTACCCACATCTTGCGCTCTGGCTCATTTCCTAGCTCATAGACTTTAGTGATCTTCTCTCCAGTTGTGGTAGAGGAACTTGACTTCTAAATCACAAGAAGAAAAAAAAGAGTTGGGGGAAGGGTGGGAAGGGGAGGAAAAAGAAAGTAAGAAACTCACAACATTGAAAAAGAGAAGATGTCAAACAAACTAAAGCTATCACACAACAGTCAGGAATGAAGGCTACTAGTTCAGGCACAAACAATACATTCTGTCCATATACGGAAAATTCAGCTTTTTAAATAAAGGGCCCAAACTCCCCATTTCGATACTTTTTTCACTGATCTGAACTTTGGATCCCAGAAGGCATGTGTCTGATGCTGCCTCATGTCATTTCACAAAGAGGTACCTCTTGCATAGTGCTTCTCATCTGCTTATCTCAAACTGCTTTGCAAGCAATAATTTGGGTAAAATTAAAAACAAGTTTGTCCTACAAAAGTTTACATAATCCTAAAACCAGAGCAAATTGACTCTCTCCTCTTTGCCCCCCAAACTGAGCTTAGACAACCCAGAAGTCTTCCTCCAGAAAAGGAATTGCACAAAAGTAGCCTAAAGCATGAATCACGGCAAACTAGTACACCGAGGAGAACTGCTCTCTAAATAATCACCTCTTCACACCACCACTGCCCAAAAAGCAAGATGAGTAAGAGTGCCTACAGCACAAGGAGACTGGTAGCAATACCCTTTGTGAACTGCCAATTAGCTGCCTGAGCCAACAACGTTTATGAGTATCTACTACTCTCGTCCCTTGAAAGAGGACAGACAGAAGAGAGCCATCTCACATGTCCTACCTTGCAAAGAGAATGTGTATTATGACCTGGGGAAAATCAGGGATGCACAGAAAACAGAGCTGAATCACCACCAGGAAAAAAAAAAGAGGTGGAAAGAGCAGAATTCTTTCTCACACGGAACAAATGTCAAGAGCAAATCCATTTTCCTGCTGCTATTTGGGCTTTACTGCTAATGAAATCTTACACTATCCTGACATCCTTTTCTTCTCTATGTGGAGATAGCAGAAAGCACTGAGGCTGCTACACAAGCTAAAACTTCTCACCACATCTGTTCTGCACAATATAACCCTGTAAGCTAGGCTCTGTGCCATGTGTGGATGGACTACACCCTATCTGAGCTGCCTTTGATCTGACAGCAGAGAGGCTGCTGCTACTGCAGGAAGATCCTCCTGCTTGTAGAAGGTGATTTGCTCAGCAGTGGAAGATGGGGGTGGTTTAGAATTAAGAAAAAGATTGATATAAACTTTGGGAAAGGAGCCAGATATATGAAGGGAAACATATCCTTTATGTCTGTATAGTAAAAATCCTAAACTTCACTGTTGACTGCAGTAGACACTTCTTTAAACTCATCTAGTCAATCACTCTTTTCCTCCTTTGCATTTTCCTTACTTTGAACAGGAGACAGCACTATTCTGAAGTAAACAGAAACTAATTTCTACTTGAACATCTCTAACAAAGACTTTAGCTATACCTCACAAATGCTGCAGAGCCACCCGCTTTGTCCATGTCCCCACAGAGGGCTGGTGATGACTGGCACTCAATACCAGGAAAGATGCAGTAGGGTAGCATCTAACTGCCAATGATTTTAAAAGCATTGCCACCATTCATCTTGCATGTTAGCCTGGAAAATATGACAGGCTCTGTATCCCTCTCCAGCCATTAGCTGAAACTTGGCAACACTGGAGGGGAGCCAGAAGAAAAGACAAACGAAGCCAAGAGGGGTGACCCAGCAGTTCCATGAGCCATTGCTGTTCTTTCCAGTGAATGGACATTAATTTTAATTAAATAGCCTCCTGTAATGTTTTCTGCCTTGCTTCCTGATACCGCAACCTCTTCACAGTAGCTGTTCCTACAGACAGATAGTATTACCTTTCTTAGAAATGAGGTGCACTCCTGAATTTACTTGAGCCAGATTCAGTTTGGTTACAATTCCTTCTGAAGTTAAGAGTCAAGGCTGAATTTGTTTTACTAATACTAAATGGCTGGCAAGAAAGTACTTTGACATGAATCCTGCAGGTTATGCAATGAAAGCACAAATCAATTCTGTAACAGCAACCAGTTTACTCAAAGCATCATTTCCTATGCATCTGACGATTTAAGAAAATCAGTTTAACTCCTTTCAACAAATGGACTTCCTCAGAGATTTTTTTGGGGGTGTGGGAGGGGTTGGAAGAGGGGATTAGGCAAGACGTTGCTACTAATTTGATTTTATAGTGAGAACAGATACATGATCACATGGGCTTGAATAACTGAATAAAGTGGAGCTACCCCTATCTCAACTGCACTAAGAACAGTTATTCTGGTGCTCATCAGTACTGATTTTAATCTGATACTTATGATGCCACAGAATTGTTAAAAAAATGAAGGTGGAAATCTCAGCTTCAGATTTTGCATGTGTTTATATTCTCTTTGAGGCAATAAAGGAGTTTGTTTCATATTTATGGTAAATCACAATTAAGGATGTTCAGATTTACTGGTTGTATGTTTTCATTTTTATTTGATTCTTTTTTTTTTCAAATCAGAGCAGAATGGAAACAGTTAAGAATTTTTCATTCTGGGTTTTTCTACTATACATCTCAAATGATGCTGCTTTTCAGCAGTGTGGCAGCAGGCTCTAAAATGACAGTATAATCTGAAAACTTTTCACAGCTTACAGAAGGTAAGAAGTGTTTCTTACTGTGTGAGCTTTCAGGTTGTCATGCTTTGTAAAATGGGTGCAATTTTCTTCTAAAATGAAATGTTAACTTTAGAAGAATGCACTGGAGAGAAGAATGCTATTCCTCAAGAGTAAAAGATCTTTTTCTCTTCTCTATTTTTCAAAATGCAAACATACAAAAATGACAGATGTGTCCAAGCTAGTCTACAAACAAATAAACTTCAGTTCCACATGGGCCAGCTCAGTTGAAAGCCTAAATTTGCCTACAGGTAAATGTTAACCATCAGAAAATAAGGGTTTATTACAAATTGATCCTATTAGCAGATTGTTAACTAAAATGAGCACATGTCAGGCACTGCTGGAAGAATACAGATCATGAGCTCTTCTGTTCAAGTTTGTTGGTAAGTCTGGTGAGAAAAGAATGCTAGTGCAAGACTGTGACATATACCTTTACTGATTTAGTCGTACCCTACTCTGCTCTCGGTCCTCAGCACTACATGATGTAACTGGCTATGTTTAAATGAGAGATTTAAAAAAACCCATCAAAGCATGTGAATACCAAAGCCAATTCTCATATTCAATCTGATGAACCCCATACTTTATTTTCAATACACCTACCATCTATTAGAACTGTATTATATACAGATCCTTGTATGGTGAGTCTGCAGAATCCTTCAGAACAACACAGATCTCTGTAGGAGTTCTTTTCACATTAAGGCAGTGGGTAGTTGTTTCTGTACATATCTTTAAGCACCTATATTTATAGAACTAACTATGCACTTCCCCCTCTTCAAAAAAGAATTTGCCAATGTTACGCTTATTACATAGACCTATTTTACTACAGAACAGAATGTGCATACACAGGCAGCAAAAACTGCCAAGTCCAGTCTCTGGCAGAGGCTTTTGCAGGACACAATCCACTGTCAACATTTGCTCCTGAAGGGCTCTGCACACCCTTCATAACTAGCACCATGGAGATACTGTACTGTTCAGGTGTATTCACTGTCACGTTCTTAGGTACCTATTGACAGTGAAAAACATTTTATGGGGTTTTCATAGCCTACTGTTATATTCATGTTGCAGCAACACTGCATAGGTCACATCCACACGACATTTTAAAGCCACCTTGCCACTGTCATGGGCAAAATTAGCATAGCATAAGTGTCCTTTTACCAATGTACCCAAATAGCCCTCAAAACACAAAGTTCAACAACTCCACATTTTCTCATGCCTCATTTCTATATAAAACTGCTGAAAGAGAGGCTCTGCTTATTAGGATCACAGGGATACTGTGAAGTGAATCACAGACCATTCACCCTTGCTTTTATCCTCTGCTGGAACAGAGAAGTTGTAGCACATGCAGCAGCTTTGGGATTTAATGAACAAATTCAAGCTGTTTTCAAGTGTAATGAAACGCCTGTAATCAATCGTTGCAGTCTATGTCAGGCTCCTGTTGAAGTCAGTGAGGTTATCCCATACACTGGCCTTCATAGGTAAAAGGGATTAGCTCATTTACAGCACTTACTATCATGGCAGAGCACTGTACTTATCCATATCTGTGGTACCAAGAAGCTAACTGCAGCTGAAGATGAAGCAGCATTTGGACAGAAAGGCATTCAGAAGAAACTGAAAGCACAAATTTACTTGATTTATTTTTTCCAATGCTATACCTGGCATATTTACATGGAAAAACTCCATATATGTTCACGATGACTCTAGGATTCATTACACAGTTTATGCAACGAGCTCAGGAATGTATTATCATTTGGTAGCCTTGCAGAGGAAGAACTTGATGCATTAGACAGCCTGTGCAGTAAGTCCCTTGCTTTCCTCCAGAAAAGTGCCCAAACAAGAAATACCCAAAACATGACTACAAAGAAAACTGTAAGAGTTTTTAGTACCATGCTTTCAGAAATGCTGCTAAGGAGAAGATGAGACTTTGTGGGAACAAGGAACACCAGCTGCCTTCTGAGACTCAAAGTTGCTGCCAAATAAATATCATTAAACATTAAGGTGGTGCATTTCATGCCACACTGCCCCTTTGCTCAGGAGATTCACTGCATGTCTGGTTTTTTGGATAGGTAGATCTTTTACCCTCCAATTGGCCTTTCTCTGTTTGCCCCGACACACATATTTCAATGTAACATTCTGTGAAAATGAAGTTATCAAAGAGTTGTTGCTAATTTAAGTGCACAAGGATATATTTCAGTATTTTTCTGGAGAGAAACTATGATCATTACTACTTTTGGTAAAAAGAATGAAAAGAAAAAATAACGATATATATTTTTCTAATACAAAAAAAAACCAAAAGCAAAAATGACCAAGCAGACATTTGCTCCCCATAGGCCAAATCAGCTTATGTCTGCATTCTTTTTCTAGATATGTATATAGATATATATATGATGACTAGCTCCACACATCTCTCTCACATTTTTCTTTACAACCTGTATGAGAATGACTAAACATTATTAATCTAAAAAATAGTTTTACATGCATCAAGATTTTTTCCTAACCACAATCTGGGTTATTTCAAAATAACTGCATGAAACAAATCAGAAACAATTTTGTTTTAGACTGTGCCCTGATAGCCTAATAATGATTGTATTTCCAAGTACACAATTCAAAATTAAAAATGTTTCAAAAATATACATGGCAGCTGAGACTACAATTTAAACATTGATGTATATTATTTTCAATAGGGGAGAAGATTTCCATTTTTTTTTTTGTTTTTGTTTTGTTCCCCCCCCCCCCCAAAGTAATCCTAGCAAAGACAACTGCAGCAACCAGAGTGAAGTCAGTTGTGTGAAGGAGTTTGGGCCCAGGAACAGAAATGGAATTGTCCTTAACAACACAGTTGGCATGCTTGGAAGCTGATGCATTACAGGAAGGATGTTTTCTTCACAACAACTGCTGTATTACCAGACAGCACACTTGCATGATGCACGCAATTTTACTCTTTCTTATTTCAAAGTACTGTTGGGACAAATTTTGCCCTTGGATAAGCGTGCTGAAGCCCCACTGAAGCCAGGCAGTGGAACTTACAGTCACGTGTCCGAGAGCAGAATTTGTACCCAGTGTTATAAAGAAAGAAAACTGTTTAGTGGATAAATAATGAAGAAAAGGAATTTACAAAACAAACAAGCAAGCATTAAAATATAATTAATTACAAAAAATAAACAGAAACCAAAAAAACCAGAGCCACTTACAGGGCTTGATGGAGTCTTTGGCCAGCCTGGGCTGCTAATGCTATCACTTTCATCTCCATGAAATGAGGAGATGCTAGCAGAGCTTGGGGACATTGGGGAAGGGACTGGCAGGTTGCCTGGGGTTGGGGGCTGAGAAATACCCTGAGAGCTGTAGCTATCCTGTGGTAGAGGAATAAAAAAAAAATAATATGACAAAGGCAGGGCAAACTTTATTATAAACAAAAAAATACATCCAGTTTAACAGACTGACCAATTTTTATATATAAAATATATATAAACAGAGAGACACATACAGAAAACACACACATATATAAATATATTTATATATATATATAAAAGGTATTAAAACAACATTGTTAATTAGTATAATTTGGAAAGTTTGCTGGATGCTTGGCTAAAGTCACTAAGCCACCATGCTTATTTCAAGCTCACATGGAATGCTAAGCATGGGTTTCCCCTTATGAAAGAAAGAAAAAAAAAAAACAAGCTGTTCACCTTATTTTATCAAATAAGGTAGGAAAGCAAAATATTAAAGTATGTTGCTGCTGCTGAGGCGGCCAAAACAGGAAGCTATAACTGAAGGCAGAGAAAAACGGCTGCAAGTATTGAAACCAGGCAAGACCCTTCTTTCCCACCCACCTGGCACAGCCGAATCCCACGCAACTTTTGGCTCGGGTTGCTTTGCCCCCGCAAGTTAAAATGCCATAAGAACTAGTAACTTTCAGATCCACACAATGAAGGTAAAAAGAAAAAAAAAAAATAAAAGAAACAAACAAAGAGATTGCACATCAATGGAAAGGCATGCAGGAAAGAACAGAAGTAGATAGGCCAAAACCAGAAGATGGAAGACAATACAGCAGACTTCTGCGGGCTGAACCAACACCACATGCGGAGGTGGTAAATACCTTTGACTTGCTCTCAGGTTGGGAGGGTCCTTCTTCTTTTCCATCTGCTTTGAGAGGAAGGGGTAGTTTGGACTCACCAGGTGTCATCATATCTGCAAGACCCATAGGTGCTAATCGAAAACAGGAGAAACAGTTAAGCATGACTATGTTTAGCTTCGTAGGAAAAAATACGCTTCCTGTTGCAAGATTGTTGGTGCCATGTGAAGCAGAGGCTATTCCACCTCTGTCCTGTTATTCTAGCATCTGGAAACCTGGAAACCTCTTCAGTTGGAGTGAGAAAATAAAAGAGAACGAACAAGGGGAGAATACAAGCACCATGCAACAATAAACACTTTACAGAGTAAAATTCATTCTTCATGCTACTGGTAGTCTTCAACTGTTTCCACATTTAACCACTACATTTTAACAGAACAATAGTCAATTTTAATAACTACTGTACCTTCCCTTTAGCAACAGGCAAATGTAAATGAAAATGATGCACATTTTGCTTGCAATGATGAATCCCAGAAAAAGGCTGCACTTCCCAATTATGTCTGTACTAAGGTTGGTGTCCAGCAGATAATTCCTGCCCCCACTGACTTCAGAATGAATGGCTCAGCCACTGTGAGCCTTAACTACAGAATTATGAGCTGTAAACTCTGCTCTGTTGGAGAACCAGCATTCAACCTCTTCCTCTCCTGCCAAAATGAGGTGGGACTATAATGAATGCACAAATGTCTTTCTCTGATAATGGCACGCAGTTGCTTCTCAGGGGTGTGAGCAGTTTAAGGTTGTTTTTTTATTTGAAGATGAAAGTGCTAAGTATAGTATTATTGCTGCAGAGCTGTTGGATTCCTGGATTTCTAGAAAGATGCAAGAAGAAACATTCAGATAAACAGACAGAAAATACTGGGCATAGCAGATGCTAGGAGGTGCCATGACACCAAATTAATGCAAATAACCATAGAACAACAGCAAGACACTGGGTGATTCTTTCCTTGCAGAAACCCATGTGCACAGCACTTGTGAAAGGCTGGATTATTTTCCCCTCCTCTCCCTTTTTTCTCCCTCTCATGCTCTTCTTTCAAACAAGGATCTAAGGTAAGAAAAACACAGGATAGAATAACGTACAATGCAATAAGGACAAAATACATTTCCCAAATTTACAAATTTTAGGAATGGGTAAAGCATCATTGTTAAAAATTAAATTAAAATCAGATCATCACCAGACTAGTGTGCCTCTGCAAAATGACAATGCTGGCTTGCGCTAGGCAGCAGACACACTGCATAGCAAGCCAAAGACAGGAGGGGAAAAAGAAGCTTTAAAAATACTTCACAGATTGCCCACTACAAAATGATTATTGCACATATTCATGTATTACTATGTTTTAGAAAATAATTAGTTTTAATTACAGCAGTGAGAGCATGAGCAGGACTCTGGTGAATATGCTGGCAAGCTTTGCAGTGCTAATTTGCTAATATCTTTAGCATCACTGCAGGTTGAGACTATGGGTCTGCCAAAAAAGCTACCCAGCCGTGTGCCATGTGAGTTTACAACTGTATGCTCAATATTCGGCTTTGAACTGACGGTGTTTTTCATGGGCACATTTTCTTGTTTTTTCAAAGCACTTTTGTAGCCCAATCAAGCCCTTAAAGTCATCACAACATATAAATCATAACTGAGATTTAAAAAAAAAAAAAATTACTTGCAATACTTAAAGACTTTAAGAATTGGAACAAAAAGCCTTTTTCAAGTGATGCAGCTGCACAGAAAATCTATTGGGATCAGCTAAAAATGCTGTTATTTTTATGCATGTGTGTGAAACCTCAACAAAACAGCCAAGCAGTATGATACTGGGAAGCCAGCATCTACTAAACATTTGATTTGTACACATTTTGCCCTTCTCTTCTGTTTGAGGAGTTTGGGCAGCTTGTGAACATTATGAAGTGAAGGATGGCAGCCTAACACATTTTAGTATTGAATTCCACAGTTAAAAACCTCCTTATTTTTCTTTTAGAGATTTAAAAAAAACAACTATGTACAAAATGGTCAAATATATGCCACAGTCTGGTTTCAAACTGGAATGTAGAACTGTTACACAAAATCCATTTTAACAGTTAACACATTTCATACTGTGGAAGCACTAGAAAAGAAGTCTTAGTTTTAGTTTCAAAGCAACAAAAGATGACCCTTTTGCTCTAAAACAATTTTAGAGAGGTCAAACAAAGCAAAGTTAACAATCACACTTCTTCACCAGGATTCTGTGTGGCTAAATCCTCTGCTGATACCTCACTGCTATCTAGGTTGGTACACTGTATTTCTATTACACAGTATTTAATAATTGTGCCCACTCCTTGTAGTCCTATTTTCATCAGAACTCCTTTATAAAGCTTGTTTTTCACAAAGGTTTACGTTAACACCTCATGTAAAGAACAAGTAACTCTAGTCTGCAAATTACCACACATATTCTGATTGTATTAATCAAGTTTAGAAATGTAAAAATACTGACTAATTCTGGCTTTGAATATTTCTTGTTGGCATATGCAAATATAACTATCAGGAGTTGGAGACAATTATGGGGGAAAAAAAAAGTTTTCCAAATTTTGTTTCACTTTTTGTTCTAAACTATTTATTTTATCTACCTAATTTCTTTCTACCTTTAAGAGGAGAACTAGCAAATTGCAAGGTTGTCTAGTTTTCCTACAGCTTTTACCTAAGATGTTTCCACAGCTTTTTTTCTATCCACTGTTGAAATCCTGTTTCATAACTTCTTGCAAATGTACTCTCCAGCGATTTGCAAGCAGACATTCCTTCACTTTTTTTTAGCAAAGTGGTACAGAGAGAACATTATTTTGACCCTTTCTGAGCAGTGAAATACTGTTATTGTCACGAAACTGCTAAAATAAGACACAGACTCTTTCTACACAGGTACTAATAATTCTGCGTGTGAAGTGCAAACCAAAGGGTAAAACATTTTAGAGAGGAGAATAACAGAGAAATCTTGACTCAAAAAGTGTTGTAGCATACTGTGAATTGGTTTCGAGTACTAGCCTCTGGCTTATGATAAGAATTTAAGAGCTAGAATGATTTCAAAAAGCAAGTACGGGTCAAGGTCCTGAATTAACTATTCCACACTGAATTTAATGCACTCAAAGGCAGACACTGACACGAGTAAAACTGCAGCAAAGTATTCTTTCTTGCTAAAGGCTGCTCTAGCAGTCCCAGAAGATGATGAAATACAGTAGGAGTAGCAATACACAAACATTGTTTTTCTTTTTATTGCTAGTGCAATAACAAATCACACTCTACAAAACAGAATATTACATTCTTTGTATGACATTGCTTCCTCCCTTCTACCCCTAACACTCTCACTGTGAAGAAAAGAAAAAGAAAAAGCAGCAAATTTGCAACTTGTGAAGCTGGCAAGATCTCCACTGCTTTTATGCTCACAGGAAAACAGAAGAGGGACAACAGCATTGCCTAATGTTCTGCCACAAATAAGCATCTGGGGAAAAGCACAGCCCAGGGCACTCAGGCATCTTATCTGAAAGGGATGAGTGGATCACCAAGGACCTCAGCACTGCATCTCCTTTCTGCCTACTCAGTCTGATCTGAGGAATGTCAAGTGCATGTGGTTTGGGATGTGGGCATCTCTGTGCCAGGAGCTGACTTGGATCATGGTCACTGCTTGCTTGACATATAGGTGATGGGATACTTGAGCTGTTCCCAACTGCTGACAACCTCCAGAAAGTTTATTTAAATGTGCATTATAAAATAGCTCATATGAATATATGAGAATTATATTTAGAGAAAAATAGAGAAATTAGAGAAAAATAATAGTGAAATAAATGGAGGTTTCAATTTTTCAGAAAAATGGAAACCAAGTTTCAAAGTAGAGAAAATCAATTAAGATTTCTAAACAATGCTTCACATTTGTAATTATTATTGCATTCTCTATCAGAGGTTCATCCAAATAAACACAAACCCAAATATATTTGATCACATGAAAAGGTAAGTGTTGTATCTATTTTTAATGCTATTTTTAAGAGCATCCTTTTATTTCCTTTGGTGCAAATAAGCTCTCCAAGAACTTCATGTTTTATGTATAGTATTTCGATGTTAAAAATTTGTTGGCAAAACTAATACAGAAAATAGGTGGTTTTGGAAGGACAGAGGTAGTGAAATTAGGAAAGGAACCTTGTGGCAGTAAGGAGATTAATGCCTTTTTATTGTTTTGTTCACTTCCAGAGGCAGTGGAGATTATGACTGACAGTTTCTGTACAAGCACAATATGGAAATTTGTGAGGTCCCAACTCTGTAATATTTTTTTTTGAAGATAATTTTCACTAGAATTAACAAGGCTGACAGCATGCAGTGATTTTATTTATGTTGAGTTTTGCAAGTTTCCTTTTATTAATATATATCTTTAAAGCCTGAATTTAAAAAGGGGGAGAATCTAAAATACATATGGAAATGTGAACTCATATGCCAAAAGGACAGTGGAGGTTATACAGTTTTTTTCTGAATGGCAGTTTGTTCCATAATTGTGAAGGGATCCTTGCACTTTTTTTTGATGCTTTTATTGTTACGAATGGCATATCTATCAGAAGGATCTGTCGTCTTTGATCTCCTAATTTCTGTGTTCCTAAACTGCTGTACATAAGCAGAAGCTGGCAATCTGCTGTTTGATCCACAGTCACTGTTAAAATACCTAGATGCAAAACTGCAACAAATTTTCACTTTCAATTGTGACATTAATTAAAAAAAAATAAAGAAAAATAAACTTAGATCAACTGGTAATGAGGAACTATTATAAATACTACTAAAAATGTATGGCTGTAGTGAAGTTCCCAAATCATGTGAAAACAAACCCATCTAGATCAGCAATCTTCCTCTACTTCAGAGCAAAACCTAAACGTGCATTTGATGAAAATGAATATAACCAAAACCTACCTTCTTCCCTCAAAACAGGCAACAGAACTGCACTCTCCAAAACCTAGACAACCAAGAAACCAAACTCTCCCTATTGCATACCTTCTTTTTTTATTGGCCTCTAACTGAAACCACAGCTGTTCATGCTCAGTCCATGTGAGCAAGATAACTAATGTCCACACTACACTCCAGCAGCACCCACCCACTTGCATTTGGTTTTGATCCTACCATTGACAGAACCCCTGGTTTACCTGACAGACCTGTCACTTAACATTAGCAGGGAAAAAGGTTCAAGGGCCAGATAGCTGAACTGGTCTTTGTGTCACAGAAAACGCTGTTTTCAAGTTTGTAAGTAGGTATCACCTGCAAGTTCTCCACCTCATCAAATGTAGGGCCAGAGCTGACCCTGAAGTGCTTCCCCAACTCAAGACATTACAGTTTTAAGTACTGTATTTACACTTGTCTTAAGCTGAGCCCTTCATTTCCTTGACCCAAGCAGAAGGTTAGGTAAGGATAGAGGGAAATGAAGCATTCCCACTGCATGTGCCCTCAGCAGCATTTTCACACCTATTTTTCTGTTTTTGTGTCCCCTTCTCCCTGTTCCAACATTGTCTGTATATTCTTGGAGCCAGCTGCATAAAGCAATCTAGATGCATGTCTGCTCACACACAGAGAAAAAGAGGTGCACTGAACTCCTCTAGTTCATTTCATACTTACTTTCCATTGGGTGATCTTTGAATTAATAAAACTGGAACAAAAGAAAACCTCACAAATGCACTGGCACAAAAAACCCTGATAAATGTTTAAATTATTAAAAATCCAATATTTCAGAATGCATAACACAATAAAAGGAGTATGACTACCCCATACAAAAGACTGCTAGGATAAATGGCCTTGCATTGAACAGATTTCCACTGTATGAAATAACGAATGGCTGAATTATCTGAACAAAAAAACCTCTGTGAATCTTCCTTTAAACTGGTTATTCCTTAGGAATACATAAATCTTCTTAGGCAGGGCACTCTGCCATCTGTTTGCTGTTGGTTATTTTTGCAGCTCTGGGGGCCAAAGGAAAAGGGGGAAAAATTACTTCTGCTAATAGCAAAACAGAATTTATAGCACAGTTTCAATGCTCAGAAGTAATTTTATTTCAGCAAGCCAGACAAAACACATAACTACACAAACAAAACATAATATTACCTGGGACAGCTCTGGTGAGGGAAAAGCAAGCTATTATCTAATGGTCTTTTCAATAGCTTTTCCCTCTACATCCAGAGGGTCAAGCGTACTGTCTGGACTAACCAATGGCTTCTAAGCCAGCACTGGAAAAAGCCCCTTTTTTTTTTGCTTTTCCTTTTAAAAAAAATATTACTGATTAACAGCTTCCTTTCTGTTTCTTCTGCTAACCAAAATATAACATAATAGTGTTAACTGTCTCAGGAGGTCCTATGTTTAGGAAGAAACCCCTCTGGACATACTAGACACTAGAATCTCACAAAGGCTGTTTTCTGCCCAAGAAGCAGGGACATATAAAATTTTCTGGGAGGAAAGACAGGGAAGGAGGCAAAGGATGAAGGAATGAAACAAGCTAAGTGGGCCAGGGAGGAAGATATTGACACACAGGCTCTTGGTAAGATACAATTTCAGTAGTAAAGCATCTTCAACTAAGAAACAGCATCAAATCACCTCAGCACAATTTGTCCAGCTTTCAGAAAACCTTTGAAACCCCCAACATTTCAAAAAGGACTAATGTAATCAAGTAAAGCATGCATAGAAACTCCGTGACTGGAATTAGTATTTGGGAGGACTCACATGAGGGTCACTGGAACTCCAACCAAACCCACCCCAATCAAAGAACTGATCTTTACTGAAGCATTGTCTTGATGGAAAATAACTGTTAGGAGTTCAAGTTGAATATGGACTATAAAGGACATCAAGAGAGAACTATATTAAACTGTCTTCAGCTACACACAAAGCTGCAAATAATTCTAAATTCACAAGTCATGATATGAAGGATAAATCCAGCAGCTACACTGAATACATGGAGTATGCTTTCTCTTTCCCCCTTTTTTCCTATTTTTGCAAAAAAGATATGACTAAATTTCATATCTGTAAATAAAGAAGTTACATGAATTTTGGAAACAGTAAATATGGCCTATGTTTCCAGAAGAGAGTAATTATTTTAATTGCTCAACTTACAGCACCTTCAGGTCAAAGCAGGTACACATCTCTTTTTTTCAATCCTTGCCACATTAAATAATTGAAATTATAATCTTAGAAAGCAAGACACTGAAAAGCAACAGCAGCCTCTTAAAAGGTGAGGTTTTTCTCCTTCCCTCTCTTGCAGACACACACAAACAAATATACATCTATTTGCTAGTCAACACCTATGTCAAACTGAGTCCGAGTGTTGCTGGAACTGTTCAAAACATTGTAGTCATCTACATGCTGTGCAAAAGGACTTAATGAAAAATGTATGAGCTACTGTACAAAAAAAATAAAAATAAAAAATCACTAGCTTAGCCTTGCTTTGAATCACTCCAAACTACCCAGCAGGGGTGAATCATATGAAGAAGGCTGTCCCTCAGCCATCAGCCCAGGGCTGGTATCGTTAAGTAGATTTATGGAGGAAAGCCACTGCTGAAAGGTTACCCACCATTACCTGTTGAACTGTTCACCATGTTAGGTGCCATGCTGTAAGAAGGAGCCTGTGGGTTCATCAAGCCAGAGCTGTTGTTCATCGGCTGAGTGTAGGGGGAGCTGGATCCCATAATACCACTCTGATTCATGGCAGGAAAATTGCCTTGCCTACGAGAAGAAAGAGCACACACACAATGTCTCATTATGCACCTCACTGCTGAAGATGCTGTGATTTGTCAGAGTATATCTCCTATCGTTAGCGAATAGCCAAGGAGAAGGTACATATTTAGTTCATTTTATCTATGTGAGGAGCTTTGAATTAGTCTTGAATTTGAATTGAATTGAATAGTCTTTGAACACAAATTTCAAGAGATGTAAACAATGTCTTTATACATCACAACCAATCAGCAAAAAAATACAACTCATATATCCTATGAGTAGACAGTGATGTGATCAGGAGTCAAAATTAGAACCTAGTGTTGGCATAAAAAAAAAACTAAGCAAATTGCAACTTTGATCATGCAATAAAAATCCTTACCAACTGTAGCTTCAAAACCAGACAAATGACCAGCAGAAAAATGGAGATGAATCTGTTTCAGATTTCTGTATTTGATGTTATTGCCTTGAATACATTGTTCATATTTTTTACATGTCATCTATGTCCAATTTTCCAAAAGACCATGTACATACTACACTTCATTGAAACAAGAAACCTCAGCACTATCATTTTGGTTTTGAAATGAGTCACATACCTGTGGAATGCTTTCCTAACTGAGACATAAGTTTATCTGAAAAACTGGCCTGAATGAAGCCCTTGCCTAATTCTCTACATCTTCAGATGTGAAGACCTTCAGATCAAATATTTCTGAAGGCTAAATGTTATCTACTCTCAAGTTCTAAAAAGTATCTAAGCACACTTTGTACTTGATTTATCAAATTCTATAGATAAAGGAAGAAAATAATCGAATCTAATAATCAAAAATAATCTAATAACTCGATGCAGTGCATGATCCAACTTCAAAAAATAACCTTTTATACTTTTAATCCACAGTAGCAATTATCTACCTTTTCTTGGTATAGTTGGAAACTGCACATATTATGATCTGTGTATGAATATACATTTATACATATAAAATAATATCTATAAATAAAAATACATGCAAAAATATACTTACTTGTATATTCATATCCTACACAGGAAAATACAAAACTCAGACTTCTTTGTCAATATAGTCCCTGGAAATTTATGCTGTTTTTCCAAATAAAGGAAACAACTTCTACTTAGCTTTGGTACTTGTCATGTGTAATTTTTTTTTCTCATGAAAAAGAAAGCATTTTGTTTAATTCTAGAGGCAGGAAAAGCTGCACGTCCTGGTAGCAAGATGGAGTTTTGGTATAAATTCTACTTTTCATTATTATACAGTATAAAACAAAACAGAAAACCCTCAAACCAACAACCCTGAGCAACTTCAATGGCTTCTTGTCTTCTCCAAACTCATAGCTGATTCTTAATGCAGTTGGTAGAAATGGATTTCTTTTTTAGGAGGTACAAGAGGAAAACCATTAAAGCACTATTTGGCCTAATTTTTCTTGACACATTGTGAATTTCTTCAAAGCAAAAGAGAACGTGTTATCTAAATAAAGCATCTCTTTCCAAGTCAGTTTTGTCCTTTGCTCTCTGAAGACAAACTTTTCTACACTCTTGCAAAGAGGCAAAGGCTTTCTTTTGATATGAAGGAGACAACTGCCATACAATGTCATTTCCCTGATGAAGCCTGCAATGAGGGAAAGTTCCCTCCTAGCCTCCACTAGGAGGGAAAAGATTTAAAATGCACAGTGGTGCAATGCTCCAAGGGAAAATTACAAAGGGAAAACAGAAGAGCAGGACCATTTGGCAACAACTTTAAAAGATTTCACTCACACAATCAAGCTTTTCTTATGTAAATACTATTTCTTAACACCCCCACCCCCACTTCCTAGCTGAAAATTGATATATTTCAACAAATGCAGTTAGTGGAAAAATTCTTTCTATGCTGGATAAGTGAGGTCCTTTCTTACTGGGCCAGGTTACTAGTGAAGATGAAGAAAGTGTGCAAGTGCATTTTTAAACTTCAAAGAAGAAGAAACAGATTCTGAAAGGCTCTTTTATGGAGTAAGGCTGGGATGCTGGAAAAGACAGAAGTCTCTATAGGTGTCTATCTCTCTAATGTTCTTCTTTTGCTGTAAAAATACCCAGGAGATACACACCTTGCAGGTAAGCTGGATTTGGTTATTACCTACTAATATTTCAATACTATTACTTCCACATATATCTTCAAAGCTATAGGGCTGTTCATTGTCTCAAATTGAAGTACAACCTATTTCATGTTACCCACTACAGACATCAATCTCAATTGTAGCTCATGAAAGCATACTGCTGTACAGCAACTTTAAATCAAAAAGTCGGAAACTATTTCCAGTTTAGATGGGGAGTGGAAATTAAATAAAAAGAATACCAGCTTTGGCCAGGACAGCAAGAAAACAACTTAAGCTGCAAGACCTGAATGGCAGAATGTAATTCCAAAATTTCATCTGGCAAGTCAATATCTTTCCTTTTCATCGTCCCATGTAATGCTGCATTTGGAATGGACACAGCTCTCCATCTCTGGAAAGAACCCAACAAGTGAAAAGACTCAGCGCCATCCCTGGCAGAACTCAGTCTTTCCCCGTCCCCTACCAAAGCACTGACGGCAGCACACTTGAGCTAATTCAGTAACATGAAAGGGGACATCCTTTAACAGCAAACATTATTTTATCCTGAGATTGGGTGCAATATGCAGTACAGAGCTCCTCCACGTGTTACTCTGATCTATGATGGCCTGGAATAGAAAGTTTCTTTAGGGAGAAATAATCAGGTATTACTTCAGCCTTTAATTCTCACTCCACAGTGGGCCTCCTTTGAGTAAAGACTGCCAACTGTGACAAATTGTGCTGCATCAGTGCTGTAATATGAAGTGGAGTCCATTAAGAACTGAGCTGAGATCACCAAACTCATTTTGATTAACCTCTGGGTCACTAAACACTTATAAATATGTTACACAGCAGCTGCTAAACATATTTATATATGCTTAAGGTCACAGTATCATCTGTTGGTTTTTGGAATTAAGTCAAAAATCTTATGTTTCCTTCTGTGCTGCTTTTAGTAAAGGCATATCCAACATCCTATTTAAGAAGAAGTTATCTCAAAGCATACTACCAGACTCTCTCCTACCTCTCCCATTTCCCTCCTCCATTTTTCTGTGAGGCTAAATAAAAAACAAGTCTTTTAAAACCAATCTGTTGTACACATAGTGACATCTAATGGCAAAAATTCAACTGACTGGCTATGAATTCTATAGCAGAACAAACCCAGTTAAGTATGCAATTTTGCAGTATTTACCACATCAACACCAATGGCTGGGCTTCTCAGGGATGACACATGTGGTAATTAGGAATAATAGGAAGAAATTAAGAAAAGAAACACTTGTGTTGAACATAACAAAAAACATATTCATGGTCAGATGCAGATACTCTTCAAGGGAATGAAGACAAACCCAATACTTGACACTTCTGCAGACAAATAACACATTAGAAACATATTGGCCAGAGAAGTCCTGCATTACATATGAACTACATGATTTGTCAGGTATTTTCCAGCTCTGACTCCTCCAGTATCATGATCCCAGATCACATATTTATTCTCATTTAGAAGAAAAAGCAGTTAGGCCAATGCAAATTCAGGATTATGTTATAAATTCAAACGCTATACTTAAGCCTACACATTTCTTTTTTCTGCTCTAATGTTGCAAGTAGATCTCCAAGTATTCAGCTAATGGAAGAAATTAAAAATGAGAAGGGGGGGTAATTTACTTGCTTTCTGTGGTTTATTTACTCTGTTGACAATTCAGTTATTCACAGCACTTGCATAATACCAGAGCCAGTTGTTACGCTCAAGGAAAGGGCTACCACCCAGGGGGACCTAGACAGGCTGGGGGAATGTGCTGACAGGAACCTTATGAAAGTCGATATGGACAAGCGCAGGGTCCTGCACCTGGGAAGGATGACCCCCTGCAGCAGTGCTGGCTGGGGCTTGATTGGAGAGCAGCTTTTGCTGGGCATCTTGACAGACAGGGAGCTGAGTATGAGCCAGCAGAGTACGCTGGCAGCAAAGAGGGCCAACAACATCCTGGCCTGTGTGACCAGGAGCAGAGCCAGGAGACTGGAGGCAACTGATCATGACCTCCTTACATAGCACTCTTTAGACCCCATCTAGAGTATTATTTCCAGTTTGGGATCCCCTAGTAAAGGAAATGCGGGTGATAAACTGGAGTGAGTTCAGCAGAGGACCCATTAGATGGTCAGGGCTTGAGCAGTCACCCTGGAGGGGCTGAAGGATGAGGGCTAGTTCAGCCTGGGGCACAGACACTTTCAAGAGGAACCCAACAGCAGCCCTCCAGCACCTAAAAGGAGGTCAGCAAGAAGATGAAGCTGGGATCTTCACAGTAGGGCATGGTGGGAGGATGAGACACAACAGGCAAATGTTAAAACATGCAAAGTTCAGAATGGATGTAAGGAAACCCTCTTCCCAGTGAAAACAGTCAGGCATTAGATTTGGTAGCCCAGACATGGGCTGTACGTTGTACAGAGATTGTACAATCTCTGTCCTTGAAGGTCTTCAATACCCAAGTGGATAAAGCTCTAAGCTCTTGGTTGAGCGTGATGAGGAAGGGACTGGACCACAGACTTCCTAATGTTCCTTCCAGCCTGAATGACCCTATGATCCTAGACTGTCTGCTTCATTGTGTTGTTGATAGTCTGGTGTACTATCAGGTCCAAAATACAACTGGCCAAATTCAAAACATACCCTTTATAAGAAGATCCTGTTCTGTGCTTTTGTTCTCCTTCATTTGCAATCTACCCAAAGCTTAATCTGCACTTAATCTCTTTTCTCTGCAAAACAAGCAGCATCAGATCTAATTGTGTCTTCTAAGCTAATGCAGAAGTCGGTGTATTTAAAGAGGGATGATACGTGAGAACTGGTCATCATTAAAAAGCAGAACAAAGAAGGTGTAAGAAAGAAGAGCACCAACACCACAAAGGAGCACATGCATGATCACAGTTGCTGAGCAGTGTCTCTCACACTGAGATGTCTTCCTTTAATTGGGCCTGAAATCATCAGTAAGTTAGTGTGTTCTCTCTAACTGCTACACAGAAGTCACTCTGTAGCCCTTGCATTTAATACTTGCTGGTATGTGATTTAGTACCTCCTCAGTGTTGCCATCTGATGAAGGATTTTACTGTCATCTTCTCCAGATTTGAACAAATTTGAGCTAATTACAAAACCGAGTTCAAAGGTAGGTGTGATTTAGCTATGACAGAAGTAGGGAAATCTACAAGGCTGGAGGTGAGAAGAGTTTGGGGCAAAAAAGATGGAAATGGAGGGGAGAGTAGATGGAATGAAGAAGGAACAACAAGGGTTGGGAGCATCTTCACTAGGTGCCAAAGGTTTTTAGCACCCAGAGGATGATGGGTGCTTCAGAACAGGGAGGTCAGAGATGCAGGAGTAGGAACTGGGAGGAACATACAGAGAGCTGCTACTCCTAGGGTAAAACCACAGAAGGTCCCTTTAGAAAGATCATGAAGCCTCTCAGCCTCTCAGACCTTCCTTCAGGTCTGCCTGAAGGAAGGGATTCACAGAGAAGCCTCAAAAGCAGAGTGCTACCAGAGATGTGCCTTCCTGCAGCTCCTCTGCTTGAGGCAGGGCCAGGCTCTCAGGTGGCCACCCTGGCCAGGAGTTAGGCCAGTCCCAGTCCAGCAGCACTGCACAGTGGGGTGATGCCAAAGGAGCAGTGCTGCAAGGATGGGGCACACAGCCCAGGCAGGGAAGAGCTGCCACTGAGTCACACCTCACACATCCTGGTGGCTACAAGCTTGCACCTAGTATTATTTAGGCACCTCTGCACTGTGATTCCTAACACTCCCCACAACTGTCATATAACGTAGGGATTTCTCCCAGTTATCTTGCTCTAGGCACTGGATCTGAAAAATTATCCTGTTACTGTGACTTGGCCATCTGAGCAATTGGCTTGGGGGGAAGGAAAAAAAAAAAAAAAGAGGGCAAAAAAAAGCAACAGCAGCTCATGGAAGTTTGCCATTTCTGCTCCAGATCTTGAAGCTACATTAGTTTTGCAGCGAATGCACTGCAGCGCCTCAGGGGAGTAATTTGTGTAAACATTTTAAAAGGAACATTTTTTTTTTTAATGCTGACACACTGCTAAGGTGGCTACTTGATTACAAACTGTGAAAATGACTGCGTTAGGCTGCACTCACAAATCACAGTGTACTGACCAAATTGCCCTGCGCTTATCTGTGCCAGGTCTGCAGCATGACAGTATTTCCTCTCTCTTTTAAATGTCAAAGTATGATTTGGGGGGTTGTTATTTAAACACACTGACCTGCACAATAACCAGAAGTACTTTATTTAAATCTGTCTTGAGCTGGGACTAGCCTTAAGCACTTATAATCTGTCATACTTTGACACCAAATGGGTTATTATAATGAGAGTAATTCAGGAGTGAGACCTGTAAATGCTTTCTCCCTGGAGAATTTACACATAAACATGTGCATGCAGATATATAAGCTGTTTTGATATGGATTTCCCTTCTTACAACATTATAGGCTTCATTGGAGAAGGACACGGAGGGAATCCCAAGAGGATATGGGAGAACTGGAGGAGGGAAAAGAGAGTAAGGGAAAATAATTCCCAACATGGCTTACTTTGCTCTGACTGGAAGTTCATCAGTGTGTCAGCACTGTTAGCAAAGGCCATGACACATGAAATCTGAATATTGTCCTGAGCAGCTATAAAACAGCATTAAATCAAGGACCCATATAAATAAAACAAATTTAACATTGCTAAAAAAGTTAAATACTCCCCTCTAGTTAGCTGCTACTAAAAGTGTACTAACCTGGATTTCCATGTCCTCCTGTGCTCAGTGGGGAAGCTCACCACTAGCAGTAACAAAGTTTTAAAAAAGCAACCACAAAAGCTGGTGATGTGATAGGTGTTAGTTGTGCCACAAGGTTTTTTTTCCATTGATCATGTTAGAAAGAAAAGGAAAACTCGATACGTGTGTGCATGTGTGAGAAGGGGAGGCCAAAGCTCTGAAGAGCACTGACACTGAAAATACATAAATGAAAAAGCATCCAGATTTGTACGGGGGTTTGTGTGCGTGTGAGTGTGTCTGCTGACATCAGGCACACAGAATCAACCCCAAACTATTCTTCCCAATGACCATCATAATTTTGTGATCGTGCACATCACCTTGTAACCCACTCTAGTCTGACTGAGCACACTGCCTGCTTTCTTCTGGTTGATTTAAAGATTATTTTGTAAGACTTTTTTTGAAGAATAACAGAAATAGCCTTTCTAAAGATACTATTTTTCTTCTGATACACAAATAAAATATATGTGCCTTTAGCATCATCACTGTTACTTAGATTCCACTAAGAAACAATTAAGGAGGGAGAAGAAATTTAAAAATTAGTTGTTTCCCCCAAACCGATTCAAAGCTCAGCCCCTCAGAAAAGCAGCCACAAAACCTTATTGTTTATTTATACACTATTGTCATCAGATGAACTATTTTTCAAGTGAAAACACCTGCCCGACAGGCTACCTATTTAGCAGTCATTTAAAGCCCAATAAAATGCAGGAGCATCACACCACATCAAACACTGGAAGAGCAACATAAGAGGCACGTGTAATTAACGTGAATTGATGCTAATAACACAACTACACAACATTTGCACTGCTGAAAGTATGCTGAGATTGGAGGAAGTCTCCCTATCCCATTTTATAGGTAACAAAAACAGAAAAAAAAAATGCAGCAAGACTTCTGTATTGGAATTTATCTGTCTAAGAACAAACCAACCCCTTTGTACTTGATGCAACCTGTACTGGATAAAAATGATATAATGCTATGTGACAGAAAACACGAGACTACTGAAAAGCAGGCCAAGTCAAATGGCTTGTAACCCCATCAAAGCTCTGCTCTTAGTGATCCCTGCCTACCTTCCTGACAATGTGGATTTAAACAGCAGCTCTAACTGCAGCTGTTTGCACACTGTCCCCATCAGCCATAACATCTGAGCATGGAGGAGATACATTTCTTAGCCCAAGGATGATGTGTGATGGGTAAAAGAGGGTTGCTGTAACCTGTACACCAACCAGGAGCATGCATGATATGGTTTTGTAGTGAAAAAAAGAAATTTGCCCTGTATAGTATGAGGCAGTCAATATGAACCAGAATGTCAAGAAGAGTGATTTAGCCTGGTGTGACTTGGTATCAAAATGGGAATGACTCATATGACTTGCTCACTATGCACCTTCTATTTTTGTGCATGTTTATAAATAGCTGTTTGAAAAAGTCGGGACGCCCTATGAATTCTCTCCCAGAATGATTACTTGAAAGTGGGCAAGAGTCTGTTCCCAGCATATGAACAGCCAGGAGGTCACCAAAGCCTGGTGCTAAACAACTACAGGACGCTAAGGACACTCTGTACGTTGCACTAATTCAGCTTCCTTCAGTGGGGCACTGCCTTGGGATTGGCTCAATCCCTGAGCTCCCTCCTCTTTCACCGGCGGACGCAGACCTCCTGCCATCTCTCACCATGTTCTTACTGTGTTCAGTCACGTCCTCACACTGTTTTTGAGCACCACTGTGGCCCCACAGAGCTCACTGTGCTGGCAACCAACTGAAAATCTAATAAAATCCTGATAATTTCATGCCAGCTCTTCAGTGTATGTTTCACAGTAAAATGTCATCTGGCTGATAGCACGCTGAATGCAACTGTGCATGTGCAGCAGCATGGCAAGGAAGTTCTCCAAAGGCATTTCCCAACAGACAGTTTTTCATTTACCTATCTGTGCCCAATAGCCTGCAGTTGTTATGTTTATCAGTATTATTATTACCACTACTACCATCAGTCTTGGAATTTCAACACTCCAGACAGTTTCACAAGAACAATGTGATGCACATGTCAGCATGGTTTCAGCTGGCTCTTTTCTTCGTCTTTGGCTCAGAAGATGCTTGAAATCTACTGTGACAACTGCAACAGGTATTTAATGTGTTTGTAAGGCCACTGGCCATCACTAAAAAAACCCAACTAACCAACCAACAAAAAACCCCACCACAAAACAAGACCCCAAACTTATTGCTATTATGCTACTGTTTAATATGATTCTTACAAAGTTACTTATATGTCCATTTATAACCAATTCTCCCATCTGAACTCTATCAATAAAGTGAAGAGCTCTTTCCACTCATATTCCCCCCAGTAGCATTGCTAAAATAGTAATATTCTTTCAACTATCACCATTGTAAAACAACTTAAAACCTTAAAATTGCTATAAAACCTCAAACCCTCCTACCACTTCTTGTCTTTCCCTTTCTGTCACAAAAATCTTACGCTGTTCAATCACAGTCTTGTACTTGCACAATGTATGTGCCAAAAAATCACACAGAGTAGTCACAGAATTCACTTTCTTCTTGAGTCTCATTAAACAGATGGCTATTCTTGTTTTTATTGGGCCTGTTTGGTCTTTTTTTCTGATTAGTGCTGTGATTTAAACTATTAGACCTTCTGGCTAACAGGCAAAAAGACAGGCAGTGTGAAAATTCAGTTTCCTCATCTGAAACATTTCTTGCCACCCAAGAAAGAGTACTCAATCTAAAGTCCTTCCTCATTCTTCACTTTTATACAGTACTGCATTCGTAATGCCCTGAAGATCACATTTTGAGGCATAGAATTTCTACATAACATCTGACTCTAAGGAAGAATATCAATAAACTACAGAGTCCTACACTGCAATTTTGTTTCAAAATAATTAGTACTTCTGCAGAGGGCAACAGCTCTCCTAAATAACCAGATAGAGCCAAAAATAATCCTGACAAAATAATAATCAAGTTAGAAGTGTCTCTAAGATGAATGAAAATCCTCATTCATAACTCTGAAAATCATCCTTCTTTCCCAACATACTCCAGCTTTCATAATTTAAGAATGGTTACTCTCTGAAGGAGGGAAGGAGCAGGGCTCTTGAGGTCTGTGGTGAATCTCTAATGGCATGAACAGCATACAGCAGTCTACTTGATTGATGAGCAACCAAAGAAGAAAGAAATGCCTCCCCAAATCACTGGTTGCCTGCACGAGCTCTGCAGCATGGTGACACCCAGGGCTCAAAAATGATGGATTTACCTTTTAGTAGGACAAAATTCCAGATAAAAAACGTATTTCTCTTAGTCTCTTACAAGAAATGGCTTTGGTTAGCTCAGCATGTGAAGCTTATTCCAATCCCTTACATGATTTTATCAGGAATTTTGAGCTGATCTACAAAATGCACGTCCATTTAAAAAAAAAAAAATCACAGAAGTGTGATTTCCAGCTCTCCCTTTACTATAATAAATACACATAAGCTGAATCATACTTCAGTCCTCCTAACTCATTGTAGAAAAAAGCCATATATGGTTCTGCTTTGAAAAGTAAAACATGAGGAAAGGAAGTATCCTTTAAAAAAAAAAAAAAAGAAAAAAAAATCAGCTTGATAAAAATTACTTTCTCATCAAGTGGGAAGAAGTGTGGGCCCTTTTGAAGAAAAATGTCAATATTGGTTAATATCTCCCTTAGAAATTACAGCTGCAGTAACCTTTAATATTTGGACTTTTACCCTTCAAATCACACAGGCACTTGGAGGAGAGAGAAAATATTCTACTCGTTACTGAAATGCCACCAGCCTCAGGTGGAGGAAACACAGCAGCTATTTAGAGTTCACAGAAACACTATACAGCCATTTAGGCCAAGAAGAAATATCACTTCATCCAGATGAAACTGTATGTGGACTTTCTGTTTTATTTTGGAAGCCAAATGTAGTTTCATTGACTGAAATGTACTGCCTGGATACTCAAACAAGCACTAAGAGAAAGTAAAGTGGGGCTTATTTCAGGGTGATCCATCAGGATCCCTAAAGAAAATCTGAAATCTGGGAGTGTCTGGAGGACCAGACACCTTGAGACTGGAGAAACGTGAATGGTCTAAATGTGAACAAGAGTTACTCCTTCCCTGTCACTGGATGCTAAATAAAAGACCAGACAGAAAGAGTCTTTCTTCTAGGGGCTTATTTCAAAGGCAAGAGATAACAGACCCAGGCACTGGCTCCAATTATGGCTACCAGTCCTATCTTAGCCTAGTTTACTTTGGGGATTTCACAGTTGGCAGCCTTTCATCTAGAAGTAGCCTGGTTTGAATAAGCAAAGAAACTTGAATGAGTACTTAACCTTCCTGCACTCCCACTGCACTTCCCAGCAGAGAAGAACAGCACCTCCAAGCTTAAGGGGAAAAGGGAAAACAATGGAAAACATATACTCTCTCCAGGGATTAAAGATGCTAAGTTTTACTGTAGCACTTCATAACCCCAGCTTTTAAAATCACAACCAGAATTTTAAACCCAAGTTGCAAGATCAAAAGGGCCATACTGGAAAATACTGCATAGAAACTGACAAGCTCTAGGATGCAAAACACCTAGAGTTCTGTTTTTTATTTATATTATTATTCTTTTTAAAAAATTTATTCCCCATTTCCCCCTCGTTCTTTTTCCTTTTGACATTTTAATGCACCATGTCCATTACTATATTTCCTCACCAGTACCTTCTAGTCCATCAGCAGTGCTGCATTATCTTGCTGTTGGGAGAAAATAATACGGAAAAAGTGCTTTGCTGGCACCAACAACATGGAATATGAATTATACATACATAGCAGGAGAGAAATGCTGATGGAAGGCTAGTCTGCCTGTATGTGCACAAGCGTGCATGTGCATGTAAACACACATGGACTAAAAAGAAGACACAAAATGCACATTTCAAACTCATTCACGCTAATTGTAACACCTTCTCTGTACAACGGAAATTCTTTAGTATCAGTACAGCTTTTATAGGTCAGTTTTAGGACTGAATGAAAACTTAGCTAAATTCTTCTGACCTCACCATGAGGAAGTTGTAGTATCTAGGCAGTTCAGAACCAGAACCCATTCTAGAGTGCCTGAAAGTATGCCAAAGCAATGCTACACCACACATTACTGTAGACTGAACACCATTTCTCTGGTGGCACGGGGATCAGCAGAGAATAATGTAAATATCCACCTCAATTTAGCAGCCCAATGACCAGGATTTAAAATGGCTAGAGGTTGCAGACAGCTAAGCTGGATTGCAATTCCTCAGTTTAATAAACGACTATGTCTAAAACATCTCCTCTAAAATCAATGACACTGAATTCTAAATTCATTCAATCTATTTAGAAAAAATGCTTTCATTTACAAAACAGCAACATAGAATCCCGAAAATCATATTAAGGTACAGGTCAAAGATGGTGCCTTCGAAGATAGGATTGCTCCTCATGTAGGCACATCAAAACTCATTTTATAGTAATTAGTTCAGGTATTGATGACTGTAGTTGCACCAGTAAGACACTCACTGAAGCATCCAGTTGGATGTGTATTTTACAGCCAGTCTATACTGAATTATGTCTTCCTAAGGCTTCACAGCTAATGGTAAGACACCTATTTCACAGCTACATTTTCAACTATCCATATACAGTCACACTTTCAACCACTAAGAAGATATGCTCAGAATGATATTCACTGCTTCCGTGAGAGATGCTGAAAATAATGACGACAAGCATCTAGCTCCAGAAATGTCTGCTGACTTCAGGTGTCAACCTAATCAATTTTCAAAAGTGTGTACTGGGCACTTACTGCAGGAAATAAAAGCTCACAGAGAATGAGCACAGTCCTCAAAGGTTTCAAGCTGGTCATCTACAAACTGAGGAACCCACAATTGGCTGGTACTAGAAGACACTGGCTAAATTTGCTGCCTTTCACATCAACAGGGAAAACGCTATCTCATTTGCTTAAAACAGTTTTCTTTTACTGAAAGTTTACTGTGTTGCTGGTCTGTACATGTATATCTACCATATGTACATACCTATCACTATAAATACAGGTATTGTTGTAAGAACTGCAGTGTGATAGAATACTTTATTTTTTGAAGCTATTTGGTCCTCAGAAGCTTCTGCTGGGTTCTAACGTCCAGCAGCAGAACCAGCCCTTGGGATCTTGGCCAATATCAACCTAAGTTATAAAAAGTCCTTCCTTGTAGTTCAGTGGGTATATTAGGTCTTCAACATACACTCCTTACCTGTCAATGGGTGTGCTGAGACATACATAAAAAGGAAAACACTGCTTTGCAGTTCCTTCACACTGTCTGCCTAAAAATAAGGGGAATTACTATACAGACTATTAGAGAATTATTTAGCGTTGCCCACTGTAAACTGTTGCCCAGACTAAAGTTTAACATCCTGAGTAGTGTGAAACAAGGGATACTGCCAGTTTAGTGAAGATGTCTTAAAAATGCCTTTCTTTTCTTTAGCCTGACATGCTAGATATCATTTTGGAAAACACTGGCCTGCATGCACAAGACAGACTAGCACATTGTAAGATTTTTGGTTACAGGGAAGGTATTATGCAACTGTAGAAATTAATATAACTTTACCATACAGCAGGCCCCAAGGTAAGGTCAAAGGCTAATTCAAATAGTGTAAACCTAGTATCCTCCATAGCCACCATTTTTATTTATGTGATTTTATCTTCTCTAATTAAAAGGGTGGTGGTCTGCACTGAGGATGGCATCTAGGTATAACTGGCTGACACTCAGATCTTGATCATCCAGCCCTAGTTAACAAACATTGATTTTCTGCCCCAGTGGAAGTGATTTTACTCTGATGCATGCCATTTAAATTCATTTTACACAGCTGCTTAGCATAGCTTGGCAAGGCAGAAGCAGAACAGCTTTCTATGTTTAAATGAGACTCCAGAGCTGGTAAAGGATAGATCCTGTGGATTAATAGCTGAAGATAAATTTCTCTCCCCTATTGATACTTAGCTACTGATTCAACAAGTTGACCTTGAAGGAGATCACAATCAACTTGTACAGAAATACTGCTGTGTAACCATGACTCTGACACAAACATGTCATTTTCTTCTTAATTCTATAGAGAGAGGTGCATCTTACAGTAACAAAAATTCAGCAGTTTTTGAATCCCACAGCTGAATCTTATAAACTCAAGACATTAAAAGAAAAAGGCTGGACACTATTCACGCACTTTGGTATACAATAATGGATGTCTTTCCAGTGAGATGAAATAGGATGAGGCAAGTGATCTCTCATTTCACGGCTTTTTTTCTTTTTGAACAGGAGAATCAGTAGACTCATGTCCTAATTTTTCGTTCTGCTTTGTACTTTTTCATACGCATATATATGAATGATGTTATTAAGGAACAAAACAAACAAACAATGGCAGCTACAGAAAACTGGCAATTAAAACTTGTTAATAACCATGAAGGCAGCAGTCATTTGGGTATTAAGAGATTTCCCACAGAGGTAAGAACATGATGGCAGGCAAGTCCATGAAACCTGAATCTCAGGTGAAGCTGCACTTGGTTGTGAGTAAGCAACAGGCTGGTAGCCACTGTGGATACCTTCTCCAAGTGCTGTAATTTATGATAATGTTACAGAAATGACAGTGTGAAGGACTTTGGTGAGAAAACAGCAGCTGCATTTCAGGTGTATGTTTTGCTCTGGATACTTAGTGCTCCTAAAAGTTGTTCTAGAGACAAATTGAAGTTTTTCAAACACATGCATGCTCAACTACTGCGTCATAAAGTTTTCTGGAAAAGCCCATTAAGAAACTCTCTCATCACTCCTGCAGTACACCACCTCCCAGAAACAGATCACAGAGGACTGCAGCTCACTCCCCAGGCAGCAACGCCAGGACTACCAACAAGTCAAGAAAATGGGGCTACACAGCACTGCTACGAGACAAGAACAACAACAATGAGGAGAGAAAGATGATGCCCGAGTCAGGGGGAGGAGGGATCTCACTCTCTCAGACACAAGGACTTGGAGCCATGCCAAAAGCCACGCAGGTGTATGGTGAGTGACATGCATAATTGCATCGTACTGTCATAGCAATGTTAGTAAAAAGAAAAAAATTAAAATCCCCTTTACAAAGCAAGTATTTGTGTATCTTTCACATGATTTTTATATTCCTTCAGCAGCAAGATGGCATGTTCATAAACACCATAGAAAAATTGCCAAGGTCCTACAGCAAGTCCAGTTTACACTGCTACCTATCCGTGCTGGTCAGGCTGGTGTATCAGGGGAGCCTGAGCATTGCCATAGTTGGGGTGCTGTGAAGAAATCATGGGGCATCTGCCAGCTCCAGACTAGCTGGGATAAACAGGCAACCTAATGCATGGTAGCCTAAAGCAGAACAAAAGAACACCCACTTTGGATTTGCTCTGTATCACAAATACAAATCACTGTCAAGTAGATTCCTTCCACATGCAAGTATGGAGGAGTTGCAGGAATAGCCAAAAGCCAATGCACTTTCTCCCCTACAGCTGACTTGAGAACAAAGAGGAAAACTGTGCTTGCAAATCCCTGGCATCAGAGGGGTGTGACAGCTTTCACTCAATTTGCAGTTTATAAATAGCCCTTTTGCTAGTATTTGCAATAGAGATTCAATGACTGCTCAGCCCTTCCACAGGTGCTGGATCACTGGAATGGACAGTGTTTGATGGAAAGGCTCTGAAATGGTGGAGTTTTGCCCAGGCAAAGCTAGAAACTAAAAGCAATTTTACAAAACCCACTTGGGAGGAAGGTGTGAGATAGGAGCAGTAACGATTTAACCTAGTTTTTGATCAAACACCACACACTATGTCCAAAGTATAAACTGTATCATAACCCAATACTTTCTGCTTAACACAAAGTCTTTTCCTGCTGTAAGACCAACAAATGTGAGCTTTTCTGTTCATTCCATGATTACAAAGAAAGTGTTCTTGTAGCCGCAGTGATGGCCTGTTTATTCCTTCGTGCCTGACCTATCAGCCTATAGCCTAAACCAGACAGACAGAAGCAGATTTTTTTAAATCCCACTAGACAGGTCTGTTAAAAACAACTAACACAAGCAAGAGACTGCTGGTTCACAGATACCTGCTGGAGTACAGTCTATTTTAAGGGAATGTGGTTCTATTTTACTGGACAAGAACATGAAGTACACTAAATTTACTGTTATTGTTTTAGAAGTTCACTTACCACTAGAACCCACCTGCCTTCCCAACTTCAAAAGCAAGAAAGCAACTAATACAGGGATGCATTACCTTCCTATCACTAGTGTTACAATGTGTCTTGGAATTAGAGTAACTCTAGTGTTCACAAACACTGGTCTTGAATGATAAATACCTGTATGCACATGTATACATCTGTGTATGCAAACATGTAAATAAATGCAAGATGTTTAATACAGACACACACACATAAACAAGCTCACCACAACAGTGCAACCAGCTTTGTGTAATTCTCAAATGCAACAAAACTTCTTGTATTACAAAAAGATAATAAATACACCAGCAGTTATTTGAGTCCAGTGAAATGTGGAAATTACTTCATTTGAAAGATTTCCCTGAAAACGTGATTTCTTTGTAAGTATTCAGGCATCTTAAGAATAACCACGGACAGAAAAGTGCCTTTGCCAAAATCCATGCACAAATGGCAACATGCAGTTACGCTGCCTGAAGGGGAGACAAGAAGACAGATGATAGCTCCAGCCTCTACAATCCTGTTTGCAGGTTCTCTCTCACAAAAGCATAAATGGCAGTTATCAACTCCAGATAACTACAAATTGCTTTTATGCCACCTTCTGCCTTTCCTCTCCAGCAGCTCCCCTCTGCCTGCCCTCCTCTCCCACTTGGTATGCCTGCCCAGGAACAAGAACATCTCATAGAAGAGACATGCCATCAGCATTGCTGCTCACAACATAGGCAGTAAATGCAAGAGTTGATGGGCAGCTTCATAAGCCTTCTTACTCTCTGGCAGGGGCAAGCTGCCAAGGACATGTTGGCCTTCTCTCTACTGGACATAAAAAATATATATATCCAGCTAATAATTTTTAAGTTGCAGGACACTTGTTTTCTACTCCTAATGTCCTGTAACCCTCTGGGTTTTCCTAAACCCTACAGTGCCAAGAATCAAACTGAATGTGGCCATCAACTCCATTGTCACAACTGCTATTTGAGAGGATAACTCAAACATGTGATAGTATGCTTTCCCTTTAAGGAAAAGCATTCTTCCCACATGCCATGCCCTCCCAGAGACAAGGGCATGGATAAACAAGTATAAACGCATATGCATACATCTATATAGCGCTGTTACTTCAGAAATGACAATAAAAACTTTCCTACTCAAACTCCTTTCACCTGGACACATACCTGCTCTGAGCAGAGTTTGCAGCAGCCTGCATCACTGCAGCAGCTGCCTCCTGCGCCTTACGGTTCACAGTTGGCATGGGTGGGCCCATCCCAGGGCCTCCCTGTTGAGACATGCCAGGAGAATTGGGGGTCATACTGCTCATGTTTCCAGGAAATGGTCTGCTCTGCATCCCAGCTGATGGCATCCGTCCCAGGGGCATGGTACCACAAGGCTGGCTTGGCCCCTGTCCATGCATCTGACTGTTGGCATTTATACCCATGCCGGGTCCTGGGCCACTGTAACTTGTGTTGGGCACGCCACTGTACGTAGGTGGTCTGGAGTAGTTTCCTGAATAAAATGATAAAAAGTACAGAGAAAAACATTAATTTTTTATATAACTATTTCTATGTAGGAAAGTAGTAGCTGCAGAACTTACACATGTGAATTAAAGTCAACCATACTGGCCTCAAAGTCAGAACAACTTTTTCACTATGAGGACAGATGAGTAGTGGCACAAGCTGCCCAAGGAGGTTGTGAAGACTCCTCTCCTTGCTGGTTTTCAAGACCCAGCTGGATAAAGCCATGAGTAACCTGCTCTGATCTTAACTCTGATCCCAATTTGAATACAAGATCAGCAAAGAACAACTCCTGAGCACTGTTCCAACATGAATGGTCCTATGAACCTGAGTTCCATGTACCCTCAAACATTTTCTGCCTAATACATATCATAGGATTAACAGCGAATACAGAAAAGCACAGCCTTCAGAGGGTTAACAACATAGCACACAGCACAAAATCACCTCATGCAGTGAGAAGATACAAAGTGATACCTGGCAATGAAACCCATTACATAAGCTCAAGGGAGCATCTTATTTTTGTAATTTTGTATTCTCATTCTTCATCTTTCTGCAATTTCAGCAACAGGCTATTGTCACCGGCTTCTTGCTCCTAACTGTTCTGCCCATTTGTGTCAGAGATGCTTTGGGATGGACTGGTGAGGATGGCTGCTGGGCCCCAAGAAACACTCCTGCTCTCGCCTGCCCTACCCTGTCTTCCTAGTAAGTTCAACATTTGGCTATGCTAGCAGAAGGTGTGGTAGCTTACAGCACAGCTCCTCTGGGAAAACGAGTATTACAAGAGTAAGCCGTAATAGTACAAAGGATGGCACGAAAACCTGGCTGATCCCAATCTACCTTGTCACTGGAGCAAACTGCTTCACATGCAGCAGCTTAACTCATTCGAGTGTTGATTCTCCTATCATGTTGAAAGCTCAAGAAAATGCTGGTGCACAGCACTGACTGTTAAAGAAACAAACCCAAACAGCATGAAGGAAAAAAAAAGGTAAAGATATGATAGAAAAGTATTTTAGGAAATGGATCACATTACACTACTTCAGTCATCAGTTTTGACTTGTCTTTATTTCCATCTCATCCAGATTAGTGGAAACATGACCCATTCCCTCCCTGTGGGATGCCGCAGAGCAGAGTTTCCTGACTACTCCCAGATATTCCCACGCTCGTTCAAAGGCAGCAGCCCTTGGACTCTTCCTCTGAATGTGGAGATCAGCCACGTCTCTCCTTGGGCCTCAGCTACCAGGCAGAGAAGTTGGTGGCATGCAAGTCCTGTTTATATTTAAAATAAATATATTCATCATTTGAATCCACACATGATTAATTCATACACTCCTGTAACTGTGCTTTGGCTAATCCTGCCCTCCTCCCACCAGGTAACTGAGTCACTCTGCTACAAGTTATCCTCAGCAAGAATACAGGAGACCTACGCTTTCCAAGGAAATGGAGCAACAATTCTCTTCAGTTTTACAAACCACATTTCTGCCTGGGGGTCTTTGCAGAAGGATCCCCAATATGTGGTTCAACACAGATGAAAGCCTCCAGATTCAGAATTATGCTGACTTCAGACTGTGCTGTCACCTCTCCTCTTTGCTGGCAGCTGACTATTTTCTGTTCAGTGAGCCACGGTCCCTAGCCACAGTTTTGGTTGTTGAGATCTGCTCAAGTCACACTTCTGACCCAATACACATAACCACAAACCGAAGGGTTAGCTAGTTTTGTACTGCTCTGCTTAGTGTTAAAGGTGTAACACACAACTGGGATGATGCTCTGGTCTTCCAGTTACTTTCTGCAAGAAAAATGTAATGCAGCAAGATGGTGTACATCTACACTTAAAGATTACACACAGCCTGTTAACACATTTTATGTACATGCTATTAGCAACACTGTTTCCCACAGTGAAACAAATTTCCTCCCTAGACTACCAGACCTGATATCTATAATCACTGGGAGCTACTGTCAGTCCAATTTACATAAAGCCAAATTGTTTTGTCAGTTAGAATCTACGAAGTATGGTTCAGCAGCATGCTTGGAGAAGCAAACACCAATGCTAAATACTATTGCTGTTTTGATGCTATTTTCAATCGGGACAAAAAAACCCCTCTTCTTCTGTGCTTTGGCTTCTCCAGTGCAAGCATCACACAGTAAAAAACAGTGGAATCTTCTCCATAAAAATATGTGGCTCAGTTAAAATAGCTCCTAATCATTCATCTCCAGAGATACCACTTCCCTGTGCTCTTGGACATGTATCTTTTCAATAAGCAGAACAAGTTTCAATGTTTTTTCCATTTTTTTTTTCCTTTCCCCTCAGCATTTCCTCAATACCTCAAGTACTAGCTATTCTTATACCTTTCCCAGACCACAAAAAAAAAGGCAAAACAAAAGCCAAACAAAATACAAGAGGAATTGCCAGGAATGAGGAGTGCAATCTTATTTCCATGTTTCTCTAATAGATTAGTAATTTGTTGGCAGTGGCTTTGACAGAAAACAGATGGATGCAGCATTAAACACAATGAATGCAGCAGATGCTAGGCCAGCCCACATCAGCTGGACGTGTCAGGCAGCCAAGTCCAAGAGCCCACACTTTTCAAGTGGGTACAAGCCTGGCAACAGTGGCTGTAACAACACTACTGAACAACTCCTCCCCTCCATATCTAACGGATTTTTGATTGCAACTACTCCTCAGCAGAGTAGAATTGTACCCAGAGAGAGAACATCTCAAATACAGAAGGTAAAACCAAAGCAGTAACCAGAATCAGAAAATAATAGTAATTAAAAAAAAGTATAATGAAGATAAAATATACAAAAGCCTACTAACAACCTGCCAAAAACAGATGTTCATACTTAACTGCTAAAACTCTGGGCCACTTTGTTCAGGTTTGCTGAACAAAGTGCTCTGATATCTTGCCATTTCTAAGCAAGATAAAAAGAGGGAAAATTGAGAACTATCTGTTAGTTTTGCTCTCTGCTTCAGAGACACAGGTCATAGTCACAGCATTAAAAATAGTACCTTAAAATCACCTTAGAATTTTTAACGTGCACTTAACCATAAAGTTTTTCTTGTACAAATGATTTAAGTGTATTGTTTTAAATTCCTCTGAAACTATTTTACTTAGGGGACTTCAGTAGATGCAGTTGATCCTTAGGTCTTAACTCTGTAGGCTGTTGCAAGTGTGTGTCTGGATTCGGAGCTCCAGACTCTCCAGATACTCACAGCATCTACTCATGGTAGCACTAAGATGCTACCACTTTAATTAAAATCTAGGATTAAAATTAGTGGGAGCAAGACAGCAAAGCACTTTTGTGAAATGAGTCCAGCACTAAAGGTTGCAAAGCACAAATACTCAATTGATAATACTTTACCATGAATGAAAGGAGGTTTAACTTACTGCAAAATTATGGGCTTGCAGTTCAAATATATTCAGTAGTGGTTTCTCTCTGCTACACCCAAACAGAACAATTTTATTGCTGAATTGAGTAGGAAAAGTTAGGGAGATGGGTTGCATTTCTGACACATTACTGATCCACCGGGAGTTTTTCTCTGTCTTAAAATACCCAACTGACTACAGCATCTGACTGCTCTCCAGAGTGCATTTAAGGGACATTTTGCTGTGGCAGCAGTTTGATGCTCGGGTCATAGACCAGAGCTTCATTAGCCCCTGAGCTACATGTTGTCCAAATACAAACCAAAGAGATTCTTCCTTTCAGTAACAACTTCCATTCTCACTCTGCTGGTTTTTTTTTTCTTGGGGACAGTAAAATGCTGGGATTAAACACAAAATGAAAACTGATGTTCTGTACTGCAAGCTCCTGTGTTGGATCACAGACACACAGAAGTGTGGAGCCAAAGCCATTTTTTGTTTGTGTAGAAAATGGTTTCCCAGGATTGGACTAGGTCCCCAGTACAGAGCTGCTTCCTGGGAAAATAAATTCTACTCTTTTTATAGATCTAAGTGTCATGTAAACACATGAAAACCAAATAAATCAAGCATATGCATAAAATGGATCATTCTGCTTTCATGAACTGGGGGCTAATTCCTCCAACCCAAACATGTAGTCTTTACTACGGTGAGCAATTTCACTGCAAAGAAAGGACACCAGCCTTGAGCAACAGTTTTCAGGACAGCACACAATGAAAACTAGCATTCAAACTAAAAGTTTAATGTCAAAAAATGCTGTGACACATATATAAAAATGTAAGTAGTTCTGTCAAACTCGGCCTATGCTTAACAATATTCTGGAGGAAGGCCTATGTGAATAAAACATGGAAAGCAAATAAAATCCTTGAGAATTATTTTAGTTTAATAATTTAAGAGCTCAGTTGAAACCCAGGTTATTTTTAATATATTTGTTATTTTGCAAGTAAAAGGCAAATAGGGTAACATTTTTACATATTCATCACTGTTGGCAGATAACTGTGTTTTGTAAGAGACTATGTTATAGTTGCAATTAAAGATTACTTTCATTAAAAATGAAAAATGCTATTAAAAAGTTACATCCAGGTAAATACATGACTTTGAAATATCACCATCTTTATCCCTCTATTTTATTAATGGTCACATTAGCCTGGTGAAAACGTACTAATCTTCTGCTCTAATTGTTACCTGTAGAGCTGAAAGTCTACAGGGCCCTAATTTTATGATGACCAGTGCAGAGGGTCACCGGTACTCTCCAAGAGCTGGCAGAAGAACACACTTTTCATCCATCACAGTATTCACCAGACCCTTCTGAAACAGCCTGCTAATGACAATGATGCTCATTTTCTTCCTGCCTCTCAAGTTCACTTTTTAATAGCTGTTTCTTCCTGACCGCGACCCATAAAATCATTACATAGGCACTTTCATCCACAGAGGGAGGAAAAGAACTGCTGAACTCAAGCAAAAAAGCAAGTAGTATTCAGCGTGTTACTTAAATGCATTGATTTAGTACAAAAACCTTTCCATTCAATCAGTGTGGATGGCTAATGTTTTACTGCACTTGACACCCACTATTCCCATGGTTCGGAATCTCAGCAGCAGCAGTACAGCTGGAAGTCAGGATAGCACATCATAAATCCACTGGATTTTTTACTAGTTAAGCTAGTTGCTCACTGTGCAGATAAAAATAAGCACTTGGACAGCATTTTACGGCCACAAAATGCTTTCCAAATAAAAGGAAAGCACCAGTCAACTGGAGTCAGGTAATTAATCTTCACACATGGCTATAAGGCATTACTAGCCCCATTTTACAGTTAAGGAAAACGAAGCAGAGAAATTAATCTACTTGCCTAAGCTGAAAGTTGGTGTAAAAGGCAGAGCCAAAATTAGAAACTGGGAAATCTGGGCCTGTAACCCTGTGCTCAGAACACTACGACAAAACTACCCAGAGATAAAGCAGAAAGGAATATTGTGCAGGGCAGCAAGACTCCCTGAAAACAAACATCAGAACTAGTTCTCAGAAACTCCAGAGACCAAAATAACCATCCTTGCTAGCATGGGCAAGCCACTGCGCCCTTACAGAATTTCCCATCGTTGGCTCCAGTTCTTTTGGAGGATTTTAAGTAAGAAAGCAATAGTAGGAAGTGCTGAAATAGAAAAGCTTCTTTATGTACCTCTAAAGAAAACATTGCCCCTTAAATATTCTGCGGCTTGACTTCAACTTCATTAAAGTCCTAAACAGATGCATACTTCATAAAGGTTATCCATTAAAGACAAAACAATACATAAGTTCAAGGTTGTCCAGGGGCAGAAACTGTGTATTCTATTTTTTCCCAGTCCTCCAACAGTTCTGTCAAACAAGCAAAATAAAAGGAACTGTCTCTCTCAGTATGAAGTTAGTTAAGATTCACAAACCGTATGCATTAAAGCTCAACATTATATTCCCACAGTAGCCACTGTATTATTATGCTCGTTAGAAGACTTTAACCCTCACAGTCACTACGCAATTTCAATTTGGCCTTGGGATTTCATCTAAGAAAAGAAGCCCTATTTTGGGATCGGTGTTGTGACCCTTATTCCATCGTTGATCAAATGTGGCCTCGTCACAGAGATGGCATGCTTGGGCTCCTAAACAATGGCCCTGGCAATGCAATGGATTCATCACTTCCTTGCCCAATTTAAGGTCACTATTTTTATACAGGGAAAGGTGCTAATAAAAGAAGCAGCTTCTTCCACAAGGGGCAGCTCCACCTCTAGATGACAGTTTTGTTTGTTTAGGGTTTTTTTGGGAGGTTATTGTGTGCGTGTGTGTTTTGAGTTGTTTGGTTTTTTGTTTGTTTCATTGTGTTTTTAAGAAATCACATATCTGCCTACATACCTGACACATATACATGTTATAAATATATATATGTAAAAATTACCATATGTACCACCAGCAAACATATTACCTTGTGGTCCATACTGGCTCATCTGAGGTCCATAAGTACCACTTGAATTGCTCTGCTGAAAACTACCAATTCCAGGATGCACTTGGCCTCCAGGTGAGGGGTGTGGTGACATGGAAGGTCCAGTTTGCTGAGGTCCATACTGTGACATTTGGGGGTTCCTCTGTATGCCTGCCATAAAACCTAAAGGGAAAAAAGCACCAAAGCAGAAATTAATATTCAGGTAACTGGTTTTTGTTTGAGAAATTTTTGACATTAAACAACCCTCTTTAGTTATTTTTTGATTATAGATACCCAGAAAACTGGGTAAGATACCCAGAAAACCAAATGCATCTCCAAGTCTCAACAACTAAAACCTGTATACAAGGTTCAGAAACTTTTAACTTGTAAAACAAAGACAGGGCAGTCCTGCTTAGTTACAAATGGCTGCTGACTTTAAAATTAAAGCAATCTTTAGAGAAAAAAAAAAAACCAAAGGAAATTATCTGTATTACTTAATTAGCAGTAGGGAATTTGCCTGATGACTTACGGTGGGAGTATCATAACTTCCAAAATCACATGTTGTTTCCAAAATGCTTAACTTCAGCATATAGAAATCCACTGTAAATACTCCTATTACCCACAAACTCTCCAGAGTCATACAAGCTGGACAAGAGGAGTCGTTTTGGTATTTGTTTGTGCTCTAGGTCCTTCTGGTCTGCCCCAGCACACCTGTATTGCATTCTCTCCTTTTTCCCTTTCTTAAATGTATTAATGAATTAAAATTTAATTTAAGGTTCAAGAGCTGCAAGAAACCTGGTGAAATGCTATAGTATCAGCAACATTCATATACAGGAGCAGAACTAAGCCTATCAAATGGGAGAAAGAGAGGGGTTTGTGGCAGGGGTTTTTACGTTTTCATAAACCGGGAAAAATCTTGCAATCCCACCCATGAAACATCTATGCAACGATGCTGATTTTCTCACATTTTATCCTGAAAGGTTTTAGTGCTGCTTTCAGTGTTGAAGAGGATGTGCTGAGGAGACAGCAAGGTGTTTTTTTTTTTCTTGTTTCTGGAGGAAATCTGCTTTCTTTCCTCTTCTGCTTGCACGTTAAATTTCATCCTCACCTTTCCCTGTGAGGCAGAACATGAGCTTGCTCTGTTGTCACCAGCAGTCCCTGAGGCTGCTAGCAGTTCAGTCCTGCCCAGTGAGGCAGGAGATGTGGTGTGCCACTGCCCAGGGGGACAACATGTGGGGGCAAGCCTGTGTTTGACCCACCCCGGAACTAGTTCAGGCACCTGCAATCTTGAGGCCACAGAGAGCTGAGGCATTCTGTGGGAAAGGTGTCTGCTTCTGCTCCCCGCCATTCATTTTAGCAATGTGCGTCTGGGGAGGTGTGAAGTTGAAAGCCAACAGACACCTCAGCTGGCAGCATTAATTACACTTTTCCTTACATGAGGGAAGGAATAGAAGAAAAGTAAGAGCAAAATCTCCTGGCAGTGAGTGGACAATTAGAAGCTGCTGAAGGGAAGATCAAAAAAAGAGAAAGGGGAGAGAAAGGCCAAGTTGTGAGGAGGGAGAGATCCTAGAAGGATGACTCTCCCAAAGGGCAGGGGTATCCTTCCACTGATTAGCATCAAACATCACAAAGGCCAAACACTCAATGTCTGATCAATGAAAAGAGTTTTATTCTGATCCATGTATAGGCATCTGATCAAACTCATAACTAAAAACACTGAGGTGCTACAGCTCCTACAGTCTGTGGGGACCTCAGCCTCTGCAAGCATGTCTTGAACACATAATCTCAAAATCATTACAGTTAGAAGACACCTCTAAGATCAAGTCCAACCATACCTATCACTAACATATCACTAAACTATGTCTCTAAGTAGAGCATCTATATGTTTCTTAAACACCACCAGGGACGGTGACTCTACCACTGCCCTGGGAAGCTTATTCCAAGACTTAAAAACACCTTCAGCAAAGAAATTCCTCCTTATATCTAATCTAAATCTCCTTTGGTGCAACTTGTAGGCCATTTCCTCTCATCCTGTCACTGCTAACTCTGGAGAAAACACCTAGCCCCATCTCGCTACAACTTCCTTTTAGGCAGTTATAGACAGCGATAAGGTCTCCCCTGAATCTCCTCTTCTCCAGACTAAACAACCCCAGTTCCCTCAGCTGTTCCTCGTAAGGCTTGTGCTCTAGACCCCTCACTAGCCTTGTTGCCTTCCTCTGGACAAGCTCTAATGCCTCTGTGTCCTTCTTGTAATGAGGGGCCCAAAACTGAACACAATATTCTAGGTGCAGTCTCACCAGCGCTGAGTACAGGATCAGAGAATCATTAAGGTTGGAAGAGACCTCTCAGATCATCAAGTCCAACCATCAGCCTGTCACCACCATGCCACTAAACCATGTCCCTAAGTAGAACATCTACACATTTTTAAAACACCTCCAGGGATGGTGACTTCACCACTCCCCTAGGTAGCCTGTTCCAATGCCTAACAACCCTTTCATAACATCCAATCTAAACCTCCCCTGGTGCAACTTGATGCCATTTCCTCTTGTCCTCTCACTGGTAATCCAGGAAAATAGACCTACCCCCATCTCTCTGCAACCTCCTTGAAGGTAGTTGTAGGGAAGGATAAGGTCTTCCTGAAGTTTCTCATCCTAGTGCTGTGTTACTGACATGGTAGATGATGCTAAGCAAACAACCTGTCTGCCTTTCTGGGGTCAGCCTCCCTGTTTGTACAGTGCTGACAAAGTGCTGTATGAAAGGGGACAGTACCCAAGAAGTAGAAATGAAAGGTGGCATGCAACTTTACCAGAGACGAGGCTTTGAGTACAAACACATGCAAACAGTTTTTGATTCCTCCACAAATCTTTGCCATAGAGCATGCTTATGCATCCACTAAAACCCTGTCAGAGAGACAGCAAGCTCAATGCCACAGGTTGTAAGGAGAAAAACCAGGAGCTGCCACGATCATCTTGCACCTCCTTGTGCTATTAATAGCTCAACCCGCAACTTAACAACTGCAAGGTTTGGCAGAATATGCACAGAGCTTTCCTGATCTTTGTGCAAGCCCCAAGACAAGAGATTTGATCACACTTGAACTGCAAAGGGAGAGCCTGGCACACAGGAAATAACTGAGGGCAAAACGGTGGTGTGGAAACTGGTCTGTCTCTACTGACTGGAAAACTCTGTACTTCTGCAAAAGAAAGCTTGTATGACCTTCTCCACTTAGCTTTATTTTGAAATAGACCCCTTGATTTTTAGAAGTTCTACTCTGTGCACAAATCTTATTACAAAGCCTATGTCTTCTGCAGCAGTGCTGTAACTAATTTAGAAACCTAATACAATCGTATGTCTGTATGAAATAAGTGCTCACATTCCTGACACACATACATCATATGTATCACACTCGTGGGATCCATTTAAATGAAAAATTTTGTACTGGTCACACTAAGATTTTTATTATAAAGATAGTAAAGTTACTCCTGTATCCAGTATAGAAGCATGGGTTTTCTGTTCACTGTGGGCCTCTTAATCTATATAAGATAACTTTCCAAATGTTGTGCTAGTTTTCCAGCCCAGTTATTATTGCAGGCAGTACTTTTCTTAACACCACAAGGCTGAATGACACATTGAAAAGCTATCATTTTTACATGCTGTAGTGATTTCCACTAGTGCTGCAGAGGAATTACTAGTTGTTGAATCTAATGGAGAACATGGACTAATGTCTAATGGAGAACATGGATAACATCAGTTTCAGCCAGCCTCTGCTAATGTTAGAAGGGCTTCTGAAGGGACCAGAGTAATAAGTGAAATAAATGTTTCCACTCAAATGACCTCTTCTTCAGGAAACTTCTCCTAATCCATTTCTGATGCTGTGGAGCAGACTGTATGGCTATGTGTACAGTCATAACATGCCAGGACCATGCCGTGGCCTGGAAAGCAGTGTGGTACACTGGTATCCATCTGGCTAAACCTTCCCACTCAGTTCTCGTAGTCTTATCTGTAGGACTGCTGTGTGCACTCTTGTGCTGCCTCATGCCAGTAATTCAACAGCACAAATAACTGTGTGATACTTCTTAAACTCATGCTCTGCCTTACTTTACAGAGATGTTGATTAACACACCAAGAATGGAAGAGACTCCTTAACTGCTTTTTATGTCAGGCCTGAGTTTCATCATCCCAGAGGGTGGGAGATCCCTCTCAAATGAGATTGGGTTTGACATCGTCTCTTGAGCGTGGACAGGTAAAGAATTAAGAAAAAAGAATCCTGAAATTCAGGAAAAGTATCTATGCCATATTATCTTCTATCTATTATCTTCTATCACTGCCTGGATGGTACATTGAAGCATGGCCTTAAAATGGCACATGCTCAAACTTCCTTCCAGAGAGCAGCTAGAAGGTAAGATCAGGTCCTTACTTGTGATCTGGACTCCACTGCAACAAAAGAGAGTCTATCCTCATCCACCTCTGTGGAACTCCAGTGAGCTTTCAGGGATCAGTGCATGAGTTTGAAGTGTTTCAAATATTTGCAGAAAGCTCAGCTGTCTTAGAGAGAAAAGGGGTTCCTGATCAAGACGTTAACATTCTTGCATCATAAAGAAAACAATATCAATTCTAGAAATCTTATCAGAAATGAGAGGGACCAGCTGGCACACATTCATTTTTCCTTATTTACACATATTTTCCCTAGTGTTCAACTTCATTTTACAACCAATACAAAAAGAAATAAATTTTATTTCCAGAAAATTAGATCTAAGATAAAGTTTGCTTTTGTAAAGGGAGGAAGTAGGATTACATTAGAGCTGCACTGTGGTGGAGTGATTAAACAACCAGACTGCATCTGGCATGTCAACCTCTGTGACAACAAGGTGGGGTTTTTGTCTTTTAAATAAACTGCTAGGAAACCTCTATGAGTTAAGATTTAAAAACTGTAATGACAACATGCGAATCACTGAACAAATCTACTCCCTTCCCTTAATATTAGTGATAAAAGAATTGCAGATGATGTTTTATTTACCATCACAACAAAAGATTACTTACTTAAAAAATAGATGAATGGGTTTTTGCAAACTAAGCTATTTATTTCAGGAGTAGCTGAATAAAGTGAGCCTGCCCGAAGTATTCTCTTCCTTTTTAGTTATTTTCTTAAACTACACTTACATACTTAAAGAGTGGTTACCTTTAAAAACCAAATTAAAGTTGTAGAGGCATCTTTGCATTTTTTTACATTCTAAATGAAACACTAGCATGCTCTTAACAATTAGCATAACATAACTATAATAAAATGTTTGCATGTTCAACTAGAACATACATACAAGGTTTGCTAATGGTCAGACAGCAGCATATTTTTCTTCTTTGTTTTAGCAGAATATAGAGAAGAAAATGAGTAATGTTTATGATAGAAGTGTTTCTGCATCTTTGATAAAGGAATAAACAAAAATGAAGTTTTGGTTGTCCTGTACTAACATATATCATATAGCTAATACCATTTATGATACCTTTGTAAAAACATTTAAAATCTTTTCCCTTATGCATAGGTATACACAAAATGAATAAACAAAAGTAAATTACTAAAGCTTTACAAAATTATGCACTAACGTTGTCTTAATTACATCTGTACACTGACCCAAAATCATCTGGTTTTTGAATACTACCTCCTTAGGACTAACCCTGAAAAAACATTCAACAAATGTGCTAGACATTGCTGTAAAACCTGAAATGAATTCTTTTGTTATTTTGAAATCTTGGCCTAAATATGAAAAAAAAAAACAAACAAAACCCAAACAAAAACAACAACAAAAACCCCTTTCCAGGTAAGCAGGAGCTCAAACACAAAGGAACTGACTGCAAAGTAACTGCACATCAGCTGATAGACAGCAACTGCCTACTGGCACACACTTAACCCACGGTCAATGAGAGAGGTCTTTTGATTTAGCCAGGAGTAGCACTCGATTTTCATGAATGAATTAAACCTAAAAACACGTGGAACACTTACGCATTTGAAGCTCAGGCAAACTTTGGAAATTACAGTGATAGCAGATCATCATTAAATTACACATTAGATAAATAAAAAATGAGGAAAGATACAACTTGAAACAGTACTTTGTAAAAAAGAATTTATGTAAGAAAAAAAATACACAAGGCTATCACGCTTTCTAGAGAGGCATGCTTAGTGACACAGCATGGTACCAAAAGTACTGAGGAACCACTCTGAGTAAGGAATAAGGAAGCTCCCCTTGTTCAAGGGCAGAGGCTAAAGAAGGGGCCAGACAGGCTTATTACTCTGAAAATCATAGCATGAGAAAAGCAGAAACAGATTGGATGCATTCACTAATCACCAAATAATTTGAGAAAAAGAAAATAAAATTTTGTACTTATAAAACATCTCAAAAAAATTAAATATGTAAATACAGATTTTTTTTCCCCACTACCTATGTAAAGAAAACACTTTTGTGTGTTTGTAGTCACATAAATTTTCAAGACTTGATACGTTAGCAAGGCACTGGCCAGTACCTTTGGAAAAAAAAAAAAAATAGCAAGTGTTTGCATACCCATGACACAGTTTTTGGCAGGGTTTCTTTCCTCAGATAGCCATTTGGGTTGCATTCACAATCTCAGGATTTTCACCAGAGAATACAACAGAATTGAGATGAATCTGAAGTGGCAACTCCCCAATGCAGCTCATCCATGGGTAAACAACACTGAGACTGAAGTGGCAGGGTAAAACAAAACAAATGAAAACCAATATCCTGAGCAGTGGATATAAAAAAAATTGGCAACCTGTTAGCATGGCAGGATTCTTAGGAAGATCACAGACTGAAATTCTCCCTAGCCCACCCATCTCAGATTGCAAGGACAGCTCTGGAAGTCTTTGTACTGGTGAACCATGCCTGGATTTTTACCAAGCTAAACATGTCCACAGTCAGCACCTCAGAGCATTGCAAGGAAACATCCAACAGAACAAGATTCACATATGAATGAAGTGTTTCAGTAATTGAAAGAGATGGTTACTCTCACGTAAGCCTGAGATACCAGCACCCTAAATATGCACTAACAAATGTGTGTTGTCTGTACAGCATATTGATGGTACTGGAATAAACATCTTCAAACGGTGTGGTCAAAACTGGAGATGAGCAGCTTACTAGAAGCTAAGAAAATACTCTTGTGTTATTACACAGCAATATATATTGGATTACAATATATATTGGACAACACTCCCTGGCCATGAACTACTTATTGTCACTGGCAAAGAATGGCATGGTATCCCCCAAAGGTGCTACTTAAAATATATATGCATTAAAAAGGACACAGTGAGGGAGATTTAGATACTGGGGAAAAAAATCTAAGCAGATAAAAATGTTAATACAAGTCTAAACAAATAACAGCAGTGAAAATACTGGGGATGGTTTGACCCATATACCAGAGTACAACCAAAGGAAATCAAGTGAAACCATGTTAGTGGCATAAGAAAACTGGCTGCTAGAGCAAGTGGGCACAAGATTTCTTTGCATTCAAGATAACTCAGCTCTTATTCTTACTTTTCAGAAGCCAGCCTTACTAAAACATGCCCAGCTGGACTGGTGACAGCACATACAAAATCTACGTTTGTCAAACATGGAACATCTGACTGAGTAATATACACTACAGGGTGATGTGTGGGTGAGCAAGAGTAGATCAGCTTGCAGTGTCAACCTCATCTAGATGATGTAGCTACTAATCCTCTATATTCCTGTCCAGTTAATAGGCAGCAGAAAAAAAAATAAAATAAAACACTTTCACAAACAGATGGCAAACAAGATTCTGATCCATATTTAGTACAGCTAAGTTAGAGCACTCCATCAATACAGAATCTTTGGATTGCTCTAGTATGAACCTGTTAGATGTGTACCAAGCAGCAGCACTGACATGGGCAACACCTGGGTATTGAACACACCAGATCTTTGCTAATATACCTGGTACTGAGTGAACGCTTCTGCTGACAAGCAACTTGGGTAACTGAAGGCCAGCAGCATAAAAAAAATGTACTGAGATCACTGACACATGACAAATTAAGAGGCTTACTCTTTAGCTTCTAACAAGAAAGCTAATCATCTTCTTAATAATAAATTGTGTAAGTTTTCTAAGTATTATAAGTATAATAAATTGTATGTTTTTCACTCATACAAAAGCTTAAAAAAAAAATAAAATCACCATTTCTTTCTCCAATCACAATCTATTTTTTAAAAAGTCCCAAATGGATCTTAGGAGAAAGTTCTATATTTTTTACCTATTAACCACAAAAAAAACCCCATTCCGTATCAACCATATTAAACATCATCATCTTCTCCAAGTGCATTAGGGTGCCACTGAAAACATCTGAAATTTTCTGGAGTAACAGTGACATGGTTTCCCTTTGGTACCTGGACAATTTATTTTCACACTGGTGTCTGCTAATATGTGCAGAACAACCACCACATTTCTTCACACCCATTCAACAAAGGCTGTTTCTTTGCTTATGTGAAACAGCAGTTACAGAAAACATCACCTTAGCAAAACTGAGGATTTCTGCAAAGATTACTGCAGTACTTCTCCTTTTCACAAAAGGATCAATGCTCTGTTTAGGAGAAAATGCTGGATTAGTTTTATTTTTCTTTAAAAATATTTTCTTGTTATGTTTTAATATCTGTCTTATAGTCTCTTTACTGTTTACTTGTCTGACTGCTTCTCTTCACAGTGTGAATAGCTTTGGGGATGATGGAAACTAATGACCTAGCTAAGGTTTTAACCCAGACCCCCTAGTGTTTTACCAGCTGTGCTATTAGGTTAACTGGCTGAATCTCCTCTGCTTCTCTCTCTGATATTACAAAACCTGGTCTATGTATAGCATGCAATAATGTTTAAATTTTTCCCACCCCTAAACCTCCCTCTGCTACTGCCTAGCCTTGAAATGCATATAATCTATCATTGATAAATTAGAATCTGGGGAAGGATCAGACAGATTACCCAGATGGTAGCTGGGGAAGAAACATACAACCTTTCCTAATGAAAACCTTGCGTAATGCTCTCTCATGTAAATTTTAACTGCTATACTGAGGGCAGAGAAGGAAAGACATTTGTGGAGATATTGAGGCACAGATAAGAGGAAAAAAAAACATTGCTCATCTAGCATCTTACACGTAATTTGTTACTTTAACACACCTTACACAAGATGCTTTTACTACAGTGCTTGGGAAACCAGGGTAATGGTGAATTGTAGCACAAAAGCACCCACCCTGCTCTCCCAATTGCCCCTGAAGCAAATCCTCAATTGCAGTAGGTAGCTCAAGCTGTTGTAATTAATCTGAGCAGCAACATAAAAAACCTGAGGAGTCCGTCTGCTTTATACAATCAACATTTGTCTAAGTTTCCCTAATAACATGCATACCTATGAAAATCACAGAGGAGAGCAAAGAACGAATGGCATTTTTCAATGTGTAATGTGCAATGCCTGCAGGCTTAATGGCCTAAATTTCAGGTTTGAAAAATTTACCCTCCCTGGAGACTCCTGTTCAAAGGCTCATGGATCAACTCAAATCTTCCTCTTCATGAAGTAAATATATTGAATACCATGAGATATATATGGATTTTGTGGACAAGACTAAAATACACATGATGTGTCTTTTCTGTCTTGCACACATGCAAAATAAATCATAGTATTTTTTCAAAAATACAAAACCAGCGTGTTGTCCTTAATCCCAAAATGCCTTCATCCTGGTCTTACTTTACCATAATTTATGATTTGACTGATTTCTCCCTTCATTGATTTACAGCTGTTCCCTCATGAGTGTTTATTCTGCAGCCCTTTGGGATAGAAGAAACTATGCAGTGTTAGCTATTAATATACACAGAATTCAGCTTACTGCCCTATATATTAACTTAAAAAGACACAAAGCATCTTAGATCAGAAGTTTTTTCTTTTTAGAGAAGCTTCATGTAAAGTTAACTTAGGTACTGAGGGAGCAGAGTGTACTGGAAACAATGGTGCTGTTGAACAGGCAGACCAAAGATGTCTTCCAGTTTACAGGTCACAATGGGAAGCTGTCCCAGTGACAGGGATCATACCCAGTAACCTTACATTGAGCCTGGTGACAGGAACACTGACTGTCTCTTTGTCGAGTTCTTCATCAGTGACTGCTTGTGGCTCACCTTGCTCCCTGAGCCCAGAGGCAGGGAATCCGATGGCTGCCTAATGAAGTCAGTGGAAACTTTTTTATTGAGAAGTGTCTCTGCTGGCAACTACATGAACTCAGAATAATTCAATTCTGCTCCCTAATTCCAAAAGGAGAATTCACAATTTAGTTTAAAAAATGAAATAAAGATTCATCCCCAAGTATAACAAAATTTAACATCAGCAAGAAGAAAGCAATGGCCAGCTGCTAGTATACAAAATTTACTTGGAAGGCCTGAGTCTGTGTTTTGATTGTACAGATATTATCTACTTTGAATCCTCCTTCTGCAGTTTTGCTCTCTCCCAGTGCGGCTTACCACATGCAAATCATACCCTACCCTCCTTGGGTTCTTCTTGCAGATGGCCAGTACTGCTGTATGTTTTGTGTCGGCCACAACTAATCAGATCAACCTAAAGCTGAGATTGGCTGGTATGTGCCTGAAATTCAAGTATAGTCTGAAAACAGCATCCTGAAATGACAATTGATTTCTTTAAGAGTTAACCTGATTTGGCAGAGTAACATCATTTCTAATATTTTCAGGCAAGAAAAGCAGGTCTTCCTGCAATGCATGAGAGACAGACATAAAACTATTTGCTCCCACAGCTCAGAGTGAAACCCAGCTATCTTTTATCCCAAAGATCTTGACTACTAATCAGTGTAGACACATTTAAGCTCTTTTGCTGTGCATTGCTACATGATGTAGTACAACACAAACAGGTAGAAAAATGTGGGTCTTGGGAGCTACAGCAATTAAAATAGCAAAGAAAAATAGTATGCGTACATTTAAAAAAACCTGCTCATCAGATCAACACTACCATTTCAGTGCACTTCACTTCTACTTTTACAATCAAACATAAAATACAGTGGTAAAAAAACCAATGGTGGCCTGAATCTTTTTGAAGATTGTTGATAAATTTAGAGCTCACCAAACTGAGCAACTAATGCAACTTTTTGAATCACCCAAGAAGTTTGCGGATGGCTCTTCCCTCGCATACAGATCGGCTCTGTATGTTCCTATGCATCATGTTCTCATTTCACCACATGACTTGAGATGAAATAAATATGTTTTACAGAGTTAGTGTGAAAGTTTCCACTAAAATATGCTTTTCCTTCTTATATGACGTACTTTCCTGGATGTTGAGGGCATAATTCCTCTAACTCCAGTTTTCTGGGCATGAAAATTTCCTCCCAGCTTGGCATTGTGTTCCTGCATACCAGCTGGAGCTCAGCAACTCTGCACTGACCCACCTGGAGAATGCTATGTGCAGAAGAGGCACTCAAACATACCTGTGGCTTTGCACTCAGTGCCTGTCTCAAGCATCTTTCTTTAAGAGCCTGAAACACTTCAGTCTACATCCAGTAAACTTATTACAAAGTCTGATTTAACCTTAAGTGGTGTCATCGTTAACATGGCAAGCAGAAGAATTTTAATGACAAGAATCATTTTATTCTCGAGTTCCACAGTGCTCTGAATAGATCCCAAATCCCCAAATGAGAGCAAAAACTGTATTCTCAGGGAAACAGTCTTTGTAAGATCTAAAAGCAAACTACAGTATCTTTTCTGTTGCAATAAGAATGCTTTGAACTATTTTCTTACTTCTGGTTTAATTTTTATTTTTTTTTAAGAATAAAACAGATTTGAGGGAAAAGAATCTCCACCATCAAATGTCAGTATTAAGCCATAAATCTGATCAGGAATTGTAGGCCCAAACCACCCAATTGGTATTCTGTGTCTTCCACAGAAGCAAAAACATCTATATTTTGTTAGAAGAAAATACATGACAGTGGAATTTGTGATGACTGTGTACAAATAAGCATGCTCAGAAAACAGTTAAAGGGGAGAAAAATACCTATATGAAATATAATGGGCAAATTAGGAAATTGTAGTTACAGGAATTCAGTTGCTACTTAGCGTTTATAGGGAAGCACAAAGAGAACATCAAAATGCCTGATCACATCCCATCTGTTACTACCTCTTGCTGGATAACATCTTGGCTGCCAAAAAAGCTATTTAAATTTACATTGCAGCCACTGATAAACATCACTTCTGTGAAGATCTAATACTAAATAAGGACTAGATCTGAGGATAAAGCTTACAAGCAGTTATGTCAAAAAGATCCAAATTTTGCTTAGTATAACAGCTGTACTCCTACAAGCCCGCAGTGTCTTACTCCCTGTCCCTGTGTGTGATACGTTTTTAATAGAGCATACAACTGTACAACAACCCTCAAAAGCTGGATCATGTCAACAATGTAAAGAAATAAAGCTAGAATGGGAAGAATGACATAAAAGAGAAAAAAAGTAAAGAGTACTGGGAGGAGGCAACAGAGAAGAGGATGGCTACTACTCCAACAATTTTGGAGGTGCTTACTCTGGGCACTTTCCACATAGATCTGACAGGCACAGAATGGTGCCATGAAACTGCCTCCAGCAACAGAATACATTTTCCAGCATATCACAGCAGCTGCAACAGCATCAATTCTGCTTGCAATCCATGTCCAAGAAAAGTTCTCAGTGGTCCTATTTCAGCATATCTCAAGGACTAATTAAATCCTCATTACTATCTTCTAATTATTCCAGTGCTCTGGGATTTCACTGAGCAAGTCCCCAATGGTGCATTAGATGAAAAGGGTTAAATAACCTGTGTTGATTTTGAGACTCCAGATCTATTTCAGACCTTTAGCATATCATCAGCACTATCATGAATATTTAACTACATACCGCTGTGAAAATTATAAGGGGAAAACAATTAAAGATTTTTTAAAAATTAATTCTGACCCATATACATTTGCACTAATAAATAAGGCATCTTTAAGTATCCCCATTATGAGAGTGCTTGCTGGAGTGAAGTCATTAACTGTTTCCATTAAATTCAATGGTTTTCAGGAGCTCCCAATTCACTATTTTAATATAAGACTGAAACCTGACACGTACATATCCAACTGCACAAGCATGAAAAATACTTGAAAGTAGGTAAGGAATCACTCATTTCTGCAGGGGTAAAAGTACCTTTTTCAACATTATTGTGACACATATTCTCCTATTAGTGCTTGCATAGTCAATTATTCACACACACAGACACGTCCATTAGGTTATAAAAGTAAGAGTGGGAATATAAGATAATGGCCAGGATAGAAGGCTCCTTTCTCACGCTGCAGCTTTAGGAAATTGATATGCTGGGTTTCCATTTGATCCATACAACTAACTTCTGGCTACTGAAAACATCTTCAAAGTGTGGCTTCCAAAACCCAACCAGATGAGATAAATAGGTACAGCTGAATGTAGGGAACTTGAGCAACTGTTTACCTCAGTTATTGGCCAAATGGTTATGACAGCTGTGGAATCACCACTACCCTACCTCTGAGGACTGATGTAACTAAAGTTTGTAAACAGCTTTGACTTAAACAAACATGAAAAATCAAAACTCTACTCTTGATCAGAGTAAAGTCTGGAGTAGTTATATCAGAAACAAAGGGCAAAATATGCATAACCCTCCCCCTCAAAAGCATAGCAAGTTTCAGTGACAAGTTTCATTAGTCGCAACTACATTTTCATGTGGTATCCCCAAGTAATTGTAAACTGCTGGGATTCAGTAGCATTTCAAAGTAGGTATATATGAGTGACTATGGTCACTCCTGTTTCTTCAAGAGACTTCTGACTTCAGTCCTGCACAGCCTGCTGCCTCTGTCTCCAGAGCTCTCCAGCTCCAACAGCCCATTAATGTGTATGGGTCTTACCTCAAGTCCCAGTATTTTCAAAGACACATGAGCTGAGACATAGGTTATGTGCATAAAAGTACATGTAATTTCTTTCTTACTGCCTAGATTGACAATATGTGCTGGTAGAATTCTGAAAGTTTCATTGATTTGGTATCAAATAACAGTGGCCAGTTACCCATTCTGGAATGAGAACAAAAGTGGGCTGCCTAAAACAACATACTCCATTTATGCTGACCCAGGGCCGTATGTCCTAAAGCTTGAGCAGGACATGAAAGATTTTCAAATGATTTAAAGTAAAATCTATGCTTACTACAAAAAGCATGAAACAAGCTATATAAAAAGCAAGTTGAAGAGCACAAAATCCCCCAATTCTCCCAGATAAACTCCTATTACTGCACATACACACTTTACCACTCCCCTTCTTCCACACACAGAATGTACATGTGAAAACATGCTCACTGCTTCATACTGCACTGTATGGCTGGGATATATAGTCTTAGGCAGGCAAACAAAAATCCCAGCTGGGTGCTGAACAACTACAGAAAGTAGGGTAAAATACAAACACTTCCGCAATAAAATAAATAAGTGTAAATACAATGGCTCGAGCTAGAGGTTTAGCATCCAGAAGTGCTACAGCTTACACTCCACCTATCAAGAAAGCATCACAGTATATGGCAAATAACTTTTTGTTTTCAATTTTTGAGAGCAGAGGATTCTGCTCAAGAAGTGATTAGTACTCTTTTGTTCATTCAATTCTCTCTGAACAAAGAAAGAAATGTTATACGAAGTGCTAAAAAAAACAACATTACCTTATCCTATGGAGGGTCTCTGAGTTTTTTGTTCTCATTTTCTTTTTTTTTTCCCCTGTTCTTTTTTGGGAGAAAGTGTATCAGTAAGCCAAGAGTTTAAATTACTGTAACAGATGCCTATGGATCAGGTGTCCTTAGCAGCAACGATTTTCTGCTCAGGTTTTTATCAGTAAATGACAAGCACCTTCCCTTTGAGTACCCCTCCTTCCTTTCTTCAAGTTCAGTGGAAACCAGTTCAAGCAAGCAAAGGAATCAACTAATGTAACAGCCTTTTTAAAAGGTGAAGTTTTCCATTTCAAAGGAGTCTCTAATCAATGACAGGGAGCAAAAGGGAATGCATGCATGTTTATGCGCATATAGCACCAACTTTAGAGAAGCTTTGGGGAACACGTTCTGAAAAATCAATACGACCTAGCTAGTCACAAATTTCATATCTGCTGCATGAAACAAATGGACTTCTTTTACAAGCTGGGCCACAAGGATCATGCATATTATACCAGATTTTGCATATGAAGAGCGCAAAAACTGCAACATGCCCGAACATATTTTCTCTAAGTACATACCTACAATTCTCAGCCCCCTCACACAGAAGAAGAATCAGACTAAATCAACCTGTAAATTTTATTTCTCTCACTTTTATTTCCTTGTTTGACTTTCCAGTTATGGCAGCTGTCTCTTCAGTTTTACTTTTGAATACCCTTCTGCCTCTCCCGACCATACAATGACTCCTGCTTTACTTCTACAGCAGCAACAGAGAGGTTTGACCCCTCCAGATTTGTCAGACCTGCCAAACTCATCCTCCAAAACCAGACAAGGAACAGACACCGCAGAAGTAAGTATTACTGGGCAGTCTAACATTTTGTGTCAAGACCAGGAAATGCACACATCTTTCTGAGCTGCTTGGATCTTCAGAGCCTCACTCTGATACATCCCTGCTGCCTTGTGACATTCTAGCCACAAAGCATCATATATTTGTATTGAGTACTAATGTCATTCTTTTTTCACCAAAAAATTCTAAGGGGAAAATAAGTCCTTGCACTAACAACTGTGTATAAAGAACGACTGAAAAGGAAACAAAAAATGAGTTCAGTGTGGAATTCTGTGAACACTCCTTAATCAGCATTCCTGGAGGAGGGGACATCCAACACAGAAAAACAGCAAAAATTTAAGACACTCTCCTCGTTTGCGAGTCCTCTTAGTTCCTCCTGGATGCTATCCCAGAAATTTGTCATTCTGTGAGTTCTACTTGTTTCACTGCAAGAAAACTTCTAGTATTTATGGTATCCCCATATGGTGCTACTTAGAATATTCTTGGTAGCAAGACATTTTAGGAGGGGCATTTCATAAATAACTCCATGTTTATCACAGTTATCATGTGTCTGTTTTGCAAGCTTGTCACTGGGACAAGTTAACCACTGCATGGACAGGATGCCCAGTTTACAGCAGCTGATTGTATGTATGGCCACACAACAAAGCTGTGCCAACTATATTTCATAAGCTAGGGAGGAAGGAGGTGAAAGGAAAAGGGCTGGAAGTTTATAAATGGCAACATTAAAATGCTTTGTTTATTTTTGTGAGTGCTTGCTTGGAAGCACCCTTTTAAAACAGTGCTGTTGCGTGCAAGCTTTTCCCTTGCAAGACTTCCAAATCTTGTGAACTATTTGACCTGAATAGTTGATTTCCCTTTATATTTAAAGATATTTTATTCTAGAACTGTCTAGAGGTCTAGTTATCCTGTCCATCAGAGATGAGAATTTTAAGTACAGTAGCAAAACTGCAGTGCTTGTAGCTAGCACTACTTCTATAAATCTTAATTCCAAGATAGACAATGAAAAGTTCAATTGTCTAGGAGATGACTAAAGTATTTACAGCAAATTGCCATTAAATTCTGGGCATTAAGTATTTTGAGAAAGTCTTGTTTCCAATTATATTTTGGTAAAACCTGCTGTTCAATTGCTCTTTCCCCAGAGAAGGAAACCCTCTGAGTCTTTTACAATGAGGACTGTCATTATTTTCCCTGGGAAAAGAAAAGAAATACCAAGAAACCTCACATTGCTAATGTGTGACTTAAATGAAGGCTGCATTTGGCACCAGCTAAAATAGTCCCAACACCTAACAAACCTCGGTCCTGTGGCATTGGTGACTGGCTCAAGGCAGGGTGGGAGCTGGATTCTGACTGGCTGCCAGGAGGCTGCGGTGGCATCTGACTGCCTGTAACACACAGAGAAAGGGAAAACAGACTTGCTTTTAACATTGCAATGCAAAAAAACAAGTCTTGCTGCATTTTTCAAACACTCATCACCAAAGAAAGTACTAGCTGTATAAAGTAAACAGAGAGCTCAACAGGTCTAGCTTTTTTCAGTTTTTTCTTCTTATTTTTTCTTTTTGAAACTCATGGAGGAAACACGCATAAACATATTTAGCAACAGGCATGGTGAAATGTTCAATTTCGTATTAAGCAAGTTCCCAACCTCACCGACATGATCCAATTTATAGCTGCAAATCTCCTGACACACATTTCTGTTAGGGAGTTTAACAAAATCCAAGTCTGCTGAACAATAGGGGCTCATCCTGCCGAGCTTAAACTGGCCTCCAGCCAGACAGACATGGACTGCTGCCAACAATATTACCAATGAAGAATCCAGTCAACACAAAAATAACTAACAACAGTTTAAAAAGCATTTCAATGAATCAGTGGTTTTAATATTATTTGACTGTCCATGTAGAATATGGGAATTAAGAAATATGTAGGTTCATGTGGTGAACGTGAACCATGTTTGAAAGAGATCAGACAGAAAAGGGGTACCTTATTCAAATAAAAGCAAATGGAAAATATTTGCTTATTAAAATATCCATCCAGAACACACAGACCTATTTTATAGCCTCGTTCAAAAGGCACCCACACAGTTTATTCACTGCTGTCTACCCACCCAAAGAACAGCATTCACAGTGCTGTCTGTGAGGCTCAGGACACAAAATGTTCCCTTTCAATATTACTGCATAGTAAAGCAGGTGCTTACTACACCAATGCAAGTCACCAATCTGGGTCAACACTGTGTCAGACAGGGTGGTTCACGCGATTAGTCTCCCACTGCACAACACCTCAATGGCCTTGTGTCTAACAGCCAACCTGCCACAGCCTGAGCAGGAGTAAGGATGAGACGTGGATGTCTCCTGGGACTCCTCTCTGCTGCTGGTCTGAGACACGCCTGCTCTTGACAGCCCAAGTGGCCTGAAGACCACCTCAAATCAGGCAGCAAATACACACTTTAAGCATTTAGACACTGTAGTGATAAGCACAATATAAATAGCAGCAGACAGATTTATATCCCTCATCCTCAGAAACTGCTCAGATTGTTTTCCGTTTGAGAGAAATGGAAAGAATAAAAACACAGGCAATGGATTTGTGCCTGCTGAGACTCATTTCCTCCTGCTCAGCAGCCACCCCTCTGCAGTGGTGGGAGTGAGAATGCTGTGGTTGGTCCTGGCGCTGGGAGCCTGGCTGATGGGGGGTAGCAGGAGCTGCTCTTTCTTTAGAGCCGTGAAGGGCCCCAAGTTGGATGTAAACGCAGAAAAGCAAAAGTGTCTGCTCTGCCCTGTGCAATTTCCAGCCATAAAGCACCTGGCTCTCAGCAACGACTCTAAAGAAAGGCCACACTGATAAAGAAGAAAAAGAAAATCCATGAAATGTGGAGTGTAACCACTGCCTGGCTATTTAGATGAGGTGCATTAGTACTAAAAACATGACAGTCAACATTACCGGGAGCAGCTGTGACAACTGTCTCAGAGATGCAAATGCTAGACTAGAGGCAGAATTGCTCCTCCAAAAGACCAAACATGCCACTCAGTGCCCGAGGCTTTGGGATCCACGGCTCATTCATGAACTCTAAGGCATATGACAATAATATTCCAGCTTATGTTTTGATGTCACTCAAGAGTGGGCTGCCGAGATGGTAAGTGCCTGCATTATAATGAACGGCTTTCTGCTTGACAGGAACGATTCAGTGACTCAAGACTGTAAACAAACAGCAATTCCATGTTAACACAGGGCACTGCCATTTCCACTGTGTATGCCTGAGGCACCACTATCAGACAGAATATTTCAAGTAGATCTGAAACATCTATGATTTTTACAAATACTTATAAAAAAAAAATAAAGACAAGGGTAGACCTGACTGCACCACACAGCTCCCAGTGGGATAGCCCCTTACGTGAAGACTTGGCAAACTTTGAGAGACTTTAATACTGTATGGAAGATCTATGCTAGGTAACATATCTTGAATACATTTATACACAGTTTTCTACTTTTTACATTGATAATAATTTCAGTTATCTTGCAGAAGTCTTATCCTGCACAGGCAGATGTTCAGGCACAGAGCAGGAAAGTCAAAGCCTAGAACAGTGTAGGACATGTTACAAAGAAATCGTTTTTGACTGCATCCTTAGGGAATATGCACGCAGGAGTTTTTCTAATTCACTGAAGTTATCAGCCTCAGTGAACATTAACACTATTTTATTAGTTCACTTTTAAAAGCATACTTTTTTCTTCTGTATAAAAAAAGCTTTAAAGCACAAATTTTGTTTCACAACGGAAAACAATTTTCTAAACATGACCTACTCTGCATATATTCTAACAAGTAACAAGCTTGTAAGAGTCCACTGTGCTAATTATCAGTAAATTATCCAGGTGCTGGACATGAAAGTATCAGATCAAAATGTTTTCAATTGAATTGCCATTTTATCCTTAGAAGTAATCTGAAAGGTAAAAGGAGGTTAAGCACCCAAATACCTTTGAAAGACTTAATTTGGGTATCTAACTCCTATTGATTGGGAGCTGATGACAGGACCTTTAAAAACCTTTGAAGATCCTGCCTGCCATGCTTTTTAAGTTTCTTTGTCATGAAAAGAAATGACCTTAAAGATTTTCAGTTTCTTTTCTTTAAATGATATTAATCCTTCTCTCTTTCAACCAGGATTGTAGTTGGGATTCTTGGAAGACACTCTAAATAATACATGAACAGATTTTTGTATTTTATTAGAGAAGGAAAACTTCTACAAAAGAAAAGCAATCTCTTCTTTAAACATAAATCCTACAGCTATTTAAGAGAGGAAAAAACCCCACAGCTCCCCCCCCCACACACACTGACAGACTACAGCCTCCTTGGACTCGATACACAGCTCAAAGTTGAAACATGGATGATCTTTCCCCATGTTTTGTATAGTACTGTTGCCACATTGGTAAGATAATCCACCTGCCAAAACTTATGCTAAGTGAATACTACAGATGTTTCACACTGGTTTTGTTATGCAAAATCACAGGAAGTACAATAATGCATGTTAAAAGGACAGATTTAACTGGGCAGCTAGATTTAACAGAGGAGCAAAGTGTTACTCAAATTTATAGAACTAGTTTGTAAAAATAGTTGTTAAAACTACCAACACCAGCAGCCTACCTAATATTTTTTTAAGTTAGTTGAAGAGGTGAGAGAATTTTAATACGCTTTAATAGCACAGTTGTAAGCTGATTTTCTATTTTAAAAATTATGTTAAAAATGCTTTTAAACATTTTGCATGAGACTGAAAATCTATGCTTGAAAGGGAGTCAGGAGGGACTGCACTGCACCTTTGGAAAAGAGAGACTGAGGAAAGTACTAAATGGCAATTGCATTATAACTACAGCCACGAAATCTGAAGTTGAAGTGCAAAAAGTAAATTCCTTAGAGCCAACACAGAAAGAACGCTAGCAAGAAAGCTAGCAGACCTTTGATATTCTGCTGAGGAGGGGTCCTTACAATGAATTAGGGCCCTATCAATGAAGTTTTGAAACATGCTGAGGGCTCTCTGCTCTCATAACTGGAATGACACTGGAGGATGCTCAGCAGTGGTACCATGTACCAGCTGGACAGTATCTCACAGAATTGTGTCTGAACAACTGAATCAAGAAAGCACTTCAGTGCAATAGGTTCCTCCTGGAAAATACTACTTAAGGAGGGATATCAGCACAGGAATTTTAAAATGTGTAAGAAACTGCGTGAAAGTAGGGCAGGGTACTGATCATAGTCTGTGTTGAAAGGGGAACATTAGGCTGGAAGAAAGGAGGAAGTTAAAAGTTCTTGTGGGTTGTCTTTGGGACATTTTTCCATCTAAATTAGAAATTAAGAGCTAGGACTAGATTAATGACATTGTCTGATTTCAAAGCAAGTAATCTTATTATTTTTATCATCTTCTATATTAACTAAGAAACTGGACCACCTTTTAGGCTGGAGTACCGAAATACAAATTTTTATACTCACAGACCAGAAGCAGGCTGTTTTCTAACAGAAGAGCTGCAGGGTTGTCAATTAGAAATTTATTAGGATGAATTAGGAGGTAAGTTTTTCTTTTTCCAGTAGAGGTAAGGAAACAAAATCAGAAAGCCTAATGCTAAGTGGAATGAGAACCAATAACAGCTATCAGCATGATGTGATGGAAGGCTGAAAGAACAAGTATTATTTAGCATGGCAAAAACTAAAGCTGTGATTTTTGTGATTTCTTTTTAAAAATGTATTTGCAGCTTAGTGTCAGGGAGGAAAAAGAGCATGATTTTTAGGATGTTAAACCATTACTGGAATTTTGAAACAACTTCCTTTCAGGAATAATGAGGTCCAGGAAAACTAGTGATTAAGATGAAATCTGATAAAATAATGGGATTATATCACACAGTTGATGTGACAGTAAAGGCTCACAGACCAGAAGGGACATTCTACAGCAGAAATGAATGACCATAAATAGGCTTCTATATGAGATTGTTTTAAAAGTACTATTAAGGAAATAGAAAGTGAGGTGCAAATGACCTCAAAGGAAACATATTTTTCTATGGGTAGCATAGAGGAAAACTGGTCATTTGGTTTGTGTTATCTCTTTCATCTTACAAAGCCTATGACTTCTTATAAATAAAGATTATTTTCTTTCTTAATTTATGCATTGTAGCTAAGCTTCCTGTTGCATCAAGATTATTTTTAAGGATTTATTCATCTGAGTAAAAAGCAGCAGTTGCCTGCATATCCCTCCAAATTAAGATGCGCAGAATACCAAAACCTTCCTCATATCTATATAGTAACCTGAGCACAGATACTTTTAAGGGCCAGTGACACGAAGATCCCTTTAGATACAGCTGCCATGGCCCTGCTGAACCACTCTGGGGAGAATACACAGACCAAAGTGTCCTTGAACCAAGCCTTCCCACTCTGCCCAGCACCATACTGCAGCTAATAATCCCTTTGCTAGCAACAGCAATGCTGATAATCCACTGCCACCCACTCACCAAGACAATTTCTATCCACCTTTCCAACCCAGGAGCTCAGGATCAAGCCTAGAGCCCTCCTGTCTTGGGATGCTTTCTGTGGCTCGCTGAGTTGCTTACCGAAGGTGAGATCATAAGTGGCTGATTAGTTCTGCCACAGCAATGCAAAGTATCTTGCAAACATAAAGATTATGAACTTAAAAAAGATTTATGGATGCTCTTCCTTACAAAAAGTTATCCAGATTGTTGTTGTGCCTGGCCCTCATTTTCCATACTATCTCCTAAAATGAGTGCATCATGCTCTAAAGACACAAGATTCCCTAACATACACAAGTATCACTTCCAATCCATGTAAAAATCAACAAAAGACAAAAATCCACTTTTCATAGAAGTACAGAATTGTCAGACTACTAACCCTTGAAAGTTACACTCCATCATCTTTTTCATGTTTGTGTTACGTTTACCATATCAAGGCCTGGGTTGTAAGCAAGTTCCAGAGGTATCACTGTAACCTAAGTGGCAAATTGCTCTCAAATCTCCATTAAAAAATGTAACACTGACCTAAGGTGGCCTCCAGAACCCTAGCTCTGACTTTTCTCTGCACACAGGCAATAGCATAAACATCTTAATTTCATGACCAGAAGCTACTTGTTTGACATGATACAACATTTAATTCAAAGCAAAGATGACACTGACAGGATGAGGTAGCTATTCAATATTTTGCCTCATTCTCACTATTCAGTGTGTAGTCCTAAGGTATTACTTACGGAACGCCATCCAAATGTCACCCTCACTACAGAATAATTCATTATATTATGGACTTTAAAAAAAAGAAAAAAAGAAAGAAAGAAAAAAAGAATTAAGTAGCTGAGCCCAGGGTCCAGGGTCTGCCAAATTACACATCTAAGTTGTATGCCCAGGTTGTGTAACCTCTGAGTAAGGTATGAAGACTTTCAACAAATACTCCAGAGTATAAAGTGGAATAATTGTTAGTATTGCCTAAACTGACAATCAGCTGAGTGGCAAAGGGCAGGAAAGCAAATATATTGCCTTCCAAGGCCAAAACTCACTTGGCTTGGGAGGGGAAAGGAAAGTAGCAGCAGCCTCTGCAACAGGGTCTGTTTCACCCACATCCCATCCAGAAGTCACCTCTGCATTTGGACTGAAGTGAAGCACCTGAGATTTTGGCAACAAGCCCAATGCAAGCTGTCAATGAAATCTTTATAAGGCTGCAATTGATCTGAACAATGAACAGATTTACAGTAGACCACAGCAAGCACCTGTCTGCCCAAGGACTATTCCTCTCCAACCAATTCCAAAATCCTGCTGCAAACCAGGAAGGCACCAGACCTCCTCAAAATTAAGGGTGCCTAATCTATTTATTTATTTATATAAGCAAAGACATAAAATCAGTCTGAATCACTGCTTCTCTGTCCTTAATAATGACCACCCCAGACTTGTAATTTTACTTTACAGTTATGAGAAATTTCATTCTGTGGGATCAAATTCTTTCTGCTTTCACCTCTGCCTAACTATGCATTCATTTAAAGCATTATTTCCACTAGCTCAGGAGAATTCCCGGTCCAGGGTATTTCTGCTGGAGGCAGATCCAGAATGGCGCAGCCCAGGATAGCAACCAGTTAAATCTTTTCTAATCTCCGCATTCAGAAATGGTGGCTCACAGTGACTGGCACGCAGGAGCTGAACAGAGCAGGCAGGCTCATATTTCTCTCACCAGGCCAAATTAGTAAAAACAAAACCTGATTTCTCCTTCTCAATTTCCTATTCTTCCTGCTCCCCAATATTTTTCCTCTTTCAAACAATTTTTTTTTTCTTTTTTGTTTGAGAGCTTAATGTTTGGCTGCCTTCTGAAGAAACGGGCACAGTGACAGATGAAAGGCCGTATTCATCGCCTAATTCAGAATAGGGAAAAACCAACTGCTGTGCATTTAAGATTCTAACAACCTTGCAATTTTGTATAGCCGTTTTCCCCAACCCGTTCTTTTGAAGAAATCTGCTTTTATTCTGTTAATAACTAACCACAGTTGCAGCAGCATGGATCCGATTAGCAGTTCTTACGCTACAAAGGGGGGGGGGGGGGGGCTGTGAACAGGGTTGCCAATTTGTCCACCTGGGTCCCCAGGAGAAAGATTAGATGAGGAGCTTGCTCCTTTCTTCCCCACTCGCTCGCTGCTCTGCACTAGACAGACCTCTTCAAAGCTCAGCCACTGACTTCATTTTTTTTTTTTCTCCTTTCCTCCAAAGCCTCATTTAACCACCCCTCCACATGTTTTGCACTCTGTGTCACCATGTCCCTCCAAAGCAATGGTGTGAATTGGGATGAGAGGGGTTGGGAGAGGCTGCAGCTGCAGCTTGCCCAGCACTTGCTTTCACGCCTCTATGGGGCCTCTGAATTGCTGTTAGATTTTGTAAATGGTATTTTCTTAAATTTGTGCAAACTGATGGAAAAAAAGGTCTACGTTCTTTAGGGAATGATCCAAACCCTGTGATTATACCAGATTTTTTTATTCTGTCCTTTCAAACCTTTCATAAAAATGACAGTTTTGCTTGCATTTAGACTGAAGTAGAAGACTGCAAAGGGTTGCCTGGATTTAGTCATTCATCATTACTGAAACATGACACTACATATTTGTTAATGCAGAAAGCATATGCCTCAGCTACAGAAAAAACATTCTCAATTTATTTATAAAATGTCGATTAACCAGAATATAAAATTGCAATTGATGCAAGTGCTAAAAAACTAAAAGTACCTAACAAAGGATAAGGTAGTATTTCTTCCTTATATTTAGCTCATTTCTTCCTTCCAGAAACGAAGCCTACCTGGACACACACCTGAAACTTGTATTTCAGAATTCCATTTATGGAGATAATCCAAGTTCTAAAAGAAATAATTTTACATTATTAATGCTCATTCTCTAAACTGCATTTGTAGCTATGAGGAGTTTTTCCTCTAAGCTGTTCCTCATTGTCTACTGTTTTTAAGAGCCCGAGAACTACAAGAAATATAGCAGACAAATACTTGTATTTCTCACTTAATAAAAACCTTAACTCTTGATTTTAACATTGCTGAATTCTAACAAAACCGTATATCAACTTTCATTTATAATATCTGCAGTGTGAAAACATGTAAGATATTAAGGAAAAGGTGAATAAGAACTGAAATTGATGTTTCTTATCCATGAGTTCTTTTCCCTTAATCCAGTACACATAAGAATTGCTCAGAATAAATATTCATCATTAGGTGGCATTAACTCAAAATCATAGAATCTTAGAATATTAGGAGTTGGAAAGGACCTAGAAAGATCATCTAGTCCAACCTCCCTGCCAGAGCAGGATAACCTAGACAAGGTCACACAGGAAAGTGTCCAGGAAGCTCCTGAATGTCTCCAGAGAAGGAGACTCCACAACCCTCCTGGGCAGCCTGTTCCAGTGCTCAGTCACCTTACTCTAAAAAAGTTTTTTCTCAGGTTAATACTAAACCTCCTGTGGTCCAACTTGCTCCCATTCCCTCTTGTCCTAACACTGGATGACATTGAGAAGAGCCTGGCTCTCTCCTCCTGACACTCACCCTTAACACATTTGTAAACATTAATGAGATCCCCTCTCAGTCTCCTCTTCTCCAGGCTGAAGAGACCCAGCTCTCTCAGCCTGTCCTCATAGGGCAGATGTTCCACTCCTTTAATAACCTTGGTGGCCCTGTGGTGGACTCTCTCCAGCAGCTCCCTATCCTTCTTGAGCTGGGGAGCCCAGAACTGGACACACTATTCTAGGTGGGGCCTCACCAGGGCAGAGTAGAGAGGGAGAATAACCTCTCTCCATCTGCTGGCCACGCTCCTCTTAATACATCCCAGGATGCCATTGGCCCTCTTGGCCACAAGGGCACATTGCTGGCTCATGGTCATCCTCGTATCCACCAGGACTCCTAGATCTTTTTCCCCAGGACTGTTCTCCAACAGATCAGTTCCCAGTCTGTACTGATACATGGAGTTGTTCTTTCCCAGATATAGTACCTTACACTTACCCGTGTTAAAGTGCATTAAGATCAGCAGCAATGGAATTTCACCACTCCCTGCTCTTCCTGACTCAAAGTTCAGGCAAGCAGATGGAAATTGGAGCATCACTGATATATGGCAGTGAACTATTTTGCCAGTCCTGCCTGCTCCTTCTCATACTAGTCCACTGCCTGTGATTACTGGATGTTTTAGTAGCCAAGTGTACATGGTCTCATTAATACTATCCACAAAAGGAACAAACTCTTAGACAATCTAGGGGTTTTTTATTGCATTATACTGCATATTATGCAGCCCTGGTCTCAATGGTTCTCAGGGATAGGGGATAAAAGGGCAAGCTGAATGCATAAAGGATAAAAGCACCTTGAGGCAGATCTGCTTCCAAAAACCATTTGGTGGGTCTGATCTTTCTGAAGACAAGATATAACATGCCATATTTCATCTTGCCCGACAACGATAAGCTCCAAAGACCAGTGCAGAAGCGGAGCAATTCTTCATGTATTTTTAATCAACTGAGAACTTTTATCTGGCAAGCTCCCTCCACAAGGTCACACACACCACACACAGCCACGTGCCTCTCATGCAGTCTGCAAACGCCAACTTCTATGTCAGCTTCTCTTTGGAAGGGGGAGTATCTACGTTAGCAACTCCTGGTTATATCATTTATAAACATGCAGATGTGGATTATTAAAGATTAATGCATTTTGGGATTGGTGTCGGCATTCCGTTTGTCTCACGCCGAAACCAATTCTGTTCTTCATTAGTCAACGACAACCCACATCACCCTGTTGTGGAAGAGAAATCAAAGGTGCAAGCATGAATTGAGAATAACTGATGAAACTGATTACTAAGAAACTTAACGGCTGTAATCAATCAACACATCACAATAATTTGAGTCCACTGTTATCTGGAGATGGGGAACAAACACAAAAGCTTGCTACCAGAGTGAGCTGTTCTTTTTTGTTTGCTTTCTAAAAGCCCACTTGGCAATTTGACTTCCCTATCTACCTATGGAGCGATGCTGTCAAAAGGCCATTCAAATCTTGCAAGCTGCAGCTCAACCTGGAAGAATTTTGTCCCTAAGGATGAGAGAGGATTCTTGCTTTTCATTCATTTTTAAAAAAAATTATTATCTGGAGGTAGTAAAGATGTTTTTCTTTTGAGGCTAAACGGATATTTTCTAGCTCGCCCAGAATTAATTCCAGCCATATTCGCAATTGTTCAGGTTCCTTCTTCTAAAGAAGGTCACATACCATGTATCCGTCTAGCCAAGCCTGACAGTAACTATGAAGCATGAAGGCCACTCTAAATACCTCTAACGGGAGTGATACACAGTCCACTGAAAAACTCAAAACTGTAACAGCCTGCCCTATCATAGAAACCAAACCACTTAGAACACTTACGGTCTACTTTATCTAGGTATAAGAACTGTCTGTTATCAACAGAAACACACTGATAGAAATGTGAGAGACTTTTCCCATTCACTCATTAATCACTGATTAGTATTGCAAAGGACAAGGGAGTGAACGATAACCTTTTAATTTATGATAATATGCAAATTCATGCCCTATTTGGCAACACAAAGGGAAAAGAATCTGTGTTTGTGTAGCCAAATAATGAGAGAATAAAAAACCCTCAAATGTTCAAAACCAAATGCACACACTGCATTAAATTTCTTGAAAAAAGCATTAGTGAGTTGAGCAAAAAAAAGTTAGGAAGAAATGCAAAAGTTAGTGATTAAATGTAAACAATAATTGTCCAACAACGGCCTTAAAGTCTACATCTAAAACTAACAAGAAACATTCCTATCAAATCTTGGTGGCTGTGGTTAAGCGTATTTGAATTTTGTTACATGACCCAGAGCACATGCATAATTATGCAAAGGTTTTAATTGGATTTCAACAGCCATCATACATACTCTAGGTATGTACCAGCATGGGGCTACCAATGACTCAGAGAGCTACAAGAAGTGATCTGCTGTATGCGTGCTGCCACTAGCGTGCACGGCAGCAGATGCCCTGCCAGCAATTGCCAGTATGGTGAAAACAAGCCTGGCAGCAGAAACCAGGTATGGGGCAGAGCACAGTTATGGGGCTGTGAGTACTACCAATCTGTCTTGACGAGGTTTTGTAGGGTGCTGGATGACCCCCAGTGCCATCTTCTCTGGACTCTGCAGGATGTTCAGTCCATGGGACAGAAATGTTCGTCACTGGCTTATACAGCAATTAAACACCAAAACTGAAATGTGCGACTCGGAAATACAAACACTGATAGAGCAGGTAATTAAGCAACTAAAACCACTTAAAACTAAAACCCATAAAACTACCCCTAAAAAATAACCAGTCAGGGCATGCTGGTTTTGGTGATTTATTATTTTTCTACCTGACACTTAACTTAGAGCTGAAGAAAAACAGCAGGTTGATGGTGCTGGAATATGAAATCCTCCATTATCAGGAAAACCTAACAGGAGGAACTTGAACAGCGTGTCTCTGTCTCATTTCATCTCCTGCACCTGTTCTGGGAAGACCACCTTCTGCAGAGCAGGACGTCTCCTTGATCTCTCTGGCCAGAACGCAAGTGTGATAGCAGTTTTGATAGTGCCTTTTGTAGCATGGACTCTAGTCAAGAAACTAGATTGAGACACTTCAGTTATTTCAAAGAGCCTTGAGAAAACAGATTATTCATCAGCTGTGACCTGGGCTGAATTCTAATAGGTATCACAGGTTAGATGCTCCTTACGCTAGAAGCAATGCCTCAAGCTACAGTGCCTTACAATTTGCTTATTTTTACTCTTGTCAAAAGCCAGAAAAACTCTAAATGTTGTTCAAAACCTTCAAAAGAAAGGGCTTTAAAATCCTGCTACGTGAAACTTCAATGTATTTAATTTCTAAGCATTCTAGATTTGCAAAACTGCTGAATAGATGTTTTGTGCACTAGCAGTGATTAAGAACATAGCTGCGTCAATGGCATTTTGTGTTTTGTTTTTTGCTGGTCTGGATGCCAATGAACAGCATGCATCTTCCTTGCAACAAGCTGTTGCAAGATTTTTGCCTCCGGAGAAGCCAAAGGGGAAATATTGATAGATGTGTTAAAATAATCTTTCTAGACAGGAGGGTCATATCTATTTTACAAGGATATAACCCCTTTTTTGTTTTGCAATCATTTTAGGGTATATGTAGAACTATAAAAAAAAGATAGTATTACAAATTCACTTCCATATGGTAGTCTTGAAAAATGTTTGAAAAGAGTCCACGCCATGTAACACACCAGTAGTGGTGGTCAATGGAGCAAGCATGTGGAATAGCTTAGTTGCAAGCAAAAGATTTTTCCAAATTCTTGTTTAAAACAAGATCTGTCTGACTGGCTTGTCTTACTGCAGCCACTTCCAGAAATAAGTCCACTCTTGGACTTCTTTTATAAGGCATGAAAGAAAGCATTGCTCCTATTCAGATTTCTGCACTTAAATGTGCTTTTGGACTATGATAGACTGTTGCTCATTTTTTCCTTCTCTCAGCATTTTAGACACTTTTGTCTAACCACACATTGAGTAACATGTAGACCAAGGCAAGAGTTCCTGTTACAGTTCTCTCTGGACAACCCATTGCACTCTTGCTCCTTTTCTGCCTAGAGTGCTAGCTGCAATTCCATATTTCTGATGGGTTCTGGATTTCAAGCTAGCAAGTTAGCTGAACTACACAGGAGGGGAAGACCTCCTGGTTTGCAGAGAGCAGAGTTGATCACTGAATGGAACACATCCAATGCCTCACATATTTATTAGAATTAAAAACTTGGGGTCTTTTTAATCAGAGGGGGGTGCTGACCACTGGTTAGCAAAAATTAAGGAGACTGGCAACAATATTCCTAAATGAGAGTAATCATATGTGGATTTCTTCCTGGAAATTATAACTCCAGCTGTATCCAAGCTTCTTAGTGAAAGAAGACATCAATACAATTGTAATAAAAACAACAATGTAGTTGATGCTTAACAGAATGATACAAAGCTTGTTTGCTCAGGAAGTAAATGTAACATGTATTAAAAGTGCAAGTCAAAATACCAATCTATGGGAAAAAAACACTTTCACATATTCCTGAAGACAGCAGTGGCTATTCATTATGGGTATAGTGCACACTTCTCTTCTACATAGATAAAAATTGCTGCAGAAGTCTAAAACTAATAGAATCTGTTAACTTGCACAAAATCTGCTTGTCCACCATGGGTTAAGGGATTCCTGGCCTATCAGCAATCTTCCACAGAATTCTTAATATTAAAAATTTTTGCTGCTTACACCGCAAGGGAGAAAGAGCTGACAAAAGCCTTTGGCCAGTGAGATCAAAATTAAAGATGGGGGGGAGAAAGGGGAGTCTAGCTTATTTACATTTTTGCTTTGTTAGTAAACTGGAAGGGTTGGAGCAGGAGCAAAAGAAAAAAAAAAAGGAGAGAAGTGAAATTAACAACCACTAAATCTTCTGGCAACGACAGTGCATTCTGATGATGTGCTGCATCAGCTTCCACTAATGGTTTAGGGTTGAATCAGGCACAGTTCAAGACCCAAAGCAGTGCAGGGCATTACATCTCATTCTTTGGAAGAACGTACCCTAATTATGAAGATGGCTACAAAATAAAGACATTGGGATTTCTGGCAAAGCAGAATAATGATTTACTTAACAGGAAATCAGAATACCATTTTGAATCCCTAACAATCATTAAAGATGATTGTGCATCTGAACAAGAAGTGTTACCATTCTGAGAGAAAACTATCTTTCTGAACAAAACCCATCAAAGTTGCTTTTTCTGCTCTTATAGAGATTAATCTCCCTGGTTTATTCCAGGAATGTGAATGGAAACAAAGGCTGTATATGTGTGTGCCACTTACCACACAAAATATCCGTCCAGTATTTCAGACAGCACAGGAAGGAAATGCCCACTGAGCTAGGGATGTGCCAATGTCAGTGCTGCCTGTGCCAGTCCATTCCCGTGAAATTCACGGTGTGCGGCAGCAAGCAGTGTGGGACAGCAGGCTTGTGGTGGGGTGGGGAGATGGCTTAAACAGGCAGTGGAAGAGAATCAGCCATTTGAGAGGTTTAATAGGTGGCTGTTTGTTTGCCTGCCCCTTTGATGTTAAATTAGCCTTCAATTTTGTTGCAAGGAAAGGAGGCACTGGGAAAAGGATGCTTCTCTTCCAGTAAACCCTGGGAAAGCAACACCTTTATTTTAACGGCCTTCCCACTAAGAACCCCCTGCAACATTTTGGCTTTCCCTAGCCATAGCTATCAGCAACACAACAGCTGCTCATTTTACAATGACTTGCTGGAGAGAGAATGATTGAAAGAGCCAATCTATGTCACATGGAGAAGCTGTGGCACAACATCGCAGGAGGTAATAGGAGAGGAATGAGGTCAGAACAAACAAGGGTAGGGTGAGAACAGAAGAAAATAGCAGCGAACAAAATTATTAAAGGCAAGACGCTGTGCTACACAATCTATGTTTCAAAAGGGCCACAACCTGAACGTTGCAAACAGCCACAGAAATGCAAACAAGCTCTGTGTTACTTTTTCATAGGGACTTGTGAATATGGCTGATAAAAAAAGCTACCAAAGTCCTAGGAATGAAGCACAATTGCAGGAATACACTTCAGCGAAAGCACAGTTCAATTCACATAGCTTGAAAGCCCCAGCACCCAGCAGTGCCCCACTAGTCGCATGGTTTTAAATAGCAGCCTTGCTTGTGTCATTTTGTAGCTTGAGAAATGCAGCAGCAGCAGCACTACCATCACAGGTGCCCAGCTCCCCTCTGCAGAGCACTGCCTTAGCTCACGCCTGGGAGTTCACCTTTAGCAAAAGGGCTGCAGGGACGAGGAGCTTGCCCACACCAGGAAACAGTGTGGCTGATTCTGATTTAGCACCATTCATAAAAATCCCTCGTGAGGAAGAGCTGCTTTTGTGTTACCGCAGCAGACCAGAAAACCACCATGCAAAATGGTGGCACCGTTTGTATGAAAAGGCAGTCGCAAAAATGAGCTTTTGGGCTTAGCTGAAGTGATGAAGTGACTCTGACCCTGACCTTTAGGCCCACAGCCTTTCTATTTTTACTCCACAGGGATCAATTGGTTTCATAAAAGTTATTACTTTCCCCTACACACTGTCCTGTTCCCATCCTCATCCATCATGACTACAATAAAGCTATTTTCAACATCACAATGTTCTTTTTCTATACAGCAATCAGGCTGCTAAAATGTCAATCCATTTACTTGCCTGAATCTGACTATGAGAAAACATTACCTTTCCAGCTAGATGGACTATCTGGCTTCACTCAACAACAGGGATGAGCTTCTGCACCATGTACCAGGGAATATGCTGCAAATACAAAGCTACCATAATGTACATAATGCAAATACTCCAGTCCTGCTTCTGTCTCCTCTATTCCTACTCCATGTGAGCAAGTGGTCAGAGTAGCTGGAGAGGGAAGAAATAACTGCAGGGTGCACATGCAGCATGAGGGCTCAACGTGCTCAAGCCACGTGTAATATGCAACATTCTTTCATGCACTGAGGTTACTTCCCTTTACTTTTCTAGTTTAACCTCTGAATACAAACAGACACAAACATTTTACACACATACCTTTGTACTGAATACCACAACACAGGCTACTTACTGAATTTTAGGCTGCATTTTGTTTACAACACATGTAATGAAAAGGCACCACTGCTTTTATTTCTTTAAACTGTACTCCATGTTGATTTTTTAGTGGTTTTGTAATGAACTGATGTTATCCCTAGGGTAATGTCAGCACTCTCCTACTCTTAGGAATTCCCCTAGTATTCAAAATCTCAGAAAATAATAAAAAACTTGAGCACCAGAAAAAGAATAAATTCATCTGAAATAACAAATACACATTTTTGCCTGACTCTCTGTAAATAAGAAACCAGATGGGTGGGGGCAAGGTAGAAACTGGAATCAGTACACACTTCCCCCCCTCCGAGTATCTTAACAGCCTTCTCCAAATTTCTGAATGTATATCAGTGACTGCACATCATACTCTATGTGGCAAGAGAGCAAGTGGCAAGTATGCCACTGGCATTTCAATTATTACTAGTGGGGCTGGATTCCTAGTAAGTTGTTGACCTTTGCAAATATTAAGAAATACCTCATACAATATTCTGAACTCATGTCCAAAATTACATTATCACAACACAGGGTTGGAAAATCTCTGCTTTCTCTTGCAGGCTTGAAACCACCATATAAGCCCAAGAGCCAAGCCTAACAAAAAAACACAGTAAAAACAAAAAAAAGGACCCTGTAAATAAGAGAGAGAAATAAGTGACAGATAGATGACACACAAACCAATTATAAAAACTACAAACAAGTACTTGCATTGGTTGATGACAAAGACATTTATCAAACACATATGTGGAGTCAAGTTCAGAATTTTAAGCACTCTGGGGGCTTGGCAGCTGAAGTTGAGAGAATTTACCCCTGATTTACGTGAGAATTTTCTGCAGATAAAGGCCCTGAAAACGCAGGATTCTCACAAAATGAATGAATTTGGAATACAGGAGTTATTTATTTATTTAATAAACCAGTCTATCCATTTAATTTTGTTTGTTGGAACAAACTTACCTGGAATACTCGCTGGAGAAATGGGACCAGATCTTGACTGGTTGCTTCCAACAGGAGAGCCTACAGGGGAAGGCGATGGGCCCCCAGGGATGCCAGAGAGATGTGGAGAAGCATGAGGGGAGAATGGAGACTGTGCAGGGTTGCTCTGTTCCCCTTGGCTGCTCGTAGAGCCTGATGCACTAACGGCTGAGCTCAGGGTTGCTTCAGTTCCAGTCGGCAAGTCATCAATGGATCCAGATAAATCCTGAGGAAAAACGGAAAGAGAACATAAGTAGTTGTAGAAACTAACACTTGGGCCACAGGACTCAAGAGCTGGCATGACAACGTGGTCAATTTGTTTATTGCAGCAGATAACTGAGAGACTGTCTTAAAAATTGGTTCATGTAGTTAATTGATAGCAGAAAATGAGGATAGTGTGTACAGTTCTCCACTTAGTCACAAATTCTTTCAAGAAGAACAACAAGCATGGGCAACAAATGAATTGGAACCAAATTCATTCAACATTGAATTTAACCTTTTCCATCTGGATTAAGCTTTCAAAATTACTCCCACAAATTCTGCCTGAGCATACTAAAACTAATGAAAATGGTACATCAGTTTCACTTCCCCACAGTATTTCATTTTGGGGTTTGCTACTGTTAACAATCACAGTTTATACACTTCACTCTGTAAACCACCACCAAAACAAGAGAAGAAGGGTATAAAATACACAGCCCTTCTAACATTCACATGCAGCTCCTTCATTTTACAGAAGAGACACAAGAAGAGGCCCTGCCCTCCGCAGCAGCACAGGACCTGCTGGCCACCTGGTCCTCCTGTGGAGGGTGGTGAAGGAAGGCTGCTTCTTTATTTCAATCAAATACCAGTGGGTAACTCAGTTTCTCTGCAATTTCATTTGAATACAATGCTAAACAGCTGCTCCATTTTCAGTTCATAACTTGCATTTTCAATGAGAAATTTCCTCTGTAGGTGAAAGCACATCCAAAATCTAACTGCAAACTGCCAGGCATATTTCCTAAAGCTGTAACACAGGAGTCATACTGGTCTTTGGGTCTGTGGGATTAATGTGAGGGTTTTTTTTTAAATCACTGTAAAATCAGATATGAAAAGGCAAGTGCATGTCCCTTAGCTGTCAGGAAAAATGTTCATTCCTAAGCGTCACAGAAAAATCTCATACAAAGTGAGAAGCACAAAGATAGCTGTGCTTCTGTGACCACTGGCAAGGCACAAGTTAAGGAGCGTGTTACTACTTCTATTAGCAAATTGCTACTTCTATATTGCAAACGAGGCAGAGAGCTTCCTCACATATAAACCAGGTCATTAAAAGACCTTTGAGGCTTCCAATAACTGGAATGACAGAGTGTGTTACTTTGGATAATACTGATTTCATTTGTCTGGCTCATGCAAGTGGTTGCATTGCAGACAATGGGACCTGTCGTTCAAGTAGCACAAAAACAACTGGGCTCTGCCTGACAAAGCAAAGCAAAGCCTTACTGCTGCCTGATTTTCCTAACAAAAAAAAAAGGTTATTTTTAGAAGTTAGACAACTTGGACAATATGCAAGTGGTACATTTAGAGTCCTGCCTGATGCTGACTACTCCCATTACGAGGGATGCTCACAACCTGTCTCCTTTGACATACACAGTCTTCCAAGGCATGGAAAGAGTAGGATTAGCAGTTTAAACACCAAAAACATTTATTATATGTCACCTAGAACACTACATGTTATTCCACCTTGTGCATAAAGGCAGTAAATAGAATTTGTCCTACATAGCTCTCTGTGGGACACCTCACAGACCTTATTTCCAATGATTTCCATGAATACTTCAAGCACAACTCAGCATTGGTTAATTTGACTTTTTCTGACAAGCACAAAATTGTACATGTATTTCATTAGGCATATAAAAAGCAAAAACTAAGCCTGAAACTTCAATCTATGTGTGGACTCTGCATTCACTCAAGAGTAGACTTCCAAATCCCTACAAATGGAAATGTAATTGTGAAATGGGCAATAAACTGTTCACTGTTTCTTTTTCACAACTATTAACTGTAGAAAATATAAACAAGAAGTAACACCATTTGATACCGTAGAGAGCAATGCTAGACATTTTCCACAGAAGAATGTATTTGGCACACAGGTAAGCAATTACTGCTTTTCCATACATACTATGGTATTCTTCTAAATGGAATCAAATGGCTGCTGTCATGATGTGTAACAAATGCTGCAGGAAGTGCTGATAAAACAAATGCTGCTGAAGAGCATATAATAAACCCCTGAAAACCAAATGTAGCAGAATAGAGCCTATTCCAAAGCAATACAAATTCTGCATAAAAAAAACCAACAAACCCAAACAATCAGATAGGCACCCAACTGACAGAAGATACAGAAAACACAGCATTTTACTTTTAGAATAACAAAGATTTTTAAAGGGTGTGTGGATTAAAGCTCTCATTTGTTTTGGCAAGTCATGAAGTACTTGAAAAACAAACATGCCAAAATAACAAAAAGCCATGAAGCAGTTAGCACTGTGATTAAATTATTTGTTGTTCAGAGACAAAGGCAAAACGTGACCATTCCACATAGCATCTCCCCAGCTTGCAGAGCATGAGCATGGGGAATAACTTGGGGAGAGGAATGAAGTTCACTTTTCCATCAGATCCCATCTGACTTCTCCAGTCTCCCACGAGGGTGGAGTGACTGATGAGTCCCAGACATTTCCTCAAGTGCCTGCCTTCCAGGGATTTCCTCATCAACCTGATGCAACTCCTTCATAAAACCAAAAAGAAAGAGGAAAGCTTGCATGATGCCAGCCTATTTAAAGAGAGAAACCATGCCACCCTCCCCTGATATAGGCAGAAGGAGCAGCCAGGCAGGCTCAGCACATCCATGGTGCCCTGCGGAGGCTCCCCACGTGCACTCAGCGTAAGCACTGGGTTTTCTCCCTGGGCTGGGGAACCTCACAACCAACTCATCTGCTGAAGATGCTACGGCAGCATTCACTCATCAAGAAAGGTGGTAACACAGTTGCTCTCAAGATGGCATGAAAGGCTGTTGCCTATCTAGATGCCTGAGCTGCGCAACACAACCTTCGCCTTGAGTTACAGCAGGCTAAAATGAGACATATCAGCTGTTCTGCACAGGGTGGTTTGCAGATCATTACTTTGTAGTTTTTGTTAACACACATTTTGTGGCCTTAGCGAGTCTTGTAAGGTAGAAAGCCTGAGTAGGTGAGCAACTGGGAAACTTCCAGCATACAAAGGCTTTAGAAACACCTCTGTTATCCACAAAAGCTAATTGGCAAATTAAAGAGAACAAGAAGAAAGACTTTATGTGAAGCACCCCGACAGAAAGAGCAGAAGTCGACTTACTGTTCCCCTATTATCACTATTTTAATGCTTTTACCTCTGTTTAACAGAACAGTAATGAAGTCATGTGCAATTTCCACATCACAAACATTTATTTATATATAAAATACTGCACACGTACACATTATATATGTAAATTACATGGATATACTTGCATTTACTTAGCATATCCACATGTAAAGCTATTAAAAAGCCTACTAATAAGAGAAATTCACAGTGGTTTAAGCATACAGCCTAGTTAACAAAGAAGCTCTGTAACTAATACTCCTCTAGAGGACAATTTAGTCAGCAGGGCACCAACTCTATTCTTCTTTTATAAGTACTATCAGATCTATGATGCCTGTAAAGAACAGAGAGACCTTACTTACTGCATCTCATTCAAACCAAGGCACCTTCAAGCTACAGTGCTTCCATTTATCTTGTTGGAAAGTTGGCAGGTTAGGTAATTGCTCGGATTCTTTTAAGGGGCTGAAGTCCCCATACCCTAAGGCATGCCTTAAATTTTGCCTCTTTTCAGAGGCTTTTTCCGGAAAGCACATGTTTCTTCCAGTAAAATCTAGGAAGTCTAGAATTACCAGAAATAGCCTGTTTCTTCTAGATCTGTTTCTGGTAAAGTAATCTTATTATTGTCTATGGTATTGGTATAACTATATTTTCAAATGTGGCAACAAATCTAAGAAAAAATGAAGGACAAAGTATTTTTTTATTTGGTCACAAATCCATGTTACAGTTCTGTATTCTCCCTATCAGCTTTACATCCTGTATTATTCAGGACATCCCAGCCAGCTTTCAGAGTATCACTTCTAGATAATACCTAGATTACAAACTGAAATGTCCCTGTGCAGGATTTATCTCTTTTAGCAAGTGTTTTATCTCTGACTATCTTCACTTCCAGCCTCACCTTCCACCCATGCACAACCTTTACTCTTGTCCCTCTGACAAATACATGAGCTAAAATGAACAGGATCACATTGTGCTTGGGATTATAATGTTATGCCTTCCTGGTGGTATGATCTTATCAGACTGACAGGACAGACAATCTTGAAACAATTTACTATTGCAACATGACCAGCAAGGGATAGAAGGAAGCAAACTACTTACATAGAGCCAGGAAATCCAAAGTTACTTACAAAGAGGGAAATGAGAAAAAATACAAACACCCGTATATAATATAATAACATCAACTTAACTCAATGAATACACCTAGATCCAATGAACAGGAAAAAGGAGACTACAGTAACTTGGTAATACCACCACAATTTTACACAAAGTGCAACAGGATTAGAGCATTCACCATGGAGGAAAAATTTACACTGCAAACATTTCACGCAGTATTTCACGCAGTTGGCAGTTCAAGACATTACTGTCTTAGTAGACATAAAACAAGATTTTACTAAATGGATCCCTTGCTAAATCATCACTTCAAAAGTGATGAGCACCTTTTCTGAAATTGGTAAAAAGGGAACGTGTAGAGCACCTTGCTAAATTACACCCTAAGTTCACTGACAGTTACTGTAGTTTGGAGCTTTCTTGCAGGGATTATGAGGAGCATATACAACCTGGGATTTATTTAAACTTCCCAACCCTGGCCTATCGGTTCCTCTACACTAAGGGAAGAAAAGCATAGCTATTCTGTAGATATTATAATTAGAGACATACAAGACTTCCTAGTCTCCAGGAAGCTGAAGACCCCAGACTATACCTTACCATCCGTTTGGCTAGCACAAATAGCAGTGCTACAGGTAGCAAACTGCAGCAGCCATCTGGCTGCAGGATCAAGGCTCTGCTAACTCCATTCTGGCCTTCCTGCTACATTTTTATTAGGATGGAGGATGGTGCTGCTCAAAAGACAGGATCCTGCATTAAATATCCATCTTCTTAATGTGAATCACCTCTTTAGAAGGAGAATTACATATCCATACAAACATATTTTACATATAAGTATGTAAGTAGATATTCAAGCAGACGTACACTCTGCTATTGTTTTGGAGCCATGGGGGATTATGAACAATATGCTATGTAATTGAGATTAACTTTGAACAAATGATTTGGCTGACAAACACACATACACGCACAAAGGGAAAACCCACAATAGCTCTCTTTAAATTTCAAGATATTTGTAAGACCTCTTTTCATCACAAAGCAGCCTATAATAGCATGTTTCAAGAAGTCTTCCAAAGGCCCTGCTGGTCATATTGTTGAGGCAGCGAGCGAGCTAAGAGCCTCCCATTGCCTGCACAACCAGAAAAAACACACTGGCACAGCAGTGATGGGGACTAGGAGGAAAATCCTTTCATTTTCAAAGGCTGCTACCCCCTACATGGGTGTCTTCTTTCCATGTCAGCTACACTGTGACCCACAGCTAAGCACATCAAACACACCTAATGCACATCCTTAAAACATTCTTTAATGGGAGGCAGTAAGGCTGCCATTAACGTTTTTCACAAAGTGTCTTTTACATCTCTTACTGGAACAGATTTTGAGGACAGAAAACAAGGTTGCTTCTAAATCTTGTTAATTCAAGATTTTGAGAAGGAAAAGTAGACATGATCACTTCCATTTCAAACATCTCCTTGAGGAAAAAGCTCAATTTTTAGTGATAGGCACAAATCTACCTCAGAACATGCCACCCCTTGCTGGGGAAACACATTCCCTTCATTCTGCAGACTTCATATGATTCCCAAAATAATTCAAGTTACTGAACTGCATTGCAAGGACTCTGACTGGTATCAAATATTTTCTCTGAGAAGTTATACAGGGAAGTCCCCAAGGATGCAAAATCTTTTTCCCACTCACTCAAGCGGATGAGAAAAAGTGTAAGGAAACAATGTAGTGCCAGTGCTCTGTTTGATCTCTTTTCAACCTATGGGAACCTGGAATTACATCAGTCTTCTAGAAATTATCTAGGAAAAGACAACTTGGAAAAAACAGATTCGAGTCACAGTTTACTACCTAATTGCTAAGCAAATGACTGTTTTCAACAGTTCTTACTAGTAATTTGTATATGAAATTCATTCACAGTCTTAAAACATCCCTGATTAAAAGTGCACAGAAAACACTGCTTCTAAGAAAAGTTTCTAATAAATAAATACCTGACAAAAGTGGGGAAAGACCAAAGGAAGGTTTGTTTTTTGTGGGGTTTTTTTGTTGTTTTGTTTGGGGGTTTTTTTGGTGGGGTTTTTTTTGTTTGTTTTGGGGTTTTGGGTGTTTTTTTGTTTTTGTTTTACACAGGTCTACCAAGTTGCTGACTTTAACTGACTTGTGTTTTTCTCCAAACAGTTAACGGGAATGTTTCATCTGCAAATATAAAGGATCTTAAGTGGACTCACTGCAAAATCAGAACCAAACAACAGTCATAGCTTTTTTCCCCCCGTTCCTTTCCTTTTTTAGGTAAGCCCTGGTCCTGCAATATGAACACCAAAGCATGCATAATGAATTGGCACAGAGTGTCACTGGCTCAAAACTCAGATTAAGGACCTGAACCGTTAGAACTATGCAGACTGCACAGGAGATTTTGTGGCTGAAGGACACACCTCCTCACATGTGTTCACAGGCTTGCACTTTGATCGACAGTGAACACCACCACGACAGCACAGCCCACAAGAGTTAGATGTAAACAGCCTTCCTGGCTCCCTAGGCAGGACTGCCACCCTAATGAGGAATATGATTTTGCTCTGCTGAATATGGCATCTCACTGTAGAATACAATTCCAAGTTCACATAAAGAAAATTCTTACTCTATTTGTTTAACAAGCAAGGAATCTGTGTTTGTACAACAACTTTAATTAAAAATAAAAAACTGTTGACTTGTGAATACAGGTGTCAAAGAACAGAACATGATACACCCTTATCTGTCAGATATGAGATGAGAAGTTGTTGCTAAGATAGAGAGAGACACCATGATCCATGATGGGATCTCATTTGCTTGTCCAGACAAGAGCTTTATAGCAAAACCAACTTCGGGCAATTAGAAATTCAAAACTGATACTGTAGCTTTCAGGCACTGGATGAAAGCCCAGACAAGTGTACACTTCCCTGCCCATGCAGGGGTTTGCAGCCCTCTGACAGTTAATGGGAAGAGAGCTCCCAAGGTCTCCAGCTGCATCATGAAATCTACTGGAATAAAAAATGTCTCTACTTTACTAACATCAACTCCCATGTATGAAACAATAAATACTAATGACCCAAGTGCTATCAAAGCAAACTGACAAACTCTAACGAGGACTGTAAACAGGTAAGACACACAGCTGTCTAACAAGAATACTTTTTAATATTGAAAATAAACAGTAAAACTCCAGAAGATAGTAACAATAACACAGCATCTCTCAAGATACGAACTTCACTGTTTACCTCTAAAGCAGAATGCTTAGCACATAGAACTTCTGGAAGTAAAATTTAAAAGCAAAAAGCCATGAACCCTTACGAGCTATTTGTTTCTTCAATACTGTAGCAAAGAAAAATTCTCAGCCAACAACTGTTGTAGCTATAGCATCAGCTACTTATCATCAACAAATCATCAATATTTAAAACAATCAAACCAATGAAAACCACAACAAATTGTCCCTATGAAGAAGAAAGAAAAGTTGTATTTGTGTGATAGCAACCTAATAAAACTTAGTCGTACTACTTCCCATCCATGGTTTCCTCAGTGCCAATCTTAACCATGCCCAAACATAAATCCCTTCAATTAAACATAAGTTTTTTTCATAGAAGGCACAATAAGGTGAGAGATAACAATTTCCTTCTTTTGCATCTCTTTGGATTACAACCATTTGCTAGATCATGTAGCCTACAGCTACCTCCCCAGGGAGAAAACAGACTGAACTGGCAGGACAAAACAGAAAGGAAGCTGACCAAAGGAAAACATGCACTGATTCAGAACCAATCTAGCTCTCTGGAGCTTGTTATTTTGAGGATTGCTATCCATCTCTCACTCTGCAGCAAGCTTTGAACTTGAAGAGCCACTGTGCAATCTCCCTGCTTGCCAGCCCAGCCTGCTTTCCTAGCTGTGCTTCTGGCCTTGCTGAATCCAGCATCACAAAGCCACAAGAAAAACACCATGTGCCTGGTATTCCCCCTTTCATTACATACTTGTTCTACTTTCAGAGCTGATGCAGAAAGAAATCAGACCAAGTAAGCAAGAAGAGAAATATCAAATCACAAGAAAGAAACATGGATTTAGGCAAAAGCATATGGGAAAGAACAAGACATTACCAAAAGAACATATGGGTCAGTAGATCTGAGAAAGACCTAAAATTATAGCAGAAGCAGCAGTGATACAAATCAGAAATTATTGCTCAATCCCTTTATTCCAATTACTCCGGCTACCATATTTCTGCAAGCTTGCAGCTCATGCAGTGAGACCTAGACCACACAGGCGTGGCTCAAGTAAAAGGAGCAAATACCACTTCAGAATACCATAACATGAAATGTGATACAATTCACACCATGTCTGTCCTGCACATGACACCCACACATGACTGCAGGGATTCTCAATAGGTCTATGCAGGGTAGCTCACTTAGCAGAAGCTCTTGAAGCACAACTAACCAACCTCACTTGGCTTAATGTACCTTACTGTTTACTAGTACAGACAAAGCCTGAGTCACAACACACACCTATTCTGCAATTACAAATTACCATCTTTCCACATGTGCTTCTCAAGACTATCCCACATTGCATTCAGAAGGCATTAGCTCTGCTGTTAAAAGGTTTGGACCGACAATACTATCTGATTTGGAGACTGCAGTTGAGAGAACAAAAAAAGTGTTGGTCCAACAATCAGCTGCCTATCAATCACGGAAAATAGATCTTTTCATTCCACAGGAAATTAGGCAAGTAAGCCCCTCTGACAGCCTAAGGCTACCTATGTGTGGAGCACGATAAAGGGCTTAAACAACTCATGAACCTATACACCGGTATGCCAAGGTTTAAAAGCTCTTGATCTACTGCACTTGCCATTTTTTTTGTTTTGTTTTGTTTGCATATTAATACACTTTGTAGAGTTATGGTTTGATAAAAAGGATGTCCCAGCAGGTTACCGTGGGAATAAGGATCTACAAAACATAGATTTTCATTAGCTTAGGGCTTGTGCATGCATCATACTGTGTCTCTTTCTTCTCTCTCCCACAACACCCTGTAACCAAATACCACAATTCAATGAGATGGTAAATAAGCCACAGACACATCTTAAACTTCAAAAACACAGGTGCTCCAATAACTTCCCATCTCTTCCTCTTGAATCAGAAGCTGAAAGGAGCAGAAACATGTATACAGCAAAAAGTGTGATAAATGTTAGAAAGGCTTCATTTTAAAGAACTGAAAAGGGTGACATGCCTCAGAGAACAACATTAATTAAGTCCTCTTTAACAAAACTGGAACAAACTGGATATGCAGTGTTATATTGAGGTATGAGGCAGAAATTAGTGTCATAACATTTACTGCAGTAAATTCAGCTTAATTTGTCACTCCAGACTTACGCTTTCAGCACCATACAAGAATCTCTCCTCCTCCTCCCTCTCTGTTGCTCTTTCCTTTTTCTGAACCCAAAGCAACCCCAGTGGCATACAGTCTGACTACGAGTAAAGCACAAATGAAGGGAGCTGTGATCGCTCTGACACCACTTTGCTCCACACCCCCACCATGCACACAAACTGCTTACTCCTTTCTGAGGTTTATGGGCCACAGCAGCAAAACCAAACAAATACGCTTCAAGAGCTGTTCACTCAAGCCCTCCTACCTCTTCATTTTCCAGTAACCTGGGAAAAGGTTGGGAAATGAAATCCAAGACAGTAATAAGAGAGAAAATAAACTTTCAGATAGTTTGTCACCTATGCCAGCTGGAACCAGACTCCCTCCACACCTCAAGTTCTGGAATTGGCATCTCCTTGCAGTAATTCAGTGCTGGTTGGGCACACTATTGTGCAAAATAGCTGAGCAGCAAGGGAATGCGATATTTTGGGACAATATGGCTTTAACAGACTTGCGTAGAACTCATGTTTCAGAAACCTCTATATAAATTTCAAAATGCTTTTGAAATCCCAGAGAAATGTCTTGGTCTCAGATTTCTTTTGAAATAGCATCTTGATTACCCAGCTATGAAGGACAACTTGCAGTGCTTCAATTAAGCTTTAAGAAAAAATTCTGAAAGCGCAATACCTTCCTCTGTCTGCTGCTAAGCATGCTGTCCCAGCCAAGGCTCATACACTTTGCTTTTGGGGTGGGAAGAGGTATCTTGAAGCTAAGATATCAAGATGGTTGTCCCGATTGTTGAGTGTGTTAAGCTAATCTTTATCCAACAGGCTCATAATTCTAGGTGCGCTCTTGAAATTCAACAAATAAGGAGAAATATGGAAGAGTCACTACAGAAGTGTTAAACCATGCAGACTAGGCAATCTACAGAAAAAGCTATACACCAGTTACTACTGTTCTTTAATTAATACATCACAGAAAGGAAAAGACCTCCATGGTGAATTGTGAAAGTCACCTTTTCATGTCCATTTTTGAGTGCCTATGTGTGCTTCATTCTTGCAGCTTTTTCTTATCATAAAGAAGACAGTGTCATGAGATCTTTCAGATAAAGATTTTAGTAGGTTGTTCCTCCAAAATTTTCCTGCCAGGCTATGTACCTGCTGTGGTTCCTTCCAGCAAGCACCACTGCAGTATCACAGCCCACACCCACACAATGTATTTGGAAACCCCTTCTATGAAATACTTGTAAACAGAAAAAAAAGAACTTTTTTTCCCCCCACTGTTCTCTATTTTAGTTGCACTGAATTTTGAGTCTGTTCATACATGGTGCAAAAAAACATGTCAGGTAACATGATTGAGGAGGAAGAAGAGGGCTGCAGTTGGAAGCTTATTTTAAAGAGGGTCTCTCTGCCAGGATCTTACAAGGCAGTGATCCTTTGCTGCCTTCTCCTCCTGCTGATCCCCCATGGAAACTCCACATCCCATGAGGAACTGCAGCGCTTGTCAATGACTTCATCCTGGTCTTTGCAAGATGAAGCAAAGAGAGACTTCAGCTCTGCCAGACCTTCAGATGCAGCCCTACCTATTGCTGCTGATTCTCCATCCTCCAGATCTGTCTAAGCTAAGTAACACAGCTTACGGAGCAGGGCCAAAGGGTCTTCTGGGGAATGTGTGATGGAAAGATGGGAAAACAGCCATCTATGTCAAGGCATGGTTTGTAAGAGCTACATCGCGAGAAGAATATGGTTCTTAACCTGATGAAAGTTTTGCTGTGTGTTTTGTAAGGTTGTTTCTGCTTTGCAGAAGCATTGCCTGAACATTGTCTGAGTCCTTTGTTCACAGTCTTCTATGCTTAAGGCTACAAACAGGGCCACCATTTATATACTGCTGTCTTCCTTTAAAAAGAACCAACCTATCTCACAACTTCTAAGATCCACCTGATGGAGCTCATCCTCCGAGTTATTCATTAGATAGGCCACCAAAAAAAGGGAGGGGAAAAAAAGCAAATCGGTAAGTTGGGATCTTCACAAAATACTTCTAAAAAGTGCTTGTCAGAACAAACAAATGTACCAAAGGAACAAACTGCCTTATGAATTAAGTAAAGAAATAAATAAAGGGAAAACATATGAAAATTTCAGCAACTGTGCCAATCTGTTGTGAGCTGTACCCGTGCCAGTGAGCGGCCTCAGGGCGCTGTAGGATTCCTCAGTGCAGTGCCAAGCTCCAGCAATATTGTTATGGTTAGAGAGGAATTTCTCACAAGAGCTAACAAAGGCAGAAGGTCATAAATAAACACAGCAGGATCGCCTTGTCAGTTCTCATTATTAGCACTGCAGGCACTTGCTTTTCTATGGGCTGCTTGCAGGTTCATTTAAGTGTAAGAGCTCCTCCTCAGAATTTCACATGCTTATAAATACTGCCAATGTTTCTTAAGAAAGGCACACCTAAGTTGTTTATTATTTTTTTTATGCACACTGGGGCACACACACGAGCTACTCATCCTGTCTGCAGCCACTCTGTCTACACCCACACGTGCTTCCTGTGCTGGCCAAAAGCTCACGGACAGCTAATCCTGAGCTGCAATATCCTTCCACACTGGCCTCTGTTATGCTGCGCAGGCCTTTGTCAGACTGTGGCCATAATGAACAAGGAGAGCCTTCCTACTGTAATAATGGTCACCAGAATTACATCTGGGCAGGAAATTAGGCTGAGCTCCTAAACTGATCCTGACATGCATTACACAGCTAGGAAAGCACAGCTGTGTGATCATTACTGCAATTATAAAATGACATTTAGTGTGAACTTTCTTTTGCTACTCAATTTTGAAACAGAGAGGGGACAGTACCAGTAACTCTAGGGGTACAAATATGCAAAGGGAAGGGTAGCGAAGTGAAAACACTTCACCTCTCCCATACGGATACTTACCTATCTATCTCTATATATTCATAGCTATACGAGTGAAAAGTTAGCTCTGCGTAAAACCAGATGCTGTTTAAATAAACACTAGCACGTAGTCCATACTGATTTTAAGTTGCATATGTAGTGTTTTTCACAGTATTAGGGAAAACAGAGAGCAACAATGCTATCTGTAGAATATTATTATTTACTGTTTATTACAGTGGAATAAAAAAAAAGTAAAGATGTGAAGAAAGCTCAAAGGCTCACAACCTTGGAAACACCACCATTAAATTCAAAGTAAGTAAAATAGCAGGCCTTGGGTTACACAGGGGATGTTCAACAGTGGGAAGAATGCTGTTCAGCCACCATCCCATTCAACATGAGAAAATTGATAGAGAATGTAGTAACTCATTTGCCAACCCCCCCCAAACACTGCTCCCGCCTGTGAACTGTAATGAGCAGTAACATACTGGTTTGTTAAGCAGTTGTATCTATCTTTCTAGTGGGCCAAAGCTTGACCAACATTATCATTACTATAATCAGTGCTATCTTGAATTCTCACCTTTTAAAACAAATTGTATGTCTGACAAGCAAAATCTCTGGTGCCTTGTATGTTTCCTGTGAAAAGCTCAGGAAAATAATTTCCTTCCAGTTTGCTTCCTATCCCATCAACTGCTATCAAAGGAAACTCAGTTGTTAGTCCTGATGTGCTACAGAAGAAAAACTATGTTCAAAGAACTGTTTCTCTCAGCCGCGCAGCCCTTCATTACACACCCTTCATCATTATCAACATCAGGAGTTGTTGGAACAGTCCTTATGAATGAAAAATCTCCCTATTTAACTTGCAGAGGATGCTACCCCACTCTCTTTTGCCTCTGTGCTCAGGCAGGTTTTGTGCTTTGGGCAGTGGGCTGCTGGCTGTGCTGTGTATACCTGCTCAACTCAGCCCACCCCAACAGGAGGACAGCAGTTTCTCCCTTCTACCAGCTGGTACACATGGAGCCATTTTCCATATTGCTGACCCTATTTAGCTGGCTTCTAGTAGACACAACACCAAAGGTGCTAGGGAAGCTGCTTTCTTTCTGCACACCAGCAACAGTGTGCTTCTCAGCTCCAGCCTGCTTGAAAGGAAAGAGCTCTTGCAAGTGGAAGGAGCTGTGCTAAAGGGTAATATTTTCCAGTTAGTCAGTTCCTTGGTCTCCCTCAATCAATAGGCAAGGTGCCATCAGGGCACGAAGCAGGCTGTAATCCTGCAATCTCTGCAAGTACCAAAACGGAGATGCTTCTCTATTTCAATCCTCTTCCCTGTGCTGAAGTTTCCCTCACTCCCCACCATCTTGCTTTGGGCCTCGAGCTTCTGCAGTGGTGCCACCTCAGCAGGCAGCTCCTCCAGCCCTTCCAAGCTGTGGGGCAGAGACCCACAGAGCTGCTGGCAGTGGGAGCTCAATGCAGCGGGGGCGAGAGAGCCTCATTAACTAAAAAGCAGGTTGTGTGCTGCCTGCTGCCAGCACACTCAGGGCTGCACAGCCTCAAAGGCCACTGTCCCCACTTGCAGGCAGCATGAAAACCCAGTGGACAGCCCTTAGAAAGGGAATTTTTTTGTCCAGTAAAATACGATCTCTCTCTCTCACTCAAATTTTCTCTTTTTCTTCTTACTAATAAGTCATCATAAGAACCCTCCAGAAAATGAATGTGTAAATGAAGAGGGGAAAAAAAAGAAAAAAAAAATGCCCCTAATAAACTATATCAAAGGATAAATGTATGAAACTTAGCATTTTTGTTCCTCCTTACCCTGTGAGAGGTATAAGAGAACTGAAGTGGGAAGACAGCCTGCTTAGTGAATCACAAGCAATGAAGTAGGCCATCTGTGACCTTGGCATGGTTCTCCTTGTGTGATCTGACCCTCTGCAGCTGGACATGATGAAGAGTTTCATGTTGATTTCTGAGATCTCCAAGTTGTCTTGACTTGTGGATCTCAAGGTATGGGTATTTCTGAGTGCAGGATACCCCAGTCAAAGTAGCATTTACCTATTTTTTCCTCAGTTCTTTCTTATTATTATTTTAAAAACATTTACCTATCAGACACATTGCAATTAATTTATCTTCCCTGATCAAAACACATTTAAACTGTAGAAACACTCCTCTGCCACCGATTTCAAAAGAAGAGCTAGGTTTCAGCCCACTCACTCTCCAAGAGGAGAGAAACAGAGAAGGCATCATTAGAATAAATCCATGATGCCTAGCCTTAAATTTTTAAGCTAAAAGCGCTGAACTGTGTCCATGATCTGTATCAGTTTGTACCTGACCACTTCAGCTGTCCCTGACACTTGACCTGCTTCCGAAAAGCAAGAAGTCCAATTTAAGCCGACTGTCCTACAGGGAGGTAATAGTTTGACCCTTAGTCCCTCCACTGCAACCATTCCAATTCTCTAATGATTTCCCTGCAGGGTTCATTTACCAGTTCTGGGTCAAAGACCAGTGCATCCACGAAGGCAAGGGGCAGCACAAGCACTGCATGATGGATTTGAAATTAAGTGCATCGTAAAGGAAACCTCCATCAATTAGAGATGGCCTTTGAATTCAAAACAAAAGGAAGCAAAGTGCAAATCCTAATGTCTACTCTGTTCACTTAGCGGTACACAGATAAATACATTACAAAATGTATTCTAGCCTAGGTGCAGAACTAGCAATCATCCTAAGAACAGTCTCCATTCCCAGAAGAGATGGCCAGAGCAACTGGGAAGTTGAAAGGATTCACTATTTGATTCCAAGCAAGCTTTTGGTACATCTCAGTACTTCATTATGACACATCATGACTCTAACCAGAAATATTAAGACCTGCTGTAACTAAGAAGTAAAAGATCTTCCAGATCCCCTTTCACTTTCTGGAATCTGTGCCTTAATTTACCTTTACAGGGACAAGCAATATTACCCACTACAAGTACTGATTTTTCCACCCAACCACTGCCATGCATATACTAAAGCTGTTGCAAATTAGCTCTTTTTCAAGTGGACCTCAACAATTAAATGCACTACATGTCTTTTTGGAAAGAAAGGTATATTTAGTAGTACAGAAGGAGACGCAGTAAGGATATAAAAATATGAACACTGAAGAAAAAAGCTACCCTATGTTTGTACTTAGTGAAAGATGGAAGGGAAAGAAGAATTATTCCTCTTAATACCAGTGAACATGCAAATAAAAAATTATATGAAAATGTTTAAAATAATTCTTAAGAAGGTTGCTGCTTTCCTGCATGGAGCAACCAGGCAAGGCCATGCTTACAACTCAGCTGATGCTAGTCTTCAAAAGCCATGGCCATGGCTAGTGGTCACTAAGCTCTCATCTACTGAATTCAGATCTGTTCTAACTACTAGGGAGGGCAGCTGGGTAGCTATATCCACATATGTAACTCTTTTGGTGCTACAGTTGTAAGATCACCAAAAGTAAAACATGGATGAAATCCTACAGTAACAAATAGCCTTCATTTTATATTATGCTTTTAATACATCTTCATAGTGTTTCACCATCAGCATCTGAAAATCACAACTCGTCTTTGAAACTTTTGTCTACCTGTGTGCATGAATATCACTCACTCTTTTACCAATGTTCTGCCCAGTACTAATATGTTAGTATTATTTTCCACAAGAGGCATACAAATTCTGGATAAAACAGAGAGAAAGAAAAAACACTCAGGCTTTTCTAATTTATCTAATGAAAGGCTGAGAAAAACACAAATTTAAACAGGAAGCAGAAAGAAAATTATAATGAAAACACTGTGATAGCCAAACTTTTTAAAGCACATTTTCTTCACAAATTCAAACTTTAAAAGCTATGTAAAACACCCAGTATTGAGGTCATCAAGCTTGCTGACCTCGAATCTTGTGAATTACCTCCTGAAGCTTCTAGTATTCTGACTTATTCTTGCAGAAGTGAGGGATGGGCAACAGTCCCTGGGATCTGATTGAACAGGATTTTTCTATACGATCAGGCTGGCTGGGAATAAGTCCTTGCTGCCAACCACACTGTACGTGACAGGAAAACTTTTGTTAAAAAAGCCCATACTGAAATACTTGTTAACGACTTGAACACTCAAGTAATTGAATTTAAACCAGTTAACTAGTCACTAGGGCTTCATCAGCCCACCTCCATCTCTTCTATGCCTGTATTATTTCAAAGCAACTGGAAGGGTTTACACCACCACCACAACCCTTTCACCATTAAGTGACCTGAGGAAGCCTAGCATTTGAGCAGCATTAACTGCATTTTCGAAAGAACAAAGCAGTTTTATAACTCTCTCTTATACAAACACAAAACACTTATCTGAGAGCTTCTCTTATTTTCAGTTCATCAATAAGTGACACCAGTACACTACAACTGGCTACCACCATGGAGACAACGTCTGTCCATCCCTGACCTCACAGAGATCAATCACATCAATGTTTCTGTGGTGTTGTTTTTCTATTAAAAGGGAACAAGGAAAGAAACAAAGCCCCTCAAAACACTCAAGCCCCAGTATAAAAAATGTTAATACATAAGGTTTTCAATTCCATCATCAGCAACATTATTTGAAAGCAGAATACTAAATATTGCAATTACAGAAAGATGGTTTCCAGTAATTTTTTTAAGTAGTAATTCTTTAATTTCTTTTCCCTTATTTTTCATCAATTACATTTAATTTTCCTGTGAGTCAACACAAGGGAGCTGACAATAAAAGCCTGATGCAGCAAACCTTTCCAGAGGCCCTTAAGCCAACTGATTTCAGCTTATCATCAGGACATGCTACAACTTGTACTCACAACTACCCTCACTACGGTTCCACCTCTGGTTTTGTATGATTTCTTCAGGGATGGCAGAATTTTGCTTTCGTAGTTGTATGCAAAAAATAGTTCCCTACAAAAGAATACTGGAGACAAAATTATCAAATTTGTTTATTTTTGCTTGAATTAAATTACTCTGTGTGCACCTCACTTATCTCATACAGACCACAATTTAGTATTGCCATTTAGTGAAACAAATTCAGTCTGTGATGAACTCCTTATTGGTGAGCATCAACAAAACACACTGACATTTCTCTCAGAGCAATCCCTCTTTCTCTCTAAATCCAGGTGGGAACAGAAAAGCCAATAATTGTCTTTAACTACACACTAGGTCTAAGACCATACAATAATCATACAAGTGGCAACAGACTAGCACAACAGTTGGGCAGCATCTCAATGGATTGATAGCTTGTCTGCAGAGATGTGAACTTATCAAGGTTCTGCTTAAAGTAGATATCCAGACAAGCAGTTGGCAGCAAGGTTTCTTCTGCACTAATTATGTTCTTTTCCAAAAGTTCACCCTGCCTGGGTGTCCAGGTAATTGCAATTAAGGCTGGAATCTGGTAATTAGAAATTCAAGTGCCCTGCCAAGAACAATACACTTCCTCTTAACATGCTGCCCAAAGAACTAATTCACTTGGAAAGGACAGAAGCTGATGTGAAGTGGCAGAGTAGATGTTGATTAAGCAACAACCACAGAAATAAATTCCCTTCCCCCTAAAATCAAATTCATTACATCTCATTTAGACTCCTAGGAAGTGTTTTATTACCTCAAACATTTAAAATAAATGAGAACTCAAAATTTCAGACCTCCAAACAGCAGCATTTTCTGCTCCCCAGCAAAAATTCTACACCTGTCTGTTTAGAATTGCTGGAATATCTTTTTTGAAGCTGATAATGCAACATTGGTCATACTCTCCCACCAAAATGCTAACTTTATATCATGACTCAGCAACTACTGCTCAAGGGCATTATTCAGTAAGTATCAAATCATGTAGTAACTTTTGAAATATATTTAACACAGAATAACAAATACTTTTTTAATAAAATATAAAGCAAAGTCATGCACAATTTAGCTCTCTTACTGGACAGGAAGATACTACACTGTCCTGCAATTTATTATTTTTTAAATGGTTCTGTTAGCTAGAAGTAAATGGTTATTTTTCACTCTGCCTATACATTTCTTTCTAACTCACAGTTGTTCTTATCAATTCAGAACAACCTCTCTCTCCAAAATCTCAGGCTTAGCCTCTTTACACTAGTTTTTTCTTTTGGGAAACACAAAAAGCCTTTTTCCAGTGGGGATAAAACTCTTACTGCATGTATATTGTATACACGTATGTGCATATGTACATACATTAAGCTAGTTAAACACAGAGGTTTCTGTCCAAATCAAAGCCCTGGAATCATGTGCCTAGCTTTAGACATAGCAGTGTCTATCATTTCTATATGGCTGAATAATTTGAAATTCAAAGCTGGAGGGCTCTGAGCTGATGCTGTTTAAAATTATTTGAAAAATAATGGGGTGAGGGAGGAATTCCCTCTCTCTGAATAAAAGTCTATACCAGGTCCATGTTCATGCCAGATGAGTCAAGGGTAGTGCACTCCTCAGTACTGCGCTCTGTGGTTCTCAAAGAGCTTCTTTTGGATGACACCACTACCTCTTCTAACAAGCTACCCAGGCACTATCAAAGGAGCTTTTGCTGCCTTGTCCCGCATTCCACCCACTGGAGGCTTCAATCAACTCCCATCACTGGGATTGATCTAGGAATCAAAAACCACCACAAGCATCACTCACATAATCCGGAACGCACTTCACAAACAGAGCCTAGAGCAGCACTGCAAAATGTATATAGAGCCCTGATGGAAAACTATGAAAAAGAAAGGATGCTTTGAAATTCTCAAGATTTGCTGTTGGTTTGCTTTCATAAAGCATTATGAGAGCAGTTCTGCACCCCTCCTGCACCCTATGTTTTTACATCTAAAAAATTACTCCATTCTCTCCTGACCTCTGTTTCCTATTGCCTTAGTGGGTTTCCAAGATTCCTTAGATCATACCCAGATGTAACTACTAAAGGAACAAGCTGAGATCATCAAAACCTTATGACTGAAATGCTGAAAACAAAATAAAATGTACAGTTTTCACCGCCTACCCCAGAAGTACATCAAGTGCACAGTAAGGAAAGCCTACGGTAAGAAATCACCTCTCACGCGCCGCAGCAAAGCCTCAGGAGCTAATAATACAAGAAATAAAACTGCTGTTTTGATTGATAGATCTGTTAAAGTTTCTTATCGCTTATTTCCAACAATGTCAGTCAAATATGTTTCATCTTTTATCAGTAACAAAATAAAGTTATTTTTGCCACAGAATCTAAATTATAGATACTTACAGCTAGAGAAACAGCATGAAGACAAGCAATAATTGAGGACTAGTATTTTCCAATTGACCTAACAATGTACTATACAAAAAAATAACAAAGATTAACTATTACAAACACTCTGTTCTTTCCTACAGTTCATTTCAGCTGATCATAAGCAAGGCTGAGGGAGCTGGGATTGTTCAGCCTGGAAAAGAGAAGACTTCCGGGGGACCTACTAGTGACTTTCCAGTACCTAAAGGGAACTTACAAGAAGGCTGGAGAAGGCCTGTTTGCAAACGCCTGGAGGACAAGGGGCAATGGTTTTAAACTGGAGAGGAGTAGATTTAAACTGGGCATTAGAAAGAAGTTCCTCACCACAAGGGTGGTGGAACACTGGAACAGGTTGCCCGGGGAGGTGGTTGAGGCCCCATCCCTGGAGGCATTCAAGGTGAGCCTTGCTAGGGCTCTGGGCAACCTGATCTGGTTGGGGATGTCCCTGCCCACTGCAGGGGGATTGGACTAGATGACCTCCAGAGGTCCCTTCTGTAACACAATACAGAAATTAACTGTATGGATTCTATGGTCATATAACATGAGTTTTACATGTGTTACAGATATATCTGCACATATTTACATGTTTCTAAACATACACATATATATATATACACACAAAAGATAATGATGACTAATCTTTTTATTGGTATGGCTGGGTACTGGAGAATGGTTCACTCTCAACAATACTTTGCTGTTGTAACATAGTTATTTTTATTTTCCTGGGTAAGTTAAAATTTGTTCTTCAAGAAGTATGAATATCCTCTAAACTGCATGCTGATTTCATAGTCACAAGATGAAAGTCATCAGGTGCTTTGTACATGGCATAATATTGAAAATAGTGCTTTGCTGGAAATTTAAGACTAGAAAAGACTGAAAAAAAGTTAGTAGCCTTATCCTTGTATTTACACGGAAGCAAATGAATAGCTGACTGCAAACGTTCAACTGGATGAGATAATTTCCCAGGGTGCTAACACTATCTGCAAACAAGCAGGGCTGGGCCTGACTCCCTTCCTAATTGCAGGGGTTCAGCACAACCCATAGAGTGAGACAAAACTGTAAAAAGCTGCAAAACACAGAAACAGCATAAGGATTTAGATAAAAAAGAAGGTATTTGTCATGTCAGAAGCTACCCGATTCCAAGCAGACACCACATGCAAGTCCATTGTGCTGCTTCTGCATGTCTGCTGGAGGAACCTGCTCCCACCTGGGACCCACAGGGCAGCTCCTCCATCCCCTTCCATAATATTCCTCTCCTCCTCCATGTGCTGCCAGCCTAGGACCACAGCTTATACTACAGTAGACCACACTATTACAATGTTACCTTTCATCAGCTCTGCAAGGATGCTGAAGACCCCAGTAGCATGCCAAACATTGGCCATGCTCCATGCTCCCCAATGCTGGCTGCTGTCAGGGGTATCCCACCTCAAAACTGCTAAGGGCTCTCTCTAGATGGGAAAAGGCTTCTTTTTTTCCCCCCCCCTTACATTAAATATGTTATTTCAAACTAAGCCATGTAGAATAAACTTTCTTTTATAACATCTTTAAAAACAGCTAATAAGGGATTTTTGAGAGTTAGATTTTCCTATATAACACTCCATAAAACAATAATGTTAGAGCATTTTACTGCTTTCTTCAAAGATGCACAGCTTTTCTGAGAACTGCATCCATTCAACTAATGGAAAGAAGCCAAGGTGCAACCAGCATTCACATTTCGAAATTCAAGTGGTCATTTTACAAAAATTATATTAACCAGCACACAGCAATATAAATTGCTCCATAAAAGCAGCAAACTGCCTTATAAACTCCACTTTTAAAACTAACTTAAAAAAAAAAAGAAAGAAAATTAAGTTAACCATGGGTTGCACAGCTGTAAAATAAGTTGCCAGTCCCCATCTAAGATGATGAAAATCAGCCATAAAGAAATTTTGGTCAATGTAGAAAGAACAAGGTGATGATTGTAATTCGGGGAGCAGTAATGCTCTGTAGACTCTACTTCAGCAGCAGAGCACTGCATCTGTCTCAAGCTAGCACCCAGCTTACAAGTTGTGATATTCTAGACAAATTCATTATCATTCAATAATGATGCCTCAAGAGCCAGCATTTTCGGGGGAAAAAAAAAAATGTCCTGCAATGGACAAGTTGCTGCCTCTGAGCAGTTAGACAGCTCTGGGGACAAGTCAATCACAATGTAGATAATTTCCTCCATTTTATAATTGTTTGGTTGCAATACACACAGATACCTTTTTCCTAACTGCAAACTGAAAGTCCTTCCCAAAAACCTATCATCTCGCATGTCTTCATCAAACAGACACCCAAATATTTTTATATACCATAGGCGAAGGCTTGTGTAAGTACAAAGAATGACACAATGGGTAAATTACTAGTCACTTTCATTGCTTTTCACTAGGTAATTCTTTTTTTAGGTAGAAGATACAGTTTCTAATGACCTTCCCACCCAAAGGGTAAGAGCTTTGTCACTTGTGAGTTATTTGTATACTCTTGCTAATTGTACTGCTACACTTCTCCAACCATTATGAATATTCATTTTATCTCACTTCTCTCTCTGTGCACTTATTAACTATATAACACATATACTCGAGAGATTGTGTGTGTGTGTGTGTTTGTGTGTGTGTGCCTGAGATTATTTATGTAAATCTGTATCTGACTTATGCACAAAAAACACACTATTCAGCAGTGGTTCCACAGCCCTTAGAAATGAGGTTTTGAAGGTCTGAACTGCAACAGAAATTGAAAAGGTTCCAATTCACCACATATCACCTCAAATAAAAACAGTTCCTTCTACAACGATTTTTTTTTTGGCAAGGATATGAACTCACCAAGCATTTCTTAGCATTATTGTTACTTTTATTTACTGAACACTAAACTGTGTTTTGTCTTATGTATTTAAATTGAGTGAGCTGCCTAAAAGACCTCATCTTGTTGTGCTCGCTTTCTATCTGCTGCTACAGTTTTAAAGCACGCTTCCCTTTATTTCACTTTTCCACAAGCCATAAAAAACCTCATTTCTAATTCATCCGTTCGTTCAGCTTAACCTCTCTTCTCAGCAATTAAAGCACTCTGCGCATCCCTCATCTATCACACAGCCAGCTAAATAATGCATTGCGTCCTCCGCTCATCTTTTATCATCCCAAATGACAGGTATTAGCATATCTCCCCAGTCAATTACAGTGCAGCGGAATAATCACAGCATAATTGGGCGAAAGCCACTCTAATCACCAACCCTGCAAACTCGCAGAATAAAAACTGAGTGGCAGTTCAGACAGGCCTTGCTCTTGTCCATGACTCCAGCCAACAAGCTTGGCAGGTCTCCATTTCCTTCTGCCTTTTCAAACTTGTTCTTTGGGTCTAAACTTCTCAACACATAGATAACTGATTTTGGTTTTCTTAAAGGAAGACCACACCCATTGACAAATACTACCCAAAGCCTATTTGCTAACAAATGCAAGCCTGGAACATAGCACGCCTGTGTTCTGCCCTTCAGATCATCCAGCGGGGCTCTGCTTTACAGACTAGCTTTGACAGATGGGTTTGTTGCTCGAGGTAGAAAGTTTTACATTTCATGTTAGAGCAAGCAGAATTTCTTTTCCTTTAAGTATAAAGGATTTATGAGATCTAACACAGTTAGGTACTGCTTTAGATGGTGCTGCTTACTGCAGACATTAGCCTTCTGTTTTTCAACACTAGCAAGATGCCCACAAAGGATAATTTTTATTCATTGTCTGTTTAATACATCTAGATTAAACCCCTACATATATATTTGAACATAAAACAAATGTTTCATTTGCTAAACAAAGAAACACAAGTAAATTAACATCAGGCTGCTGTCTCCTGTGCTCAATCTACGTAAATGAGAGCATCAACAGAAACTCTCTATGGCTATTACACCAACTTAAGACTAACAGGCTCCAGGATGCATGCTCCCACAGCAGCTCTCAAATCATGGTGCAGGATTAACCTCAGGTGAGCAACCTGCTCCGAGACCTACCTGCTCTGGGATTTGAGCTGTGCTCTGATAGAGGAGCTACCTATGGATGGTGGTAGGACCATCCCAGGCCTGTGTGTGCTCCTGGGAACTGCCTTACCCTACAGGGCAGGAGTGCATCAGCTCTATGCAGTCTGGAATCTTCTCAACGGCACTAAACTTAGGGCATGAAAAGTGCCCTGGGGAATCAAGATATGCATTTAAAGTAAGATTTCCACAATACTACTCCAGCACAGTTGAAATTTTCAAATATATTACAAACATGGGCAAGGTCTTCTGAAATCCAACAGCCTATTTATCTTCTTGGAAATTCTAAGTGAGATGTACTAAATTTGTGCTGTTGACATGGCTGATAGCAGACCTGGGTTATGCATATTGACCAGTTCAGGCCCAAAGATAGAAAATGTTACTGAAGAAAAAGGGCAGTCAGACATAAACCCAGACCACCAGTGTAGTACATTCCTGCTGTTTGGTTAGGATTATGTGTAACCAGTAGTTCTACCTACTGTTAAGTTAAATAGCACAAAATGAGGAAAATAAGATTTTCTGGAAGCAAAATATAGGCAGGCTACATACCTGTTCCAGTCTAAAGGGATGGGGTTGCTTTCACTTCCTTGTACTAAACGGTTGAGACTTTACTCATTATTTCAACTAGAACACATCATCATTTTAAAATAGATTTAATGTTTCATCTTCTTCCTAACCTCTTCACCCCAGTAACTGTTCTTTCTAAACAACTTTCAAGCTTCTACCCCAGTGTGATCTCTTTGCTGCCAACAGAGTTACAGCAGATACAGTGGCAATCTTCCCATCCTTACTTCCCAAAATATAGCTGAACAAGATATGGACTTTTTAAAAATTAATTTAATCTTGTATAATGTCTTATCATATAGCTTTGTGTGTCAGTACTGTTCCATAGAGTGCAACTATGCAAACAATCTGGTATTAAACCACTCTTGCAAAGCCAGTGAGGGAAGAACAAAAGCTTATGTATTTAAAGGACAAAGATAAATACCTTCCGTAAGACCTATGCTACTTATCTACCCCTTCCTTCCACTTGTGCTGCACCCACAGCACAAATGAGAAGCAGAAAGCTAGGCTTGAGGCTGTTTGATGCTGGAAATGCCAGTGGAGGATCTGTGTTTCCTTCCTCTCAATGGAGCTGAGCACCCACAAAGATGTGACAATTATTCAGCTTTCTGTGCTGCTGCTTTCTTCTGTGCCACTGAGGAGCTTCCCAGGGCCAAAGCCTGTCTCTTCTTCTAAGAGCCACAGAACAAGAAGCATACCAACTGTACCCTTCCAACTACTTTCATCTCTAGTCCCTTCTCATGCTCACTTATGCTTAAAAAAAGAAAAAAGTATAGAGTATCTATACAAATAAAATTCTCACCATTTTAAAAACCCCAGTGTTACTGTTGCATCACCTGCCAAGTCTGCTTACTTCATTCAAATAGATGGAGGACTCTTTCCAGATTCCAACTTATTACCCCTTAAAATGTCAGGCACTGTGTAACTCTCAACAGATTCACTGAAAATTATGTGACTTGGGGAAAAGCCAATCAACAGGGCAAAAAAAAAGCCATTAAAAACTGGCTTTAAAAGGTTTGAACCAAGAGACTGTATTAAAAAAAAAAATAAATCCAAACAAAAAAACCAAACCCACACTACCAAAAAACCCCAAACCCACAAACTATTTTTTTCTCTTCTACGCTTGCTGATTCCACTGGTCCTGCTCTGTATAAATCCTAGCAAAGTGAATGAAGGCCAGTCAGCGAGGTTATAACAGGTTATACTGAAAAAAACACTAAGTTAGATGCTGTTACAGGAACCTTTATAAAACCCTACAGACATTGTTTTTCTTTCTGCAGTATATTTACTGCTCATAAAAAGTGTTCAATAGCTATTGAGAAGAGGTTTCTTCATTTCTGCAATATAGGGAAAACAGAGCATCACTGTACAAGCCTTGCCAACACTGCCTTTCACATAGTCCTGTGCTAAGAAATGCTTCTGCTCTGCTTTTGTTCCTCCTTTTTATCGTTCTGTTCGCCTGAATGCCAACATGCAGCTTCATGAAATTAACAACTTCTCTGTGAAGGAGCAGGCTAAGACCAGATTCAGTTTTGCAGATGTATGCAAGTCTCCCTAATTTCTCAATGGACACATATGGCCAAGCAAAAAAGCAAAGGGTTTGGCAACCTGTGACAGAAAGCCTTCCAAGGAACTGGAGGTATTTTGAGGTGCAAGCAGTCTCGGTAATTTGCTTTATGTACAGGGACCAAAGGCTTTTACAGTCCAAGTCTAACGGACATTGCTGGCGTAGGTTAGGGCTGTTCTACCTATCTCACTACTTTGCTGCTTTTACAGAAAAATCGTGATTAAGAGAATGTAAACTTACACCCAGATACTCAAATTCAAGCTGAATTTATGTTTTAAATGACGGTCTGCAGTTGTCTGGACTACTGCAATATACTTCCATCTGTTACAAGGTTGGTAGCTTCTGGTAAGTAGCTATGGGTAGTTAACACCTTCTGCAGTAACATCTGTCAAAGGACCTCTGGGTAGACATCTACTCTAAAGAATGTAGAGATCATCCTCAAAAACCACACAACAAGTTCTACAACATTGTTATAACATGACCTATCTTAGCTGGTCTGGGGAAGAAAATAAAAAGCAGGCTCATCACACAGTATCATCAAAATCTCAGCCCAAGTTCTGCATATTACCTACTTGGTGGCACATCCAGACACATACTGTAGTTCATATTTTTGAGAAAGCAATAATTCATGTAATAACAACATCCAAAATTATGTGCAAACAAGCAATTTCCACAGGGAATATGAAGGGCTCTGAGAACAGTAGCTGTTAAGACAAGGTCCCAGAACTTCAGATGGAAGGAGAACATGGTACATGAACTGCTTCACCAACATCTGGAATGAAAACTAGCTTAAAAAGAAATTTCCAAACCTACATTATTTGGAACAATTGAGTTTTGGAAACAACATTTCCTTTCATCCATGACCACAATTCTTTAAGCAACAAATGGATCAAGTTCCACCAAGATTTCCTAGAGATGGAGCATTTTAATGCCTTCAAGCTGCATGCAAATTTCTATCCAGCAAGGGAATTTCTGTGTTGATGTTTAGAAAGTGCAAATGTGACATGCTGCAGCTGTCTTGCACATTATGAGACACATTTTCAGTGTTTTGGACAATGCCTGTCTGCCAAACTATAAAAATAGAGAGACATAAACTATACAACATCATAGTCAGACAAAAAAGCGTGTGGGGAAAGCAGAAGTAATATCACCAACCTCTCAGCTCTACAGGGATGATGAAGAATTCTGTAAATTCATCTTTGCTTCTGTGAGTATTACTCTGCTGGTGGTGGACATTACCACGGTGTTTGAATGCAGAAGAATGGTCTGCAGAAAAGCCATACAAGATAAATCCAAGAATTGATGGGAACATGTACTTTCTGTAAGTGGTTAGTAGGGAGTCATGACCAACTACTCAAATAAGAACTTAAAAGTCTATTCAAAGTGTGCAGATTTGCAAAGTTTAGCCACACAGCAATTCTCTCCTGGATGGTAACTCTTCATGTCCTCACTAAGGCCTGTTCTAGAAAAACAGAAGCACAGTCCCCTCCTTCACAACTGCAGTGGGTTATGTTTAACAAGTTGGGCTGCTGTATCCCTTTATCACTGAACTTTTATTATCATTGTAGTACTATAATTTATTTGAAAGTCAGTTCACATTTGTTTGGTAGAACTTGAGGAATGTTAAAATACTGACATTTTTATTAAAATACTTGTCTTTTATTCCAACAGATCTTATAGCCCTAACACTTATTTATCTTTTTCAGGAACACTCTAATAGTGTAATAATTATGACCTATGTTCAATTGACTTGACGACTAATGAGCCTTCTGTAACCCAAGTAAAAATCCCATAAGCTTTGATAAATTGCATAGAAGTAATGTCGTAGCAACACTCAGTCACTATTTTTCCAGAGTGAAACAGAAGAACCGAGACAAAGCTGGAAAAATAAATGTATTCCCTAGAATTGTTTTCCCATTTCCTCCCTCATTCTTCTTTCTTGGGGGTGTGAGGGTAAAAGGGGCAAAATATGCATTATGTTCCAGCCCCCAAATCTTCAAATCTGAGAGGAAGATTGGAAACATCAGGAACCTCTTTTAATTTAGATTTCCTACACTAGCCGGATTCTACCATTAACACAGACGATGCCTCACTTTTTCCATGGACCTTTCAGCACAACCACACCTATGACATGGGAATACAAGTGTCTCCAAAGTAACAGCATTCTCCATCCGAGAGAAAGTACAGTTGTTTTGAGCTCTTATTAGGCAGTGTTATACTCTGTATTTTAGTTACTGCTTGGAATATCATAAGAAAAGCATACTTGGGTCTCAAAAATTTGATTAGAGCTCCCTTTATCGCAGAATCTACTCTAAATATATGGAAAACAACCAGTTCTACACATGGCTGTTCTCATTCCCTTGCTATATATGCATGAAAGGAAGCAGGCACATGTGCTTATTCAATTTCTTAGTATATGTATGATATCAAGGAAATGACATAATCTTTGGTTACCTAGGACTCTCAAAATCCATGTTATTAAATAAATTACATCATCTTAAGGACAGGCTAAAATTTCCACGGTATTCTTCTAAAAACAATGTTAAAGAAATGAGACAAATTAATAAAGTAACTTAATTCAGGGAATGGTCACAAAGAGTGTTCTCTCTAAATAAAATTATTAAAACCAGCTTATGACTCTCTCCCTGAAAATTATGCCAAAACCTGGATCATGTCCAAATAGTATTTTGGAATTAGATACCTGTTCATCACATTAGCTTCTTTACAATTTCCTTGCAGATTGGTTCCAAGTATTAACTAATATTTTTTACTCAGGGATGATGATATGCAACTACAGAACAAAAATGCTAACATACATCCCTTTTAAAATAGTTCCTGTTCTAAAATATTACTTTCCTTCTGATCTGCAAAATCATATGTAAGATCATAGGTACGTAAGAATAAAAATTATTTGTAATCCCTTTAGTAATAATTTATTTATGGTAATTTACTTGAGAAACATAACTACAAATTCTTATGAAGTAAAGCATTTTGAAACCCAGAAACACTACATTCTCATTTTGAATATACTTCTGTCAAGGTTTAGGGCTAGGCTGACCACTAATCTAGTGACAGATGTTCTCTATTACCCCCTTTTCCCCTACTCCAGGAAGGGAAAAGGGAATTAACAGAGAGAGTGAGAGAGATTTGTGGATTGGAAAGGAAAACTTAAACTACTTTAATGAAAATAATAACAATAAAATGAAATATATACAAATACATGCAAAACCAATACCACACCCAAACACCCCTTAATGGCAACTACATCACCATCACTATTGACACTGTAGCAGGGCTCATCAGCAGATAGGAATCAGGCTCAGTGGTTGGATCCTGATACTGGATTCAGGAACTCTTGGATCAAGACCAAAAGAAAAACAGATAAGAGTCCTGCAACAGCAGAGCTGGGCTTCTGATCCTCACAAGGAGAGCTACCAGTCAACCACTCCAGATGGCTCAGGTGCTTAACTCTCAGTTGTTCAACCTTGAGGCAGGGTAGATGCTTAAACTCCTCCTTTTTTGTATTTGCTGTTAATTAGATGCTAAATAGCTTAATCATGCACCTGCCTTGCTTGGATCTTAGGCCTTATGTAAGAGACCCCAAGGCCCAAGCTTGGTGTGAAAGTTCCAGGGACTGATCTCCAGTTTCATACTGAATATGAGATATATGAAATGGAATAGCTTGTTGGTCAGTTTAGGGTCATAAATCAAACCAGGACAACTTCAAATACCAAACTTTCAAAATTCACTTTATAATATAGACTGTCTTTCTGTTGTTGGGCAATGACGTGAAAATAGGAGCTTTCATCCTTTGTTCAGCCATGGCAGGTGCCACCTTTGGGAGTAAGACACATACCAGAAGTTTGTGCAGCCCTTTTGAAACTCTGAGGACTGGCACCCACAATACTCCTCCTCTGTTTATTATGCACTTTGTTATAGCTTAGTGGTGACAAATAAACAACAAGTAGAGCTGTGGGCAATCCACAGTGACAATCTCAGGCTTATTTTATTTTCACTGAAGAGTACCATTACTATTATGTATACTGCTGGTATTCACAAAATGCACCCAAGGTGCAGAAAATCTTTGATATTATTACTTCCAATTGAGCATGTACAGCTCTATAGATATGCAGTCAGAACTTCATACACAAGCCTTTTTGCAATATCTTTTTCAATGAAAAATGAAAATTCAGAGTGTATGCATAAAGAAATATCAAAATAGTCAGAAATTCAAGTTAGCTTTTCCACTTACACTTCTTAGAGCACCCCACTGTACAGTAAAGTTTGTGCTGTCTTTGAAATACGAACAGATAACAGTGCATGTGAACCTTATTCCCTGTTATTTGGGGATGCCTCGTGCTTTTTTTGTTTTAATAATAAAACGACAAAGGAGCAAAATCAATTATAGAAATAAGGCAACCTGTTCTTAAACTGATTAGCCTAAATGTCAAAACTGCTGTATTCACTTTTACTGAACATCTTTCCAGCAAAGCAAATCTGCTCTCTTCTAGACCAAGTGTCACATACAAGTGTACATATGCAAATATGTACATGTCAGTCTACTGACTGGTGTTTGATCAATTTAGTCAAGTGCCTCACTCAAGCTCTCTGTGCTTTGAGGTTACATGTCCCAGAATGTACTAAGCTTGTTGGCATTTGGAAAATTAAATTTAGAAAAACATATTACTTCACATTTCTCTAAGTTACTAAAATATTTAGGTGTAAGATATTCTACATCTAGATAAGGGGATAAATCAAAGATCAAGACAACGAACTTCCATTCAACCCCAGCCCTTCTCTGCACCTTTCATCTCCTTATCAAAACAGAGATGAGCCTTGAGGGAAGCAAGCCCCGGAGTGAGACAACCCAAGTCTGCTGAAGTATGCCAGGAGACTGTGCTACACTGATCACATGGATCTAAGCATAGCAAAAACCATCTTTCACTTCTAAATTAGAACGTGCTGAACTCATATAACTGCAGAACAAAACTGAAGTGCAAGACTAAAACAAGAGACAATTTTAACCAGGAGAAAAATCTGGAAATCTGTCCAGACCTAAGAGCACACACATGCACTTCTTTTTTTTTTTTTTAACCTTAAATGTGTGCCAATGGAAAAAACAGAAGGCTGACCCTTCTCCTCTGCTGAAGCATAGCAACCATCTGGGCCTCACCAGAAGTCCATTTCACATTTTTCACACTGTGGCCCTCAGTTCTGGGGAGACTTAAGGTTCCACATAACCCTGCATTTGAAAAATCCCTCTAATTAAAGGGCTGTTGACATATTTAAGGTTAAGCAGGAGCATACTGCCCAGCGTGGAACCTTGGCCTCGACAGAGCTGTGGCACCCAGCCTGCAGAGTGCAGGGTGTGCTCAGAGAAGCCAGCACTCCCCCATGGCTAAGGTCAGTGCTCTAAGTTCATCACATAATAATTTGCATTCTGATGGTGTAAAGGTAAAGCACCCAATATCGTGGCCAATGCCACAAAATGACAGGCATCCTCAGTGCGGTTATTTTTTATGTGTGTGTACACTTGGGATTTAAAATTTATATTTTATCAGATTTAGCAGAAGGATGGCCTTTGCCAGAACATGACAGAAGGGTACGTATGGAATGCAATCTCCAAATCACAATGCCTGTCATAGTTTAGAATATAATTACATCAGGGTAAAATATCATAAACTAATCTCGAAATCTTTGTGAGTAATGCTCTTTGGTAAAACATGCATTCACAATAAAGATCCGTAGAGAGAAACTGTATGGGAATAACTACATCCAGGGGTTAAAAAAAAAAAGGTAGCAGGTGACACCGTATAAACCCTTGTTCATATTTACCTGTAATTATTTCACAAGGTAAATGAATGTTTTAGGAATTCCTGCAAAAATAATGTATTCCATACTTCTGAAACATTTCTCTTTTAGACTGAAGATTTCGTTCTACCTGATAGTCTGAAGGAAGTAAGTGAGAGTGAGAGAAATGAAACCTTCGCTGGCCTCACTTACCGGGGTTTAACAGTTTAACTCAAATGCAGAAAGGACATAGTTCTGTTTTTCCCTTTTAACACAAGTTTTCATTGTTTAACTTGACACATGTATTTCAAATCTGATGGAAACATGATCATAGCACATTACCCATGCACAGCTTCTCACCAGTAACCCCCAAAAGTTATGAGAACCATCCAAACAAATAAGGGCACATGCCTTCCTAGGAAGGATGTACTTTAGTGAATATTCAAGTCCTAGCTGAATCCCACTGAAATCAAATATGTGCTGCAGAAAAATTATTTTGCCATCAATTCCAACAGTAATGGGCCCTTGTAGACAGAGCTGCTGTCAATGCATTAGCAGGTGGCTGCCCTGCACTGCCCTGCTCGTTCACCATGGAGCACCAACTTGCTTCTCTGCACACTGCCATCAAACTGGGAGATGACTTTCACTGCAACTCTCACTTGTCATGAGTAAAATATGTCTGAAATAAAGCCTGAGACCACTAGTTACTTCAAATAAGGCTGACGTGGTGGTAAATGCAATGGAAGAGTTGTGGAACAAGTCACTCATGATAAAATAGTTTCGCACATCTCAAAAAGCAACTGGACCTGTGCTATAATGTGAATTTGTATACACATATGCCTAGTGATAAAGGCATGTGTGATAAAACTCCTGTATTTCAACTTTAAAATTGCTATTGCTGTTCTGGCACAAAAATGAAACACACCAAGGCCCAAAAGGTACTGGAGCACCTAAGGTCAGTAACAGTTTTCTGCAGAGAGCAGCACCACACCTGCACTGAGCTCCTCTGCTCTCCTTTGCAAACCAGCTCAAGAAAAGGGACACTAAATGCATCTGCCATTACAGCTGCCCAATAGCCCAAACGGCCTGATTAGATGTTGTTGAAGCCCCTTTTCTGGCTGCAGTTTACAAGAATCTTGAATTCTGCCTGCCTGCTTGCCACCCAGTCGTCAGCACCTCCCAGACAACTCTGTACATACTATTTGTGATTGAGGAAGGCTAAAAGATTGGACTTCAGGATTTTAAAAGCGTGTATTACAAGTTACACTGTAAAATATGGAGAAAGTACAATATAGCCTAAGGTACAATATAGCCTAAAGTCTACAGCTACTGTTAGAAGCCACTGCCTGTGCAACTGCAGTTGTTTTGCTGTAAAACATCTAAAAAAAAGAAACAATGGTTAGACTCTTTTTTAAATACAAATTTAAGATGAGCCAGAATTAGAACAAAAACAATTACGAGAAAATATACTCTCTGTAAGCGATAATCTGTATACTAGAACATGCCAGTGGGTGACCAGGTTCAACTCTGAGCCTCTCCTGGCTATAGAGGGACCTGACTGACAGGAGGGAAGGAGGGTGGTTGGAGGTGAGCAGGAAATCCTGAGCAACTCTTTGCAGACATTACAGCAAGACTGAGCACACAGGTATGGTATGAAACAACTTATGAAAAAATTACAAGATCTGCAATTATCCCTGCTTTCAAGTCATGCAAAAATCATGCCAAAAAGACTAAGTAAAAAACTAAGTAACCAAAAAACCTAAGTAACTAAACATAGATTTATGACAAATAAAATTGTAGATATATAAATACACAGTTCTGTGTATATACATTCTATATTTCTCTGTGTGTATAAAAATACAGTTTTAAGTATTTTAATAGAAATGAGCACAAATTGATTTAAATTAATCTCTCAACATACTGGAAAGCCAACACAGTAATTAACTGTGTTATTTATTAATTATTATAACCGTACCAACTGTCCTTTCTCTTCATCTCTGCAATAAAAACAATTAATCTCTAATCCACTACAGCTGCAGATACTTTTGTGAAATGTTACATAAGGTAATAAAATAGCTCCAGGTTTAGGTCTGCAGGATCCATTTCAGATGTTCAATCATTCATGTCAGATTATAATCTCCAGTGAAGAGTTTGATGTTATTTCAACAATCCAGTACCTCACTGGCACATGCAAGCGTACAAAAAGATGGTGTTTTTTTAAAATTACACAGCAATATATATTTTGAATAGGAGATCAGTCACTGAACAAGCTAAATCTGTATGAAGGAGAAAGGTTGAAAGAGCGGAAGGGGAGATGTAGTGAGTAGCATGAGAAAAAATGAAAATAGAAGTAAAAATGAAGGAATGATCATCGAAATGTACCTTAGTTGAAAAGGTCTCCTGCAATATCTGCTGGCAGTTTCTTTTTGTCTGTGCAACTACTTCCCTCTGTTATTCTATTGCAGTCAATAACTTAAGTGGGCATAAAATAGAGAATGTATAATGTTTTAGATCAACACAGGATATAACCACAACTGAAATGTATTTCCATGTGCTAAATGCAGCAATGATTATTGTAATCCAATTGCTTATACAGCATACTTTGCTGAGTGAGGTGGTAGGCATGGGAAATGTGGAACAAAAAGGAAGGCAGAAATATGTTGATTCAGATTACTGCTTACCAAATTTACTTTTGTTTTGATGGTATATTGTTAAATCCTTTTCTGCTCTTCAGAGGAAGACAAACATTTTGAAGACGGTTAGTCATAACAAGTTATTTTGTTTTTTAGTTTAAAATGCCTGTAATTTGCACACCCTCACACCTGCTGATTTCATGGCCTGCCTTTTCCTGTCAAAGCCCCTTCTTGGCTCTCCACACAAGGAAATCTCATTTATCAAAATTCTGTTAGCGTAAGGGGAAGGGCTATGCTGAGCTGAGCCATGGCCTTCATTAAACATGCAGAACATAAACTGCTGACACTAAGCACAGTTAACTTGCAGCACGACAGAGGGTGGGGGAGAAAAAAGGAAAAAAAAGAGCAACGAGACAGAAAGAATAGCGTGATGGCAAGATGGGAATAAAAGCCACAGTTTTGCAAAGCATTTAAGTTGTACTGGAGTCAGTGAGATTTAATCATAGACCTTAAGTTAAGCACATGCTTAACTCTGCCAAACAGAAATAGATCACTAAATTATGAATGGAACAATCTATTTCTGTTCCCAGGAACATGGACACTTTGTTCTCCAGACTATTCCCTCAGGGAATGAAAAAGGTGAGGGGGGGAATATAACAAAATTGGAGAAAACAATCCTTTCTTCAGCTCAAAATACTGGTCCAGATAAAGTACTATACATTATGTTTAACATAACAAGATTAAAATGATTGATATCCATTCATTTTGGTTCCAGAAGAGAGAAGAGCAATTGCCATTATGGTCACTAATTTCAACAGGGTACCAAAGATGGGTGCTCTAAACAGGAAAAAAGAAAAATTTGTAAATTTGGGAGAGGCAAGTATGAAAACAGAAATGCACTGAAAATCAACATTAGGGCTGAGGGGGAACAGAGTGGCTTTTAAGATTTCCACTTCAGTTACTGTTCTTGATATTTTTTTCCCCCTTTAATTCTCAAAGATAGCTGTGTAATGCTGCCTACAATAGAAACTTGAATTTAATAGGCACGAAGCAGAAGGTGTGTAGCATTTTCCTCTGATCACAAGGAACAAGCACTTAGCTGTAAGAGAGATCCACAATGAGTCACTGCAGGGAGGAATCAAATGCATCACAGGTACACACAAGCCATTTTATTATTATTGTACCTACTGAAAACACATATAACTTAGAGCCCTGGAAAAAAAAATATCAATTTTAAACCTCATAGTCCCATAAAAATATATAATACCCCAATCATATATGCCTGCATTTATACAGTTTGAGCAGGGCCTAAGGCAGATGAGGAGGATCAGCAGTTCTTCTGTAAGCTTTTTTTAGTATTTATAAATAAGCTAACATAATCTACTTCCAAACTGAAATTGTCTCAATACCAAAATGAATGACTTTCAATCAAGTTTCAAACAGCAGTTAAAAGCTATTTTAATATTCATTATCTGAAAAATAGTATTAATGTTTTCTGATTTTTGACACCTCTCAAAATAGTTCTTCAAAGTTAAACTGGAATTAGAAGCACCATAAAATTAATGGCTGGATTCTGCTACCCTTTCCCATACTGAATATCATCATATTCCAGACAAAAAAATCATTTAGCTCTGATCAACTAACTCTTAATATAATACTAATTTCTCTTCCATCTTCCAGGATTCTGTGTACATTTAGCTTAGAGAGTAGAGAGCACAAAGTAGACACACACTTGTGGTGATGGGGCATGCACATTCATCATTCCCCACAAGTATTTTCTGTAGGGTTTTGTAAAACAAATGTTGTACACATTTAATAGAAAGCAATAGCTGGTTTCATAAGCTGTAATAGTGTTGTTTTTCTTAGCACCTATAAAATAGAATAGGATGGCCCAATTCTATCTTTTCTTTGGACTTGTAAACAGTGCAGTGTTTTCAGCTTTTTTGGCTTTATTCTGGTCAACAAGATGTTGCAGCCTGCCATATAAAGCTGCACACCACATGGCACCATATTTAGGTCAGCTTGCATTTTTAATGTGCTCCATTAGCTTTCCCTTGCTCACTGTATCAAGTTTGAACTTCTTCTCAATTTCAAATCTCTGTATAGCTAAGCCAGACAACACACAGGAGCCTAAGAGTATCATGACCATATTCAATATCTGTTCCATCAAAATCACCAGTTCTAATCCTAATTAGTTTCCTTAAATTCATGCCATTTCCAAGCTCAATATCTCCAAATTTCCCCTTCAAGGTCCTTTTCACCATTGGTAAAGAGTATACTTAAAAAAAGAATAAAGCTTTAGCTAATACAATTTCTTTCCTCAATACTATCTGGGGCAGCTTATCAGCTTTGACCCTGGCAGCATTCTACACACACAACAGCTAAAAACCTACAAGTTAATAAGCATATAAACAGCCATGCCTACATTACTGTAAAGCTTTCGCATGCAATCATATGTCCTATAATAATATTTAGTTACTTAGCTGCCACAAAAGCTAGTTCCACGTGATTCACTTCATTGCTTTCTTCCATAAACAGCATTTAACACATTTCTCAAAATATATTTATTAATTTTTACATTAGTATGTATTCTGAATGTTCTTCCCACACGTGTTTCTAAGGTGGACAACCCTTTATCTGAGCACAGCCCTTGCACAAGGACTGACTGCAGTTGTAAAACCACTCTCAATATAGATCACATTTACAAGGCAATCGGTACATCGATTCTGACACAAGGAATAACACTGTGAGGAGGTTTCACAGGAGGCTCAGCAAGATTCATACAGATCTTTGATAAAGGGGGGAAATCAGCTGCTGGAATGAAAGCAGACAGTCACATTAAATTGAATGCTACGAATGACGTTTATTTTGCTTCAGATTAAAACGTTAAGGCAAGTTTTACTAAGGAGACTGTAAATCCATCTTGCTTTCTATTTCAGGTAGCAGCAAGGATTCAGAAGTAAAATCATAAACCACACAGAATAACTGTTACACTAGAAATATACCACAATAGTTTACACATAATGTTAAACAATTTAAACCATTGCAACAGTACGAAAATAATGCCAGAACTATCTGTAATCTTGATATAAGAAAATACTAAGACCCTGTATAATTAACTGTTCATCAAGAAAACCAAAGCAATGACCTTGAAAAAGATGTCCCAGTGTCATTCTAATCCAACAAAATTATCCATCAACATCCCAAATCACTAGAAAAGGTTGTCCTGACAAGAAGAAATTATTAAAAAAAACAAAACAAAACAAACAAACAAGGGAATAACTGAAGCTTCAAAGATACAAAATGATACTTTTTGTAAAAGCAATTTATGTTCAGTAAAAAGCTCAAGATTCTGAATTATTGTCGTCTTTTTTTTCCCCTCTTTGAAATCTGCGACATATCTACAGCCCTTTTTCCAGCAAAGCATAGCTCCAAAGCATGACACATACCTAACCTTGTCTCAGGAAAAAAAAGGGGAAATGAAAATCTAAATCACATCTGTCTACCCAACGACTTTCTCAAGTTCTTCTTTGCAATTCCTATTCTTCAAACCTAGCATTAGCTTTAATAAGCAGACTATGCAATGAGGAGAAGCAGCCACACAGCAGAAATCTGCATCTTCTATACATACATTTCACATTGTTAAAGAAGAATGCTATATTAACAAAAAAAAAAAAAAAGGCAAACAAACGAACAGTAGTTTAGAAAAAATATTTGTGGTTTCTTTGTTGTTGTTTTTTAAGTCACAATATGAATTGGAGCATGATTCCTGTAGCAAGGTGGGGTTGATTGCTGGAGGGAGCAGTTCTGGTCCCACTGGTTGTGCAATCAGGTAGAATTTACAGAAGAAAAAGAAATCTGGTCTAACCTGCTCTCCTAATCAAGAAAGAACAGCAAACTATTTGCAAATACTCTGTTCTGCCCTATTCCCACCCCCAAACAAAGAGACCACCTGCCTCAACATTTCTTTAAAATGTGCAGGTATTTACAAGCTAACATTGTGTTCTGATTGTCAGATGACTTCTTGGTAAATCTGATACTCCCTCAAAGTTCAAACCAGCAGTATAAATCAAAGGGGCCACACGAACTGTAAAGGACCCTTCCTATCAGGCAAATATCACCCTGACTACAGTTAACAGTTGGCAGTTGAGCGAGGAAGGACTCTCAGCAGCACACCCTGCCAGACACTGGCAGTCAGCTCAGGCACGCCAGACCTAAGTGACCACCTAAGTGTGCCCACCACTTAAAAATGCAGAGAGGAACAGAAGAAAGATTGAGAAAATAAATGACTTTTTCTGGTGGTAACTTCAATTCCTGCATGGTAGTGACTGGTGTGAAATGGTGAGTTCAGTCAAACCCTCAAGCTGGTGCATGTTTCCACCATGAAGTAAGTATCAAACTTTGCACTCTTCTGACACTTCTATGGAGTTTGGAGAGAGCAAACCATACTACAGACCAGCTCTTCAAAAAACCAACGGGGCAACTATGGGCTGCTGCTGCTGCTGCCAACACAAGAGCTGGGTGGTTCAAAGTTGCAGCACTTCAACAAAGTGGCAACCTAAATTGGTATAGAACTGACCGAAGACAGATACTTGACAATTAGAAAATCAAAATGAATTGCCAAGCCTTCCCACTTAGAGACATCACTTCAGTAAAAAACTGAACAATGGCCTTTCATCACATACGCATCTTTTTGTGAAAACTGCATGCTGATTTATACTCCTTGGTCCTCTCAGCTTTAGACTTGTATCAAAACCCAAAGTATGGTCCCATCCACCCCTTGATAACACAAACTCTGCGCTATTGGAGACGAAGGCTGTTCATTATGTTTATGTATGCCCATAAAATAAAGACAGTGTAGGAAAAAAGCTAGCAGTTGACATGTTCCTAGCACTAAGCCCAGTGGATTGCAGGGCACTGGGCAAACCACATGGCAGAAAAGTTCAAGGGTGCTGGGGAGGGCACGATGTTCACCAGCTGTGCTCACACCAGCCTGCCACAGAGCTCTTGGGAGCTTTGTAAAACAAATGTTACCACATACTCATGCAGACTGCCTAAGTCTAACCCCAGGGCCATAAGTATTTATTCTGCAAGCTTCACACTGAAAAGGAGCATTAAGCATGTATTTATCCCTAGTTTGGGTCACTGGCAAGAGAAGAAACAAGGGAATCCAAGAAAGCCTGACATGCTGTACCCACACAGGAACACCACCACAGGAGACAGTTCCTTCCTAAAGCCTTGCCTTGTCTCGTCTTCCCTGAGAGTACAGTCCAGGAGTGTCAACTACGGGGCACAAGAAGGAAAGAAGCAACTGTTACCTATGTCATTTATCCAGTGTGTCTTGACATCGTCACATCTAAGGGTTCTCAGCTAACATACCACTTTTAAAAATTTCCTGTTCTATGTATAATTTCATATTTTCTTCTTCATGTAAGATTTTTCTGGAATTGTTTAGAACCACCTCCAATGCACAAGGAGGCATCAGGACCTCTAAGAAGCCCTCACATTTTTCCGTTCTCCCACAAAGCTTTAAAATCATAGAATCATAGAACAGTTACAGCTGGAAGAGACATTGGAGATCATGAATCCAGCCTTTGTCCTAGTCCTATCAACCCACTAAACGATGCCCCCCAATGCAACATCCTGTCTATATAGGAAGCAGGGTGAGGAGTAAGGCACTATAAAGGGCTGCTGGGGATTTTGATGGGGTACAGCATTCTCACTTCAATTTCATCCCCCATACTCCAGGTGGTTAGATACACTCCTGAACAGCACACACTCAAGACAAAGCTGGACCACAGTTGGGACTGCACAATGGATGGAGAGGAACTTATGGTTCTAAATCTCTTGGTATACCTCTAAATTTCTATAAAACAAACTGGGGAGAAACCCTCAAAACCACAGAGATATTTACTGAGACTAAACTAACCAGACATTAAGATTATTGATTACACAGATGAAATTTCTAAAGCATGATCACATTTGCTCAGTTTTGCATGTTCTTGGGTTGTTCTGAGTAACACAGCAGTGATATGCGTAAGTCCAGGCAGAAACATGTACAAGTTGCTGCTACTTAGTAACAACTACTTCAAAACACTTTGACAGATCTGTAAGGGGTCCCTATTCTTATGTTAAAAGAGCACTTTGTTCCCTGTTATAGTGTTATTCTCTACTTGAGAACACCCAGCACAGAAGGCACTCAGAAGACTTCAGAAATCCTAACCCATAGCTTTTAAAATGACTTACAGAAAGAAGGCTGGAAAATCTTTTTAGTTATCTGAACACCTCAGATGAAATGACTCCACAAAGAAAACAGAGCTGGGAAACATGCAACCCTAACTCTGCTCTGAGTAGCGAAACAGAAGTTACTGGAGACTAAAATGAATATCTATTTCTTCTAAGCTGAAACAAATCCAAAAACTTTACAACTCCCAGATTTCTACCTTTGTCAACAGTGCACAGACAGATGTAAATGAGGACTCATTTCCCTGTATTTTCCCATATACTAAGCACACACATAGACACTCCAAGTGTCAACATATCAAGACAGAGATAATTCAGACACTTGAAAACATCCTCTTCAGGGATTAATTGGCTTTAAAACAATTTAATTTGGCTTTGAAGCTGCACTTTTTACTAGCAACCACCAGATGGCAGAAGCAGAGGCTGCTTAAGAGTCTTCAACAAAGAAAGCGATCTTAAACAAGGCGTGCATTAGAAGAAAATTTTTTATGTCTACTTTTCCTTCTCCTTTAATGGTTTCCTTTCTCCTTCTTTCCAAGAAGTAAGTACTATTCTATTGCAATCAAGCTAATACAGATTAAAAGTAAGGAAAAGAATCTCAAGAACACATTTTCTCAAGTTTATCAAATGGCATCTCAACTCCATCTCGTAGCTCAAGGCTTCTGTGTTATGGATACTGCTAAAACAAGTTTCCTTCTAGATTTGCACAGTCATATCTCGCAGTCACTCACCAAATGTATTCTCTTTGATGTCTTATGCTTCAAATCAGAAAGCTGACACATAGCTACACTGTGCAGATGAATTTCCTCTCAGGATTTGAACTCTGGTATGTGGAATCGTGAAAATGAGTGGGCTACAGGAGATGCACTGTGATGTGCCGAGTGCTGTAATCAAACACTTGCAAAGTGGAGTAAGTGTGGGGGGGGGAGATCTTAATAAACTCAAACCCACATTTTGGAGGAAAAAATATATTAGCATATAAAAGATATATAAGTACATCTGATTTTTAGAAACCATGTAACCTATAGCAGAGGAAGAGCATTTAAAAAATGCATACCAGCAGCACATACTTAAAAAGACTTAGGAATTGACTCTCTCAACAACTCCCAGCATTACTTAATTATGAAGACGAGGTCATCAGTTTATGCTGTGTCACAAAACAAAAATACGGCTAGTTCCACGAACAATGCAAAAGCTCCACTGCGCAGACACAGCCACATCCACATCAGAAATGCCACCCTTGCTGCATCTCTTCAATAGAGCTGTGTCTCCATTATGCCGATTTCTCAATCAACAAGAACGCTTTTCTTCTGTGTTTGTCTTCTGCAAAGGAAATGTAAAAATCACTCCTACACACAAATCCATCGGGAATGAGATTCTCTCTCCTCAACCCCAGCAGCACAGTCCCAGAAACAAACAGGTGAAGCTCACTCCTACTTCAAGACAACGTGAGACGCAGTCGCACAGCCAATTCTGCCTCTGTACATTAGCAAACACGCCGCTCACAAAATACGAAAGGCTTTTTTCCCTACCCCGTTTTTAAATGACACCTGCAAATCACTAATCCAGTTGCCATTTATTTCCATATGTCAAATTACAATCTTAACTTGTGCAAAGCAACATAATAGTAATGATTAAGCCAATTACATCACAACACAGCTTAAAATGACACACAATGGAAGGATTAAAGCTCACTACCAAATAAGAGAGTCCTGTTCTTGCTGGAGCTCCCCCACTGTGGGAACATAAGTGTCTCTTTTCCTGTTGCACAAAGTTGTGAGCCTTCTGACATGTAGCTGCTGGACTGCCATTAACAAACTTATTTATATTAATGCTGCTCTAAGCTGGGATCACTGCACCTCGGCATTAGCTGTGGTAGGCGGGCTCTGCGGCTGACTCTGCAAACAGAGCTTATGGCACTTTACACGCCCACAGACAGGTTGAGACACATGGACAAGGTGATCTCACCCTGCTTAACTGAATGAAGCATGCCTCCTCTACCCTACGCTTTTTGGGTCAGGTAGATGGTGACAGTAAAAGCCTTAGGGAAAGGGAGGGAAAGAAGAGGAGAGTAAACCAAGCACAAATACTTAAAAAGTCAAGCATCTCAGTCTCTAGATAGGGCCAGACACCATTTGAAACCTGTCTGGATAGAGTATGTGCTACTGCATTTGACATTCTAATTCCAACTGATACCAATGTGCAGATCCTACAACAATAAAATGTGGGTTAAATCTTTATATAATAACAAATATTTCAGACTAAGATTTTCAGCTCTACCTCAGGGATTAAAACGTTCAAATGGAAACTGAGCATCTAAATCTCTTAGGAGGGTATTAAAAACTCAAGACACTGTTATTTTTGTTTGCTCATTGCCTTGGTGTTTCAATCAGCATAATTCAAAATGGTTATTATGTCTTTTACCTTTTAGTTCTGCTTTGTGAGCCTTACTCTCCTTTTTCTTTCTTTTTCACATCTTTGTATCTCTCCTAATTTTCCTCTACCATCTGCGAACACTGATCCCATCTGCTAAAATGTATCTTCCTACTCCAGATAAAATAAACACAAAATAGATTAGTACTGTTAGTATTTTCCATGTCATCCTTAGGCTTTAATAAGATTAATGGGACTGAAAGGTTTTCCAAATTTGAAACACATTTCTGAGTGTTGACTGCAGACTCAGGCAGATACCACTCCATCTACTACTCTTACTTTACAGTAGTTTCTTGGCAATTATGGTTTTTAATAAACTTATTATATATTTAGGTTTATACTCGGCAGAATTCGAATGAACCAGGCAGAACTGTAAGTCTGTCCTAGATCACCTATCAGCTGTTCGTGATCTGCTAGGTGGTCATTTCCCTTACATCTCTCCATACCCAAGTATTCCCAAGTATCACAACCCTTCTGAACAGTGAAACAGAAGGATCAGTCAGAGCTGGATGGTTTGGGTTTTTTCTTCTCTTGAAGAAACAAGCAAGTACACAAACACACACACAAATGCATGTGTAAATTAAACTGAATATCATGTGTACTCTCTTTGAAAAAGCTGTTACAGCACACTAACAGCTTCCTCCTTCTGCAGAATCAGTCACAAAGAAAGCTGAACCATTTTGTTTCCTATTATTCAACAAGTTTGGAGAGTAATGCTGTCAAATCTGTGCATCTTTACACTTCTCAAACAACACCTTTTACTTAAAATGACTGGAAAACTGCTCCCTCAACAGTCTTCACTAGACCTGGAGGAAAATTCAAGCTAAAAGCTAATATCAAGGAAAGCATTGATACAATGCAGTGCAATACGATGCAAACTCCTTACTTTACATACTTAACTATGTTACCTGTTATTTGACATACCAATTCATTTTCTAATTTATAAAATTAGAATTAGGAATAAAAAAATAATGTGCTTACACATTCTTCATGGGCATACCAACTCCTTTGTCAGGGTAACAGAGACACCAACATTTATTTGTCACTGGGACAGACAGTAAAGTAAGCAATTCTTAAGAGAGAGGAGGAAAAAAAAAGTGCTTTCACACCAAGCCTAAATAGACAGCTAAGATGAATTCTGGAATTAACAAATTTGGGATGATACATCTACCTTTCCTCCTGACTGATCAAAAGTAGATGACATTCCTAGACAAACATAGTTCACTACATAACTTAAAGCTACTATTTTAAGAGTGCAGAAAGAACCTGTTGCTTCCAAAGTTGCTTGGGACTCCAGAGGATGATGTTAAGAGTTGGGAGCAGTACTGATTTGGGTTTGTAAAACTGAAGCTTAGTAATAGAAAATTCTTAAAAATTTGGGTAATAAACATGAGTTTCAAAGGATGTCCATCAAGATGACTGCAAGACTGAAAGACATCTTGCAAGTCTAGCAATGAAAAAAAAAAAGAAGCCTCCTCCACAGTGTTTTAGTTGTGAGAGTGATTGGCTACAATAATCTTCAGTAATATTTCTGTTTACCCACCTAGTCTGAAGGATTATGGAGATGAGTTCACAAGAGTTGACCCTCCAGGTTTATTAAATATTCAATGAATATTCTGCATGCATACTGGGTATTAAATAAAACCCAGAAATACTGCAGACTACCATATGTTAAATACTTCAAATAATACTGGAGTAGCTCTGTTTGTTTTTTAATAATTTATTTAAATCACTTTATCACATATCAACATGAAAATCTACAGTACAGACACAATGTAAATTCCACTGTCATGAATATTTAGGTACTTCAAAAGCTTTTTTTTTTCCTGTTGGTCAATTTTGTTTATTGTATTCTATATAAACCTGAACAACTTATTTAATCTTTTCTTGATTTTTGTTTTTAACCTTTATAGCAACATCACTGAAATTTTCTCACCTGCAGTAGTATTCAGCACTAGGAAACTCTTCATTGTCATGGTTTAGCCTACTGTTCCTACAATCTCCTTCTTCCCCTCCCCATCCACTCTCTTCCTAGCTAACTAGACAGAGCCTACACACAATCTGCCTTGCTTAAAATCATCTGCTATCAATGCTCAATTAAAACCATGATTGTCAGTATAATGCTCCCTGGCCAAAGAAACTTGAGCACTAACTAGAACATAACCCATCCATTTAGCAGAGCACGTCTAAAGAGGTCTCTCCGACACACATACTGTGTGCCATATATTGATCTACAATTGAACACAGGGTGATGCAGCTGTTCAATGTACTACTTGCTACTTGAGATGGACTGTAAGAAAGGACCATGGCTTAGCAGACTGCAAAGCAGGTAACAACTACAATTTTTGAGCTGCAAATACTTGGAACAAGAACAAAACTAGCATTTGGGCAAGTCCAATCTTAAAAGTTACTGCAAAGCTCCGTAGTTCCACAGGGGCTTCTCTAAGTAAAATTTGCTCACAGGTTTTATACCAAATAACAGAATTATGACACTTGAGTGTCATTCTCTGATTACCACACCTAAGGGAAAGTTTCTAAATTGATGGATGTAAATCACAGGATCCTTAATTCTCAGTTTGCTAATTGTCTTCTGTGACACAACATCCAACAATTTAAGTTAATGGGACCTAGACAACAAAACTGCATCAAACTACACACCTTGTGTCCAAATGTAGCATCCTCGGAGGCCAAGACTTCAACCTGAAATTATAAGGAGAAAGATAATTTCAAATTTAGCCACCACCAAGAACCTCTCTCTCCTGAGTACAGCACCACAATCCAAGCAAAGACAACGCCGGTCTGGGTCAAGTCTAGGAAGCCTACACGCAATAGGACATGCTGAACTAACAGCTGACAACAGAAATCCTTGAAAGATGAAACTCAGAAAGCATCCCTCATGACACAAACAAGGTTTCTTAACCTAAACGATGTAAAAAGTATCTGTTAGTGTCCTAAAATTTACTGTTAATACAGCTGGAACACTGTTCTCCATATGTGGAGTTTTGCCTGCACCAAAAGCTGCCTGAACACAACAAGAAACATCTGCCACAACAACTTGCTGTAAAAAATGGCTGGAAATATCTGAACTCTTCCCCTCCCATTATCTTCTAACCAGGCGGGGTACTCCTGCACCAGCACTAAGTGCTCTGACAGCACTAGCGGGAATCTCCACAGGAGTGGTCTTCCCTGCAGGTTCCTGTCCTGTCTTGAGCACAGCAAATTCTTTGAAAACTGTACAATTCAGGAAACTCCCCAGGTGAAGGCCAAGACAAGCCAGCTGGAAGATACAGTGGATGTTTGAAAGCTTGAGGAAAGCAAGCTGCTAGGCCCTAGTGGTGCTCCAAATCAAAATCCTTGCTGGTTGCCACCACATGCCATACAGGTCTAAGAGTTGACACACACTCATCTGGGACAACAGGCAACAAACCTAGAGAAGAAGGCGCACTGATTTTTCATTAGACTCCTTAAAAATACTTCATACTTCAGCACCTTTCACCTGAGAATCTTGATGCTTTTATGAATCTAATCAATTAAGCTTTCCAATATACCAGTGAAGTAGGAAATGTCATCATCCCAATGTAGAGACAGAAGAGTGAGGCAGAAAGAGGTTAAATAATTTCTTAGTAGTCACATGCCAATCCAGAGACACACTCATGAAAAGAATCCCAGATTTCTACTCCCAGGCTCACAGTTTAACAACTAGGAATTTCTCTATTTCTCTGATTTACACCCTATTTAAAATGCCTACTGCTGCATTTTAATTTATAGAACTAGTATAACTATAACTAATGTATCTAATCTCCAGTTTAACTTAAGAAGAGTGAAGGATTTAAAGCAAATCAAGACAGAAAAAATGAATGTCAGGTTTCAGCCTGAAGCACGTTATAATGCCAGAGTTATAAACCCCTGAACAAGAGGGTTTATAATGGAAAGGCTGATAAACTAACAATGATGGCAGCACTTAAATATATTTATGTCATGATCTAGCAACATATGGTATCTCTTCATCTCTAAATTAAAAAGGGGAGGGGAAAAAAATGGGAAGGAGATAAAGCATTTATAGGAACCAGGAATAAAAGAAGAAAATCAACCTGAAGTTACCCAATTGCAACATGTCCAGCTTATTAAGAATGACAGTAACAGGCTACAAATTAGCATCTCATTCAATTGGAGGTGGAAAAAAAAAATCAAGTAAATAAAATCAATCTAAAATGATATGTATTAGCTACTTATATTAAGCTTCTAATCCTTTAGGCACTTTATAAATATTAAACAATCAGTCCTGGTGAGACTGATAAATATCCATAATATATTTTACAGATGAAGAAACAGACAGAGGGTTAAGTGACTTGCCCAGGGCCCAAAAGAGAATAATCATCCACTGGATTTGAAATAACAGTGTTCCTGCCTGTCTCAATACAGTGCCCTACTCAGGTGCTGAAGTGGCTTCTGAAAAAAGTCATTCCAATACCAGAAAAAGTCCAGTTAGGGTTAATGTGGTAGCCATCTAAGCTGTGAATGCTCGTTTTCACTAGGCTTATTGTTTTGGTAAACATTCACATACCGTAACTAGATATACCTCAGAACTTGATCAATCATGTTCAAAATTCATTTAGTTTTCTCTACCCAGTATTGTGCCGGTCACACACCCTAAAGGTTACTTGCAGGCCCCTTAATGCTTATTCTGCTCCATTTCTGTTGTGGAGATTCATTAGGAAAACTGAAGACTTCTTTGTATCACTGGGTCCCTCTCTGACTCCTTCCCTCAATTCAACAGCACTGCTGACCCCCTGCCAGCACCAGTCCACACTGCCTTCCTTGCCCTCCTGTCCCTTCCTCCTCCTCTCCTTCCCAAGTGTTCCCTATCTGGGCTGACAGCCCCACAAAGCCTGCCCAGAGCTACTTGCCCTCTGCCTTGCACTGCCTCAATGCTCCCAGCTGTAGGAGCACCAAACTCCTGCACTGACCCAGCACAGATCGGGCACAGGGTCCTTTGTTTGGGCTTTGCACTCCACCTCATCTGTAGACAGGCCACCTCACCATGTGAGGACCTTCGCTGGAGAGTACAGTGGTACTGTCAACAAATGGGTTGTGCTAATTAAGCTCCTACTCACTCAGGGCCAAGAGAATGCTCACGATTGCCATAGTTTTAAAACACATGAATTAACATGGCACATGGACAAGCACATTTACAAAACTCAATCCTTTCTTCTTCATCCAAGAAACTGCATAGAGGAAGAAACTGTAACATCAAAGACTAAAGCATAAGTTTAAGCCAATGTAACATACTCTTAAGTCTCTTTTACATATAGAAACATTTTCTTTTATGCTTAGAAATTTAAGCCTTGCAGAGACAATAAAACGTCTGGGAACACAGCTATGGTGTAGATAATAATTCTAATTAAAAAATGTTATTGAACAGGTCTGGTAATGCCACTTCTGTTTTTCCAATAATGATCACACCATTTCTGTGACAAATACCTGTACTCACCTTGCAGATGATGCAATAAAACATCCTTTGTCCAGCTGATGGAATAAACACTACTGTTTACCAGTGTGCCAGTGTATTAGTCATTCGTTTTGATTTTACCTCTTTGTATAAAAGGCATCTAAGATCAGTTAGAGACAAGTAACTGCTGACACCATAAGATACACAATATAAAGTACTGAAACAAGATGTGGGACAACGTGGTGTTTTTCACATGCTGAGTGGAAAGAAAAAAAAAAAGCCAAAGTGCATTACAACCTGGGCTGAGAGGACTCCCCTCTAGTGGGAATGAGAGTGTACTTCAATCAGCACTCACATCATCCCAGTGGAAGAGAAAACTTCCTTAAGAATCAGGCAAGCACCATCTTCCTCTTAGTCATCTTCAAAACATTCTTTCCATTCCAATAAATGAAAAAATGAACAAGAGGTTCATTATTGCTTCAAGGTAATCAGACATTAATTAAGAAATTTTCATTACACAATTCCATGTGTCAGTTAAGCATTTGTGATTTTAGTTGACTGTTCCGACTGTACCTATGTAAATACATTACATTTTCCGGGGCAGGGGAGTTGTTCTTTTACAGTGAAAAATTCACTTAATCATTAAAAAAGCAGACTTGGTTCTTCAATGAAGCACTGTTGATTTCATGTATATGTATCCGTATCAGATAGAGCAGCTTTTCCCTAGGCACCGCTCTGAATGTTTGCTTAGACCACTCTTCACAGTACAGCATTACAGCTGAATGGGCCTGTTTGCCCCATGTTTTATTTCTATGTAAAAGCAACTTTCAATCACTGTTCATTGGTGTTTTTTTCAGTTTATCTGAAGAACCAAACAGCCTTTTTGCTTCTAATAAGCCCAAACCGCAGTACAATATCCTGCAATTCTGGGCTAGAAGGCTATTGTAAGTGGCAAGCGGTAAATGATGGGGTAGTATTCTAGAGAGTGCATGTATTAACCATACACTGTGGATCAATTACAAGAGATGCAATTAGTGGTTTAAGCAGGAGTATGCCACAGCAGGAGGACACCCATGCTGCTAGGGCAACTCACCCCTTCTAGAGCCTGCTCCCTGCTGCTGCCCCCAGCTGAGGCACTCCAGGGACCAGGACCTCGTCTGAGAATAGCCTCCCAGGGCTGGCCGGGATGGTGCCAAGGAATCATGCAGGTCCTCCCCAGTGTGTGACAAGACGAACTTCCCACCTCCCTACACAACTTACACAGTCTCCAAAACCAGTATCTGTGGCCAAGACCACTACTGCTTGTGTAGCGTTCTATAATGTATTGGTAGAATATAATAGCATTTAATAGTTGAGGTTTTTTAACTTTACAAGATGGAAGAATTCAAAAATGTGTTCACGTCAGCCTGGAGGACCCCGATGAGTAACATGTGGAGTATCCTGAAACAAGCTGGTGAGTAGCCCTGAGACACGTTTTGTCAGAATTAATAATAATTAGTATTTTTGTTCTGCTTTTCAATAAAGGACTCATTCAACTCGAATTTAACAAACAATATTGCATCACAAACAAGAGACTTACAGTAAATCCTGCACAGAGTCATTTTTGTCTCCCTGTCAAAGAGAAAAGGAGTTGGAAGACAAATCAAAACCTCGAGGAGCGATGCTGAGCAATACCTTTTTGGACCAGAGCAGTACAACTTAGTGATCAGATGACATAAAGATTTAGTATAATTTGGACTTCTCCAAAGCCATACTTGGCATTGATTTGGTCCTCAGCTCAGTCCAGCTCCTTCTTGCCTTATCAAGACTTTGTTTGAGATAGGATTAGCTGGAACTGAGCAAGAGTCACGGAAGTGGAACACCGTTAACAGGAGAAATTACAGCTCTGCTTAATACTGAGACTGTTATCCAAACAACAGAATATGAGGTAGCAAGTACGCAAGGATAAAATAACCAACTTGCAAAAGACATAGGTCACATAACCCCTCTCCATTTCTGGGGGGTAGGAACCTGAAAATAAGGACTAGTATTCATTTCTGATGCATGCCAGTTCCCATATAATATCCTGTTAACACTAATGCTGAAAAGGATCATTGATCTACATTTAACTATCCAGGCAAAAAGTCCCAATACAACACATAATGCTGCTCTCAGACTTGGGTCGGTGCTCCTCAAGAGTTCATCTAATGGACTTGCTATTTGCAGCTGGCAGGTGAAGAGGTTACAGCTACTCTGACAAGGAATGCAGTAGACTGGAGCAGCTCTGATCGAGACAAAATATTCTGAACGGGCACTTACAGTTTCTGTGGGTCACACACGAGAATTTGCCCATCTGGCTGCAAATTTTATAGGCTTTCTATTGTCATTTGTTTGACATTATTATTCTAGGAAAATTATAGCACAAGGTCCCTCTGATATCTAGAGGGTTTTCTGCCAACTGCCTGCTTACTATAAAGGCAGGCCTCTGGCACTTTTAAAATATGTTCAAAACAATATAAATGTATATGTTAATACTTCCATTTTGCAATACTTTCATACTGTTGTTTTGTATTGTTCAGTAACGATCAATCAGATAAGAAAGGGCTCTCTTGCCCATGATAACAAAATTCAAAAAGAATGAGGAAATACAGGTGCTCTCTCCTGAATTACTATCAAATCATCTTCTCGCCATTGGGGTGCACTTCCTGCTCACTCATGATAAAATAAACCCCATCACACTGCCTAGTTCATTATCAAACTGTTTGCTCTTGTACCCACGTTTGTTCTCTAACCTACACAGGACTTTGTGGCAGGCGGGAGGAGGCTCCGTAATCTCAACAACTTGTAAATGAGAGCCGTAACTCCAACTTCCACACACCAATCCTGCTGAGTTGTCTATAGGAAATAGCATGGACAGTGTGAAATGCAGAGGGTGCTGTAGTGCTCGGTGCACATATACTCTCAAAAATCCTTTTCTAGTGCAGATTCTCAGCTTTTAAGGTTTTCCCATCAGCCTAACTGCCCACACACCATCAGTTCTGAATTTGCCTTTTGTAAACAAAGGTGACAAGAAGTTAATCCAGTTTTCATTTTTCAAACTCCTTAGCTTATTTCATAGATGAATATAGCTATAGTCATTCACATCTTTATGAAATCCAGCCTAAATAGCTGTAATAATTTTCTCCTTTTGCTTTCCTTTCAAAGAAATTTAGGATTCAGCAATTGTAGAAGATGTTGTACTTCCACTCATTGGAGCAGAGACAAGTCTAAATGACCCACACTAGTTTCTGGCAATTCTTAAAGGCCTTACTGAGGGCATAAAACATTTTTCATGTATGCAGATCTGTAGGAATAAACTTTGCTAATTGCAACAACCCTTCCTTCCCTTTTCCTCTGCTACCTGTCACCTGTTTTGTTTATTTTTAATGGCAATCATGCAGGTACTTCAAGCTAGGTTTCAGGTTTGTAGAAAGCAAGGACTGGGCACGTTCCCTGGACAATCCCTGAACAAATACACCAAAGACACACCTTTATTATGACCCTGAATCTATGCCTGAAATAAAGGCATGACAGTCACATAATATAAATCTCATGAATGAAGGACAGATCAGCTGGGATATCCTCATTTTCTACACAAAGTCCATTGAGCCTACTTACTCAAGGCTTTCTGGTTAAGTAAATGCCATCTTCTTACAGTTTGACCCGTGTAAAAACCGGATCCAATGTGACCCACTTCAGGGCAATTACTCATTAAATCTCACTTCCACTTTTTCTTAGACGTTCCCTTTAACTTTTTTTGCTTGATCTTTGTGGTATCAGTCATTTATCTCTCTGCTCACCAGATCTAGCAATAATAAAGAACAGTGTTCTAATTTCTGAAGCTACAACTTCTGGCTCCAAATATATACATCAAGTAACAAAATGGTCTTTTGAATGCTAGAATAACTTCATATGCTACTTTGTGTTAAAAAAATTTGAAAATATGTTTAAAGAAACTATGCTGCAGCTCAAATTGCTTATTAATTCTTCTCATTCTCCTTATTAGCATGCACAGAAAACACAGAGGCCCAAGGACACAGCTCACTAAAGCAGCCAGTGTTCAAGATAAAGCTCAATGATATCTTATGTTCTTAAAAGCTGTTCAGTGGAACAGAACTCTCCTGCTCATATTTTTAAACTTTTTCTTAAATGCCAATGTTTTGGGGGAAGCTGATTTACTACAACAACAAAAAATCATTCACATCATCATTGTGCCCAACACACATTCTTGGATGCCCTACTGACTAACCTGCTGGCTTAGTCTCCCATTGCAAATATTTTGCAAAATGCTGGGAACAAGGCCTATCCCTAAGAAGCAAGAAAATTAGACTCTGGATATTAACTAACTAAAAGCAGTAATCATCAGTCTTGTGAGATATAATACTTACAACAGAACTATATGTATTAGAAAAAACTCGGGAGAAAAAAATGTTATGTACTGTGGGGCGATTCCTGTAACCTCAAAAAGACAAAAAGGTACAAACATATTTAGGTCTGCACTGAGAAACAACCACTACAAATCCCACATAAACTGACATTTGGAGTTGTGTACATGTCTGCTCAGCGTACACTCGCTGCAGAGGAACCTATGAGACCTATCTGTGAGTACATTCCCATCCCTTACAATTCTGCAGTAACTTATTCCTCCATATAAACAGCTGACCGGCAGCAAATTCATGACAGTAACATGTTCATCTGCTCCTGTCATTCAGCACTGAAAGAAGTAAGATACATATATTCATAGCTCTGTTGCACTGTTTTTCATATATGTATACATATATATATATGCAAAGATGTGTTAACATCCAATTAGTTCTTTCACACCAGAACACTGCATGAAGCAGAGTAACTGCAATGAAAATTAGCTTATTTTATTAGTTTGTTTGACAACATAGAGATAAAAACGATAGTGGTATTTAGACAGAAATCTCAGAGCAGTAATCACAGAATAATAGAATGGTTTGGGTTGGAAGAGACCTTAAAGATAGATCATCTAGTACTAACCCCCATGCCATGCACAGAGACACCTTCCAGTCACTGTTTAATTTCCATTAAGAAAAGAATTGCAGATATTACAAAAACAAAATTCCAACCTTTCATCCTCACACACTCTAATTTATGGGAAATACTGGAAAACCTTTATTATACCATGGCATAAGCACTAACAATTACTGCCACTAGTTAGCCTTTTATTTAAGTATTGTATCTGCACGTTTTCTAATCCATTTGTATCTCTTACTCTCTTGTTCCAACACCATGATTTAACTTTAATTATTCGCTTCCAAAACATAAATTCATAAAATCTTGTCTACCAAAGTCCACTGCAAAAGGTCTCTAAAGCAGCCACCTTTGTGTGCTATGATACTGCTAGGCTGTGGAGGGACCCTGCTACAGAAAACACCAAAAAGGGTTAAAATGTCACTGCCCTCCACTTGCAGTGCTGATCTCAGAGGTTCCCACTGCCACAGCTCAGCAACCCAAGGCTCCACCTGAACACTCCTAATAGCCCTCTTCAGGCGAAGTTGGGTTGCTTGGCGTAAGATGCCACCCATGTGCAATGCCGAGGTGGTACTACACAGCTGCAGTGCCATAATGCTTTTAAATATTCCAGAAAGTTCCAGAAAGGTATGTTTTAAAGCCACCCTCAATAAGAGGGAAGGTCTTTGCTATTTTACAGCCAAAACAGCAGACTACTCCCCTGCTCTCTTTTCCTACCTCCCTACATAATTACTACACATAGCACATGTAAAAGTGAAAACAAATACAGTCCTAGCTAAAACTGTACATCTTAACAATCTTACGTAAAAGAAGTCAAACAATTTGCAAAAAAATCTGAAGGTAAGTGACCAAGGACAAAATTTTTACAGAAACTAAGCTTCAACGTTTCAACTCTACACCATTCTGTCAGCAGCTTTCTTATTTAATTGAGGCTGTATACAACCAACATCAAAGATACTATGCTATTTTGTGCTGAAAATATTGGAAGCATGTTAGGAAAAGGTGGCAAACAGAAAGGATCTGTCAAAGGTAACAGATGTATCAAGGGCACCAAGCACTGTGAAGAAGGCGTTAATTATCTATGCTGAAAAAGAAACCGTGTTTGAAAAACAGAAACTGTTTTCAAAAGATTCAACATATTCCTATTGTGCTCAGGAGCAAAAGCTTCCAGCACCTTAGACAATGTTATTTTGGGTATGTGGGTTAAAAGATTTTTTTAAAGCCAAGAAGGCACACAATGTAGCGAGCACTCCATTTCAGAAATGCAGTTTTAACATCGCAACTTTTACTGTGTCTCACAACCAATTCCAACTGTAAATTGCATTCTTTATTTCTACTTTTAATGGAAAGGCTAACTTATACAACCTAGCTGAATCTCAAAAATCACAGGAAAAGAATATCTTTTTGAGCATCTTTTTGTAATTTAGCATGATCTCCACGGTATTTTCAACTCTGGCTCTACACAATGGCTGTTTCATTCTTCCTTCTGCTTTATCTGAAAACAGTGGTACTTTTTAAGAATAAAACACTAATAAGAAGTACAGTCACACCAAGGGAAAATTTATCACCAGAAGACCTATCCTACATACAGTTTATGTTCTTGGTAATTTTTTTTTATATTGTGTATCATTTTACTCACTCACAACCTAGTTCTGAGTCAGGAGAAGAAACTGATTCTTTATTATACCCATGCTTCCCATCTCCACCTTCTCTCCTAGGACTGGTGAACTGGGACTTTCTAAAGCATGATTTTGAGAAAACCAGTTAACACAAAAATTACCCTTTTCATCTTTAACAGGAAAAAAAAATGGAACAGACTAGAAAAGAGATGAGCAACAATTAAAAGCATGGAAATCCTACACCTTTACACACACACATACAAAAGAAAGGCTGAAACATCTTTGTCTGAAGATAATTAAAACATATTAAATGCATGTCTGATACTGCATATTCAGCTAAATTAACGTTTTTGCCATAGGAGTGTGATATGATCAACAGCAGAACCACAGCAGTCCATGCAACTATATACAGTGTGGAGGAGTGGCCTAGGCAACTGTCAGCAGGGATATAACAGGCCCTTTGAACCCAGTCCCTACCTTCCCAACTAGACAGCTCTTCCTGATGTCCCCTTCTCTACTTCTCTCTCCATTCCCTCTATATGAATCACACCATATACAGTGTGGTTAATACTGACAACATCTGGGCAATTCACTTGGGCATCATCTGGGCATTGTCAGATCCAGAGCACAGGTCTGGAAGGGATGGTTTGTACAATAAAGTATCGATACATCTGCCAAATAGCCACACAGGAGAAATCCTCTGGGTAATATTCTATCTTTCACACCATAACTTGCAAACGCAGATCTATGGAACAAGACTTAGCTGAACTAAATTATTTTCATCAATGATCTGAGCTTCTATCTTGAATGATATTACACTGCATCCCATTTATCTCCCCACAAGGTACAAAGATTGATAAATGCTCTGAAGGGATTAACTGCTTTAAAAATTATTCAGATGTCACAGCAGGCCAGTTTTTGACCCTTCTGGTATAAGGATTTCTAAGAGTTTACTGGGAAAGAACAAGTGCTCCAGTCAGTGCCATAACTCCTCCACACTCTTCCAGCTCACAATAGCAACACCCCTTCCTCAGAGCTGAAGGAAAAACTAGCCAGGCTTTACACCAAACATTTCAATGGAATAGGCAAAACCACAAACATTCCTAGGAGTCACTTCGGTTCTAAGTAGGGTGCATAATAACAAAAGCCTAGATAAACTGACAAAGTGTTTTGGGTTTTTTTTCCATTTTACTTGAGTTCTCTATCTGTTGTAACAGAGAATAGTCAACACAAGCCCTGAAAATATGTCCTACAAAAACACCCTTCCATGAATCACATATACAAAGCCTGAATTTGCATACAGGAATCAAACAATTAGGTCTCTCAAATACTTGAACTACTTACATCAATTGGGACTTTTACTCGCCCAAGTAAGGGCACAATGTACTATTTTGCAGACTGCTTCAGCATTTCACTTTTTTGCTGTACCCATTAACCACAACAATAAAAAAAATTTAAGTCCAAATTCTTCTCAAAGTTACTTCTAGCAAATAGTGGCTCACTTATAAAAGCCTGATTAATTGCATAATCTTGGCTTCAGAATTCAATTACATGTTAGAATATTAAGAACTCTAGAGTCCATAAACAATGACTATAAAACTGTTTATAACATTTTAAGTATTTTATTTGAATACTGCAATATGAACTATAAATGTTCTTCTCTCCCCCCCTTTCCTTTTCTTCTTATTTGTTTGCTGCAGTTTCTTCATGCAAATGGAACAAGAATGACACTCAGGGAAAGGAGAAAGGCTGTGGCAGACTATTGACACACCACCTCCTCACAAACTCTGATTCTTTGTTGTCCTTCATGCCTATTATCTGAGTTTTATTCTGAGTCTACAAGGGTGCTTCTCGATAATTACAGGATACAAGCTAGTACTTTTTCCAGCCTGTCTCAATTTCAAAGTAAACCCTCTATTCATGCTTTTATTGTTATTCAAAGTAAAACAGCAAAACAAATCAATTGCTAACAGCCTTGTGCAGTTTTCTAAAGTTAGCATTTCTGTATTATGGTGTGCATATAAGGTAATATTCAGTGCAGAAGTACATGTTCAGGCATGAGAACCGTGCATAAATCCTCAACTCCAGTGACCATTTTTGCAAACATTTCTTGTTTATGCACATACATATTGCATGGATTAGCTTAGAAGAGGATACAGCAAGTACCTGAGTGAAGACTTTCCTTGTAACTTTTCCTGAAGAACTAAACCTCAGCTGGCAACCCTGGATACTGCTTTTTTATACTTATTTTGGCCTCATTTCACTCAGAATATAAAGAAAGACCTGAATTACAGTCTCAAAGGTGAAATGCTAAAGTTTGAATTTCTGAACTGTACAGCCCTGGCAGATCTTTTCAACACTTCTGTGTTTTGTGAAGTCCATTTCGTTTCTCTGTTTCTTCTATGGTTCTCCTTCTCCCTTAAAACAAAGAACATATCACTGCATTTATAAGGAAGCCAGTAATGGACAGGTTTTGCTGCAGCTTATTTGTTATGTCTTGCTCTGAGTTTACAAACAGCTGTCCCATACATCTCCACTAGATACAATTTTAGTCTAGACAGGGGAAATCCAAGCTACTGCTGCCCAAACAACATAAACACAGGAAGATTTTAAATCAATCATTTCATTAATAGGAACATGTCTAATAATATAAGGGAAGAGTGTTTTGGAAGAAAGCCTATTTCAGAGCCTGAAACAGTGTAATTGCGTGGTATTGTTCTTGTACTAGGCAGAACTATAGAACGACACTAACAAACCAGATTTTGGTGTCATCACAGATTTCAATAAAATAAGCCTTGTTTCTCCAACACAAGTGGCTTTCAAGACCACTGACAACTCTGAATTAAATGGTAAATAGACTAAAAAACGGTTGCACAGCACTGGCATTCATTTCCACTTTCATACAATCAGGTCAGTGCACACAAATATATTTCTAGCATGACCATGATTTCTGATTTTCTTCGAGTTGTTTTACCTGGGAAACAGTGTTAAACACAGCAGTTACTAACATAATAATTACTTTCTCCAGTTCTCCCTCTGTGCCAGCCTGTTGTCTGTCCCCAAACACATAAATGCAGTTATTTCTATGTTATGATTTTAGAGAAAAACACTGCAGCCTCCCTTCTTATGTTTGGGGCATCCACACACTAACCTCTCAAAAAATAGAACAAAAATGAAGAACACTTTATTTTCTTCTTTTTTTTTTTTTTTTTTTCAAAATGGAAGGAAAGAGAAGAAGCTATTCTTTGGTCCTAATTTCATTTTTTACTCCTGAGTAAAAAAATTTTTACCTCCTTCATGAAGAGGCTCAATTTACAATCATGATCTCAAATCAACTTTTACCAGTGGGTGTCAGTGTAACTGTGTAATGATATAATGGGGGGAGGACAGGGAGAAAATGCACGAAAAAAACCCCAGAGATTGAGTTTTATTTTTAGATGTCATACGCTAAAAGAGAGAAGATGCTTCCTTTCAGAACGTATTTTACTGCAGATACACTCTGCAAAGATCCTCCACCTTTGCATGTGTTTATGTTAACATGCCCAAAGTAATTACTTTCAGTTTTTCTTTTCCAGACCTATGTATGTTTTGTGTGCATACACGCATGCACACAGACACTGACACACAGTAAACGTTTGGTATATAAACCTTTCCCATCGTTTTGACAAAGTGAAACTGTCCCTTTAATTCAAATTTCACAATAAGCAGATAAGAGGCTCTGCGGACCCCAACTTATTAACCTGTGCCAATTTAACTAGTATTACTCAAGAGGTTCAAAAACCTAAAAATAGGTGTTAATCTGTGCAGACTGACAGCAACTAATCAGTACCTGCCCTGTCACAACTTCTGCTCCTCCTACTCATTAAAGGGAGAGTCCCAGTTCTGCTCGGTTTTTTCCTATACATATTTTGTAGACAAGCACAGTCTGAAAATCACTTGGGGTCTCCTGTGGCCCCTGGTGCCATAACTGTGCCAACAGCAGAGGGAGCATTAAACTCATTGCCCACGGTAAAGTGTGGGGAGCGAAATCCATGTTCCTATAATCCTTGTATGGGTAGGATGTGCTCATTAGCCTTCTGGCAGTCATCCTAGGAGAAGGACAACTCTGATTCCAAACCCGGGCAGACGGAGCTCGTTTAGCCCTGGAAGGCCTTCCATCTAAGAGAAGGACACTCTAATAAAACCTCCGTCGTAAGGACTTCGCTGCCAGCGTCCAAGCTTGCTAGGCCCTGGCAGATGAACCTTAGGACTAAAGGGTGGGTCCAGCTCTGCGCATGCTGTGTCTCACCTAAAAAAAATCCACTGTGCAGGCTCAAGGGTGCTATCTGCTATGCTCTTTTTATCAGCGAGCTTGGAAAAGGCGCTGATGAGGAGCATGGATGGAGCCCTCCCTGGATTTTCGTTCGCGAAGCCTAGCCATACACTTTGTAGAGCTCAAACTTTTTTCCATACTAGCAAGCAATGGCTGTCTGAGATCAAGAACTGATTGAATGCCTATAAAGTAAATCTGTCAAAGCAATAATATCCTTTATTTTTACTTACCATAAAAATAAACGAGCTTAAAAAACACTGGCCCTAGCTTCAAGTCTAATTAGATGCATTTGACATTTTAAACATGCAACTTTCGTCTTTTCAAATGTTACATTAGTTAATAACCTCCCATCTAAGCAACAAAGGTACGTGCATATGCCCACATAGGTACATCCTCTTCTTCACTTGCCTGGTTCCCTACAATGAGCCAGCCCTGTGTATTGGAGATAACGCAGTTATGTGTTCACCTACTCAACTGCCTTTTATTAACATAAACAGAATTATATGCTGAATGAAAAACAACTCCAGTTGCAGACCACAGATTACTGGCTGCTGTGGCTACAGGGACAACTGTGGCTCTGGCCCCAAAACTCTAGAAAAGTGGATTAAAGAAAAAAAAAAACCACCAACCCTCAGGTGAGCCAGCACATAACTAAACTGTCAAAAATAATCACTGAAGTAGGTTAGGTCTTTCCATATATAACTTGTACTGTCCAGGATACGCTGGGTTTTGTGAAAGGGACAGAGTATTTTTCCAAGCAAGCCATCACCACGGTCAGATTTGCAGGAAGTACCAAAATAATGTACAACAATTCTGTAAAGCCATTGTTAAGAGAAGGAAGTAAACAGCACTAGATGGAGGAGGAGTGTGGGGGGGTGGCGCTTTGAAAGCTTCGTTTGTGCGTGGTCGAGACACAATATTACAAAAAGGCCCGGAGCGGCCTTGCCTCTCCCGCGGGTCGGCGCGCCGCGGCGCGGCGCAGCCGTCACTGGGCCAGGCCCGGGCGGGCGGCGCAGAGACAAATGGCCGCAGCCTGCCGGCGCAGTAACGGCCGCGCTGCGCCCGCGCCCCGCCGCGCGCCAATGGCGGTCCGCGCGCCCCTCCCCCGCTGCCGCGCGCCCAGACCTGTTTTTGTCTGCTTCAGCAGCAGCAGCAGCACTCCAGCCCGCTCGGCTGGCTTGCCTCATGCCTCCTCCCTTCCCCCCTCCCCCGGCC
>VWZO01004813.1:467125-511689 GCA_013396975.1 Bucco capensis
CCATCATCCACTCATTTTAATTACGCAGAACGAGTTGCAACTCATCCAGCCTGAAAGTTGTATTAAAAAAAGAGACAGAGCGCGAGTGTGGGGAAAGAGAACGAGAGGAAAGAAGGAGATGGAAAAAGAGCAGTTGAGGGTGGAGTTAAGAGCTGGCGAGGGCATGATAAACAACTCTCAGTAAATTTTAATGCAACGTTTTATTTTAAGCTTTCTCCGAGGTCAGCAGAAATTCCCCATTCCATGCTTCTCTCACTCTCTAGCCTCTCAGAAAAAAGATCAGTGTCCTTGGTGCCTATTCCTTTAACGCACAGCCTAGATAAAAAAAAAAGATCACGGGGTGGGAAAAGAAAAAAACAACCCCAAATCCAAGCAGACCCTTGGCCTCTCAATTGTGCTTCGCCCCACGGGCAGAGGCGAGGCTGGCCCGTGACGAGCAGGCTTCTCTCTACGAGTTTCCAAGTTTCCGTATTTAGTCCGCCTACAGCTTTCGCGGCTCTTTAAGCCACTCTGAGGAATTAAACAAGGGCCACTAAAACCCGGGGGAGGAACGTGGAGGGAGAAAGGGGGGCGGGATTGGACTTGGGCAAGAAGAAGCCGCCTGCCGTTTGCCTCGGCCCCGTCCTCTGAAGGGAGGGTGTCTGCCCTCAGCACGCAAACCTCCTCAGCGTTTATGGGGATTTACAAAGGCACATCTGTGCGTGTTGGAGGGCCAGCCTGACGTGTTTTCTACTCCCAGCAGCTGCGGTTTCTGAGGAAACAAGGCCGATTTTCTAGTCAGGCTGGAAGGGCGNGAGTTAGGTTTCTTTAACTCAACTTTTGTAGGCGCGCGAGGGCTCAGGACTGTCAGGGGGTGCCTCACATCGCTTGCCAAGAATCCCTCTTAATCCTGCCAATTTGGAGGGGGGGAGGGGGAGGGAGAGGGGAGAAACAGCTCAGTCCCGCTTAACCCAGTCCTCGCACTCTTCAGTGTTGCGGGGCGGGTCTTCACGCTCTCCCCCTCGTCCTCCGAGGGCGCTGGCTCCCCGAAAAGTAAACATAATGTAAACCACTGCACTCATGTAAACCGAAGGCAGACTTGCAACGCAGTAACGTACTGCAGGAGATGAACACATCTAATCAGAGGATGTCCTTCTCTCCCTAATATTTTTTTCCCGAGCTCCTTTTCAAACCCACGGCCGTAGCAACTAACAAAACCGGGTGAATTCCCGTGCCGATGAATGATTAACCTCGGCGCGGAGGCGGAGGAGCAGGCCAGCCCGGCGAAAGGGGGCGGGCAGCGAGCGAGGGGCCCGCGCAGGGAGGCGCCGCACGGCACCAAACGGCTCCCCCTCTTCCCCAACCACCGCCTTTTCCATCCCCTCCCTCCGCTTTCCCGAAGGGCCCTTCCATATACAGGTTCGCCTTCACAGTTGATTTCTTAAGGCTTGTGCTACCTGCGTCGTGAAAAAAAGACAGAAATTAATTAAGCCTTAAAAGGCTGTAGAGCAGACCTGAGGCCAGCAAGGACATATGCCAGGCAAGATCAAATGTTCCAAGCTAAAAACGAGCGCAGTCCTTCAGCTCCCCTGTCCTACCCCCCCCAAATAAAACTCCCTAATAACTAGAAATTAAAAGATTGGTGGGGAGGACAGAGGGTGGGACTACAGCTGTTCTGACAAGGACGGGCAGAAGAAAGAGAAGATCGGATAAAATGCACATGGAAAGACTTCTGCGAAGTTCTGTAAATAAAGTACAAATTGTAATAGACAAAGGTGGAAGAAACGGTTGTGGCTCTTTGTTCTGACACGGTGTCAAAACTTCAATCCTTTGTAGCTGTTTACTTTTAAAACGTCCAAACACTTTCCTGTGCACACACCATAACAAATTAATTTCGCTGATGTTTAGCACTTGAGATCACCGTAGACAAGTAAGGAATTGATTCTGAGATATAAAAGCTAATGTTACAAATTTTTCAAACTTGATTGCCTACTATTAGGTACCTATGTTCATATTTAGTCACTGAATTAGTTGGCCTAATTTTCAGAAATTATGAGCAGTCACATTTTCAATTAATTTCACATCTCTGAAAATTAGGCCATTATGTATCTAAATTTGACCTAGGTTTGAAAATTCTCGTTGTATCTCTGAAACAGAAGAAATAACAGTTACAACCAAATACTGGCATAATTACTTAAATGTGGAAAGACTAAAAAGAATTTTTGGGTAATGGTATCTAGTGCAACAGAAGCTAAGTGACATTGCATTAAAACAATCAAAACTCTATTTGAATCTGATACTTAGATTGGTTCCAGTTATCACTGTGGAAAAAATAAATACAAACAAACAACACCCACCCCAACAGAAAACAAAGCCCATAGTTACAAACTGTCAATACTGACCCAAAGCATTTGGCCGTATTAATCACACTTAATGCACATTTTCCCACAAAGGAATAAAAGAAAAAAAACCCAAAACAAAACACCTCTGCTTTAAAGAGCAGAAAAGAAAAACTGGAAAAGGACTGCATGTGCATATATATCTCACCGAATCTCATTTATTTCTAACTGCACAAGGGCTGTTTTTACCACAATTTGAAATAAACTTTTCACTTAAGTTTTTGCAATGCACAGGGGTGGCTCTAAGAGTAGCATTAGAAATAGAGGGGGGAAAAAATTCTCAAGAAACGCCAGAAATAATCGTGTTTCTTGTCTTCTGCCAGAACTGGAGTCAGTTTTACCAAGCGGAAGCACTCAAAAATCCTCTATTTGGGCTCAAAAGAAGGAAAACATGAAAAGTTTTAGGAAACAACTTGGATTCTTTTTATCCATTTAGTTTGTGAACCTGTAGTAGGTACTTAATATTATTATACTCACATCCCTCCCCCTCCATTTCACAAGAGCTAAAAAATGCCCCCCTACAAGCACTGGAATGTGGAGGCTGAAGGGTTGTTTTGTTGTTGTTTTGTTTTCTTAAATTATCCGAAGAACAAAAATCCAGTCCCTCTTCCTTCCTCATCTTCTCTTCCCCCTTTACCCTCCCTGAAGCAAACTCCCAAGGCAGAACAGAACGCCCGGGGGGAGCTTCTGCCTCTTCTTCACCCCTATTACAGGGCAGCATCAATGATCGCTCCTTCCTTCTGCCATGGTCACAAAAAAACAGTGAACCCAGGGCCCTGTTGTAATCATTAGGTAATATTTTTAGCTTGATCTAGGTCCCTTGTGCAGGGAAAAAACAACTGCAGTGGCTTTAAAGTACTAGAGCTCCTCGTTGTTAGCAGGCCTCTTAGGCATACAGATTGCAGGAGACAACTTAGGGTTTCTTCCAAGAATCCTGTCCCAGCCCCACTGCAGTCGAGGGAACAGGGAAAGCAAGGGTAAGTTGTGCACTGTGTTTAGGACGCCCTGCGTAAGCTAAAATTTCTAGCCACAATCGTGTAGTTCTCAAACGATTTCACAAAACTGAAATCCTTAGAGGAACCTAAGGGTTACCTTGACCTGCTAAATTGTTTGAAAAGCCCAAATTATCTCATCCTCATCATATTACCTCATGGTACTTAACTTGCTAAGAACGCTGCTCTTTGACGACAAGCCCTTAAAGGCACAGTGCAGAATCTCAGCCACCGTACTTGCTTTCCCCCTAAGAGCTTTGGGAGGCCCTACAGGAATGATGTTATGCCCTGTATGCCTCTGCAGGCTCTCTAAGACTATCTCATCTAATGATGAGTGTTACGGGCAAGAAGGAAGGGAAAAATGAAGGGGGAAAAAAGCTCCAGGACCTGAAAGACACAGAGGAAGAAAGATCTAGTGAAACTTCTCTGATGTAGGGGGGAAATCACTAACGAATAGCCACTGTCTTTTGGAAAATAACACCTGCACTTTATCAGTACTTTAATATGGACAAGTGTAAGTTCAGACAGAATGACCTGTAGGCAGCAAACGTGATTTTAAATAAGGCAGAAGGGTTGGGGTTTTTTCAGTTGTGTATTATGTGACCAGTAACAACTGAAAAATGATGCAACTACAGCTCATGTACAGAAACCAAATGGTCTGTTTATACTTGAAAAAAATGTCTAATATGTAGAGTATATTGGCTTATGACCTTTTCAAATGAAAACGCTAATGCTTTGCATGTAAAATTTTCTAGAACTGCCAAGAAGACAATTACAAGATACAAAGCATAAAAATGAAATACCATCCCTTCCAGTGCCTGTTAAACAGAAAGTGACCCCAATTCCTTTAAACTACACTGTCCAAAACTCTAGAACACCAAGAAAATTCCCTTGCTGGTAACTAAATCTCTATTTCCAAATCTTCCAAGATCCAGTAGCAACATTTAACACACACAATCACAAAGCTTTGAAAATGCTTTTTAAAAGTTCTAAGACAGCTTGTGCTGCCTCACAGGAATTATTCACATCTCTTTCCAGGCTATGGAACTAACACTTGAAAGGCAAAATAAGGTATATATGCATAAATATTTGACATACTGGTCCAATCCTCTTAAAACGTATGAAAATATAGAACATGTGAAAGGAGCCAACCCAGACAAATGCGTGCATGATTAGATGAGTGCTGCCTTCCACTCCCTTCCTTTTACCACTAAATGAAATTGTCATTAGCAGAGTGTCAGTCCCAATATCATCAACTTAATAAAGCAAGATAGAAACAGGACACTAAGCAAGTTAATGCAGTCCTCCAAATGCAACTCCTATCAAAAGGAAACTGAAAGGCATGGTGCTGCTTCCAGTGGAGGAACCAATAACAGACTGGACAACAATTCTTGAGGGGTGGAAAGCAAAGACATTTGTTTCACTGTACAGAATGTTGAAAAAATGCATCCAATAATGTTATGGGTAAAGAAGAAACACGAGAACAACAGAGAAGTGGGTTATTTACAACTCAGTTTAAGTATCTCAAAACCCTTTAGTAAGGAATGATCAGCAGACAAGCAATAGATAGGTTAGGCAGATACAAACTTGGGCACTTTAAGATACTAATACTGAGATGAATGTGCACTGCTCCTCAATATTTCCCTTTAATCACCACAGCCTGAACTCGTGTCATCACCACTGTTCATAGGGAGGTGGGAAACAGTCCCAAAAGAAAAACAATTTACTTGCCAATCACACCAATCTGCTGTATGCAAGGAAAATCTTTCTATAGGCTACACAGACTTCCTAACAAGGTTTTCCTTAAAAGAAACTCACTATAGTAGATGTGGGCAAAAGTGAGAATTCATGCACTGGAGGAAGTTGGATTTTCTTCAGGGACTGGAAACTGCGATTGTTTTAATACTGTACAAAAGCCAGACACCCAAATCAGTATAAGGAAAGTCAAAGAAGTCTCAGCTTAGCAATTCAACAACCTACTGAAGTTCTCTCATCTTGTACCATGCATCAAGAGAGTTACAAACAGAGCTCTACATGCTCCATAGCACAATGGGACCAATTTCTGAAGCAAGAAACCTGTAACAAAGCTAATTTATTCCACGAGAATAAAATAACCTTCATTCCCTACCACCTTTCATAAACATGGTTTTTATTTGAAAATGTTCAAGCATAGAATTATTCAACAATATTTTAAACTGTATTTTACAGTTATAGATAACTGTTCTTGTGTAAATATTGTCTATGTGTACATGCTGATTGTAAGGGAAACCATATGCAAGCAAAGAAAGTCTAAGAATTTTGTTTTCTCAGCAGTATCTGCAGAGGAAGGAGACAAACATGACCCCCCCCACATGTGACCTGCATACAGCTATGAAATCAATGGTGTGTGCTCCTCCCCTTCAGTTCCTAATCTGACAATTTTTTTCCTAAGAGACTCCAAGGAGAGGGATAACAGGGTTGTTTGTGAAAATAGAGAAGAATAACACACCTTAGAGGGCAGAATGGCTACAAGTACATAACTTTTCCATCTCCTTTAAATGCCTCTCCATGTGACCTCCAAATTGTACCTCCTGCAAAATACCATTTACCTAAAGGAGGATTCCGGAGTCCATGGGAGACCGAAGCTCTGCTCTCCCAAAATCAGCATCAATCAGTCAGGCTCCAACAGGGTGCAAAGCTCGATAAACACATGATAAAAAACCCTCTAGGTACTATGTTGTAAACAACTTGAAAAAGAAGATGTGCTGGCATTGCCCGAGATATGATGGAGCATGTCTGGGCCATCAAATACCTTCCACTTTCCTAACTGATCCTCACAGCATCATTTAACTAGTGAGTCTGTGTTGAGAGCACCAGGTGCTAAGAGTTTCTGGTCACAGATTCAGACTTTTTCTTAATCACAAAACATGTAAGACACAAAAGAAAGCCTCAAGCTCTTAAAAGGAGAACATGAGCAGATATACTGTGGAGACTGAAATGGAGTTTTGACATGGCCTTAAGGCAAGACTTAGCTTATGTCCTAGAAGTTAACCTTGTCCTGAAAAGTACTTAATTAATGGCCCACCAAAAGGCCCTGGCTCTTTCCTTTCCTTTTGGGGAAGATTATAGACATGAAGAAAACTCTCATCTTCTCTGTAAACATAACAAAGAGGGTAGGTGGACACTGGCTGTAACACGAGTAATCCAGAAGGTAAGACTCATACTGACATTTCAATGGAGGACCTACTTGTCAGCCAGGGAAGAGACTGTGTGGATCCTTCAGTGATCTCCAGGAGGTGGTGTAAATTAGCACCAAGAAAACCTCAGCTTGTGAGTTCCAGACAGAGAGGGAGACCAAGTGCAACCTGAGAAAACTTAGCAGAGGCCCACTTCTTTTCAGCTCAAGAAAGTAACCCAGAATACTGGGCAGAGGAACCTGAGACAGGGTCATGTTTGTTTTGTTCCTCTGCAGATACTGCTGAGGAAATAAAATTTTCTGGCTTTCGGTGCTTGCATATGGGTTCACTCAGAATTTTGGCCACCCACTAAGTTGAAAAATGTGGTTTATTTGGCTATGTACATCCATTTAAGATATATTCCCAATCACCAGTGATTTTTAATTCAAAACTTGCTGAACCAGAGGTCACACATCTTTGTACTAAATAGCATTTGATGGACTAAGTTGTCCAGTCTTTACTTTGAACCCACATACTTTTTTTTGTCATCTGCAATATCCTGCAGCAAAGATATCTACAGCTTAACTTGGCTCTTTTTGGTTACTTTCAGAGTGCTACCTTGCTTTGGAAGAGACAGAAGTCTCTGAAATGGCACCTCCAAGCAGGACTTCTACATATGCACATTTGGTCCCAGAATGCAAGAACATGAATGTAGGTCCTAAAGCACTCAATATTCTTCCCTCTGAAATGTCCCCTATAAGCCAACCATCCAAATACTGATATTCATATATACACACACACATATATAAAAATATAAAACATGATAGTTTTTTATAAGCGGGGGACCTGTTCCTGTGTAGATTTTAGCTGGGAATCAGAGGATCCCAGATGCATCACAGTTCCTGCATCTGGCATGGGCCACAGCAACAATTGCAAATGCCAAAATTGGCACCCCAACACTTTGGCGGTGCTATCACAAGCTAACAACGCCCAAGACACATGCCAAGAAGTTGGGGGAGGGGTGTGAAGACTACACTCTGTTGGATAGAGTCTGTGTCCAGGAAGCTCTTAGTCAAAAGCCAGCCTTTCAGTCTTGGAAAGCACAGTTAGAAAGGTTAAGTCACTTTGGCATTTGAGATAAAACAACTGTCTTGACTACTAGAACTGGTTGCACTGACTAATGTGCACTTGCTTTACAAAAAGAAGAATGTTTGTAGGGAATACCTTCATGAAACATGACTAAGTGCAAAATATAGTTTACTTCAACTGTTGATTTAAACAATATTTGAATTCAGCATTATTTCTAAGGTAAGGTCCTCTTAAAGTACTACCAAAAGTTTGGAATGACTGCCAGTATTTCATTCCTTTACAAAACATGTTTTCAGAGGAATAGAACAGCCAAACTGAAGCTATTAACACTATCTTAAAAAGATTTAAAAAATGCATACACTTACCAGTCCTATCTGCTGAGAGAGCTTGGCTAGGAGAAGCTATTATAACCAGTTTATTTTTATTTTAACTTCACACCCCCTCATCTCAGTTACACTTTTATCAATAGATATTGAAACAACTTTTTAATTTGATAGGTCTAATTAAATAGGAAGAAAACCTGCTCTGGCTACTTCTTGTGTTGATTGTCTTTAAGAAGGCTGCTGTATATGAAGACAATGAGTTTAACCTAATCCTACTTGAAAGTGGTAAAGTAACTATTGGTCTATATGGCCAGACTTCCTGGGCTAATAATGAAGACAAGCTCTTCAAAACAAGAGTGAAATACAAGACAACTTACTGCAGAACTGGTGTTAATTCAAATCCAGCTATGACATGTCAGACCCATCAGGCAAATGTCATCTCATCTCTGCAGCATTAGCATCTGTGTGTCTATATATATGCCTATAAAAATAATTTCTTAATGCATTTCTTTAACTGAAACTACCATTCAAAGTACTGCACCACTTGGAGGGTATTTTAGGTAGGGAAGGACAATACAAAGGTGAGGGAGATTTACATTAAATTTGGCTTTGGATCTCCAAAACTGCCTTTCAGTGGGAAATCATCTCTGTTCTACAGGGTGCATAATTGACTTGTCTTCACAAAAGGCAGCTGACACTAACATTACAAATACAAGACTCTGAGTCTCAATTAGAGGAATTAACTCCATTTGGTCTGGCTGGATTTTGTTCCCTAGCTTTGCTGCACCCATGTTTCAATGCTTGGTCAGAACACAAATGATTGCAAATGTTAAATTACTGGTAACGAAGCTTTCTTTATGTATTTTGGGGCTCTCAGCAGACCTCGGTTACCATGATGTGCAAACCTTCACTTTTCANAGTAACGAAGCTTTCTTTATGTATATACACACAGAGAGAGATTTTGGGGCTCTCAGAAGACCCTGGTTACCATGATGTGCAAACCTTCACTTTTCAAGAGCTAGAACTTGTGTTGCATCTCTCAGTACCAACCATGTAAGTCCATGTTTACTTACTGAAAAACCATCCAGACCTCCATGTTACAAAGGCAACATCTCCAAACCATAAGGGAGGAAAATGAGTTCCACAGAGTTCTACAACGAAGATAGTATCATCTTCAGTAATGAGCTGTAGCCTGCAAAGTATGCATGTCCCAGCACACACTGCACCTCCACAGCATGAAACATTAGGTTGGCTACACTGGATCTGTTGCATTTTACTAAAACCAGCAAATAAACACCATGCTTTCTATAGAGTTTGTAATTACAGCCTTAATGTAAATCTTTGTAAAAACAGATTTTGCTTGCACAATACAGGAACAAACTTATTTCCAACAAATCAGAAAGACCCCAAATCATACAATCCAGTCAGTCGCCTTTCAGTCATAAAGACAGGAAAACTGATTTTCACAATTATTCACAAAAGCTGTTATGTTTAAAACAAGTGGTATTTTCAAAGTGAGATGCAACACATTAATGTTATTAAATCTCTTAATACCTAGCATTGCTTTTATGCTGTGGTATGTATTAAAGGAATGGAATACAGCTTTCTGAGATGTGAGTATACCGAATTTTCCATTCTGTTTCTCCAGTTCTGTGCGTGTGTACATATGTGCATGCACACAACTCTCTTCTCCTCCCTCCCCTCAATGCTACTTCCACAGTTAATAGTGTTTCACCAAATAAAAACTGAAGAAAATGTCACTTTTTCCTCCTCTGCTTTCATACAAGCATCAAGAAGAAGAGTAAAATTCTGCTAATGATCTAGTTGGCTTCAAGTGATCAGCATCTCAATTTTCATTTCACACGCACGCCCCAGCTGGTGCACACAAGTGACCAGTACACAGCACCTAGTAAGACAGTCTATTAATGACAGAAAGAGAGAAAAGGTTAAGGGAAGACTGCAACTCATTCATGTTCATTTTTCAGCAGCATTTGTTAGAAAATATATTACCATAAACAGGGAAATACTAAAAGTTAAATGCTTAACCACAAACGGAAGAGGACAAAAACACTTATTTCTGGTGCAAAATGACAGCCTATTGGATGGCTCTGTTTGGAATTAATTGAATAACCATGGTATCTGAGCTGTAAATATATGCAATTAATAAATGAAAACTTGCTGGCAGTAACTCTCTTCTGAATTTTCTAAGTACTCTTCCCAAAGAACAACATTTCCCTAATAGTTTAATATTCTGACAATCACTATGCCTGAAAAACGTGCCCTATTCTACACTTGTTGTTCTACAGCAATAATTAAATTAATTCTTTGGGGCTAAGCAGTACTAGTATTTACCTTGACTTGTACCTACAGCTGCACAAGACCAACTTCTATGGAAACAGTCCTGCTAATGCATGTTGTTTGCTGGACTGAGGGCTCAGGAGAATGCTCTGTTCTGTCCATCCTACATGAAGAAGCTGATGTAAATTAGTCTTGCTATGCCTGGCTTGTAGAGCCTCCATTTCTAAAAAAAAACAAACAAAAAACTAAACCCCACATCTACTTGTCCTTTATCAGATTGATTTTTAGAATGCTTATCACCTTACTCCAGTAACTTAAACCAAACCAAACAAAAAACAAACCCACAAAAAATCCAATGCCAAACCAAACCAAACAATAACAAAAAATGAAAACAAGCAACAACAAAAAAAACCCAAACCCCACACCACCAAAAAAAACCCAGAAAAAAATTCTCACCGTGGTATCTCCCACACGACAGTCCCCTAAGAAGTCAATTCTAGAGTTGTGTTACATCAGCAAATTGGCAAGAAAATGTAAAGAGAATAGGGAGCCAGGCTTGTTAGGATACTTACTGCAAGAATAGAGTTAGCTCATAAGTGGCATGTTAGCCTTGGGGCCTTCTTCAGGCTGTGAGAAAAACCAGAGCAATTAACAGATAACCAAGCTGAATGTTTTGTTTGCTTGTTTGGGGTTTGGATATTTTTGTGGAGTTGGTTGGGGTTTTTTTTTGTTGTTTATTTCTTAATGCTCAAGAACAGAGATTATTCATAATTTGCAGATTTCCTCAAAAGCCAGGGCAGCCAAGTAATACAACACTGTTATTTGTACTTGTTAACAACATGAGCAGCAGCAATAACAAAATACTGGAAGAGAAGAGACAGTAGGGAAAGGAATATGATGTTTCCTTTCTTCCACAGCATTTGGAAAATGGCCTATAGGGAAACACCACTGATTATTTTTCATAGAAAAAACAACAGAAACCGTGCTTAGTCGCCCACCACTGAGGATTAGCTGCTCAGAGAAAAGATTTTTCATTTTCACACATGCACACGCTTCTACACACGCTTGGTTTAGATAAATTTGCACAAGATGCTTTAACTAAACTGATGGGAAGCTTGGCTGCATCAGAAATACATAGTAATTCTCATGAACAAGAGGGTGGGTACTGCATGCATGTTGTTCAGAATTAGACAGCAATTTAGGACTTCAAATTGATCTGGGAAGAGCAACCATGCTTTTATTCAGTCACTTACTATGAAGCAACCAATACTGTGACCATGGTAATAAACTTCAATGCAAATGTGTGTGCAGGCGGAAGAAGAAAGAGGGCATCCTTTGATTCTCTTCTCTTTTTAGATTTCAATAAACACAAACAACTTCAATTTCAGCATAGGTAGAGCCATTTAACTGTCTGGTTTGGTTCACGTGAGGGCATAATTCACCTTCTCTCCTCCTTCCCTTCTCCTTTCCCTCCCCCATCATTTGTTCCCTCTTTCCATTCCTTCCTTACAGTCAGATCTGACAAGATCTGAAAATTATTATAACATCTTCAGAAGTTACGTAAGGAGTATGCCTGAAAAACCTCCATGACTACAGAACCAGAGTTCACTCTGTTTTCATGTTTTTCATTACTAATTACAGTTACAACTCTGAAAAATATACATTAAAAAGAAAAAATCATCCAGCTCAGCAAGTGCCTTTTCTATTGTTTGCTGGATTTAAGCCTAGCTCAAAGAAATCAGCGATGGGTTCAGGATAAAGAGTCCACTCATCCTCCACCAGTAGAAAAAGTCCAGCGGGATCAAATTGTGGGAAAAAAAGGAGTAATATCCTTGGAAATTCAAATACAAGTCTGATGAATTCTTTGAGACACTACTAAACGGCAATTCTAAAGAGACATTTACAGACTTACTCTAAATCACATATGCTCTGTATTAAATGTAACAAAATAAGCTTTAATCTTTGACACACTCTAATGTTGTAATACATGAGAATGTAATCTTCTGTAAGAATTTTTTGCTATTTTATGCATTTTAAACTTGTACTAGCCTTCTCAACTTTATATGTACATCTTGCTTAATTTTTAGAAGCATTCCTGTTCGCATATGGTATTCCCACGGAAGATTAATAACTTCCTACAAAATACATAATTCAGCTTTCTTTTGCCATCTGCAATACTACCAAACTGTACCTCAGTATACAATTTCTGAATATCTTAAAACTAGTAGCATTCTCAAACATAACATTTTCCAGTTGAGAAAAAAACAAACCAAAACAGTTCTGTGGCACTCTATATACATGAGTGAAAATTTTTAAGTTCATTCAAAGTCTATTACCAATTTTAAAGTAAGTCCGTAAGAAAGGTTTTCCAGAATAATGCCTGTTCCTGTACAGAGCTTTTTATTAATTAATGCTTCACAATTATATAAATGCTAAAAACCTAGGCACACATTAAATTCATAAGCAAGTTTTCTACAGATGAAGAAATGAAAGTACAAACAACTTAAGTGAAAGGTAACGTTCCAGGAAAAATAAGTTGCTACACCTAGAACTTTTAGTGCTTAAGAGCAGAAAACATTCAACTCCATAAAAATGGTAACTGCTGTCCAACTGTTCAGCCTCTTACTTTAACACAAAAACCCCAGTTCCCTTCCTGGGCACACTGGATAGCCTATTTATGAAGACACTGTTCAGAAGCAGCATGATGCATCACTACTGCCAGGTGTTCTATTGTGGGAACTCCTCTCCTGGGGTCTGGCAGCACAGAGTAACTGTGTGTACAACACACAAAAGGAAGAAAGAGAACGATACCTACCTGTAATGGTGTATTTTTCCATTACATTTATTCATCAATAAATTGAACTCGGATGCTGGGGCAACCTCCTATCTTCTGTTTTAGTTTACTTTGGAACCTGTCATGACAAGTGGCCATGATTTTGGTTTTACATTGCATCTGAATGATAAGGCCAGGAAAACGTATACTGTCCCTTGATACGCTGCTGGGGCATTGATTCAATGTGGGTTTAGAGTGAACAGTGTCACCTACTGAATCACAAATATCACTTGCTAGAGCAGTTTTTCTTCTGTGTCACATCTAATCAGCATAGTACAATTCTCACAGCTGCTAAGAAGGCTGACAGCTTTTTCTTTCAAGGAACTAAAATTTAATTGTACTCAGGCAAGATACTAGCATTGCTGGAAAGAAAGGCTTTTACTGAGATTTGGAAGAGCATTAACAAAATGTTATAGGGCCATATGGCCTTTGGTATTCTGGCTAAGCTAAAGACCATTTAGGGGTAGCTTGAGATGTGGAGAGAGTTCTCACCATACTGGAAAGATCTCTCTTTGTGGGAGTGCAGAGCTGATGAATGCAGAGATGGGTAGCACATGCATTGGCATATCCACGCTGCTCACCAGATCACTTCTTTATTTTTTGAAGTAATATCCAGGATTTTTTTTAGATCGAATTTGCTATTCAAAATAACTGAACATGAATGTTCTTTTAGTATTAGCGACAAATTTGCACAGCCTCCGTGCAGTGTGGAACACTGAATCCATGTGGCTAAAAAACTGGTTATGCAAGCAAGGCATATGCTTGAGGGGATGAAGAAAAATTGGCAAGATACAGCTTGCCAAGGCATGCCACACATTAGCTCTACTTTAAAACTGTTAGGAAATTTCAGCATTTCCAGTTCATTTTTCTCTACAGATAGAGGGAACAGGATGCATTTTCCTTCAAGAATCATCACAAGATGCTTTCCCCTCCCCGTTTCTCCCCTATTTTGATCACATCTCTTTGACATTAATGGCCACCTTTCTTAGATGATCTCTGACCTAAATAACACTTTCCTTTATTATTTAAAATTAGGTATTAAATAAAAGCAAACATTTTTTGTAAAGTAATTACTGTACATTTATGAGCATACAACATTGTTCTTAGAAAGAGTTTAAATATTGTACAAACACATAAAAGAAAGATTGTGCACATGGGAGACTCCCATGTTATTTTAAAGAATCCTTTTACCATAAATTGCCTTTTTACTATTTTTGTTTGTTTGTTTTATTTTTAACCTGTGTCCTGAATTGTCTGTAACTGTAAACTTGGAGGTTGGAGGAGTAAGGGGTAGAATCAGATAGTACCAGAAATCTTAAGGAATCAATATCATCTGCAGTGTATCTTAAGTAAATCTCTTACAATGACCAACCAAACAAAATACATTCTATGTTTATAACATGAAAGAAAATAAAATGTTAGGAAAACATTAGTTTCTTATAAAAGTAGTACGGAAACTAGATAGTAGGCACTGAACCAATCTATTAATGCTTACCACAGCATGATTAAGTATAAAAACTTATAAAGAAGTCTGGAAAAAAGGTAAAAAGAAGCTAGAGAAAACACAGAAAGGGAGTAAAGGGGAAGAAACTGTCTGGAAAATAAAAGAGAATTACAATAAAGTAAAAGATGAAGCATCAGATTAAATCACTGAATTTCAATGTTTACCTTCCAGTCTTTCTTACAATAAAATTTCCAGAAACTTTTAGAAAACCTCTAGATTTTAAATGCATATTGAAAAAGTTAAAACAAATATAAAGTAATAGGCTGCTAAAAATCCTGTTCAATATATCTAGATTATCTTCCTCCTCCCCAAGGTTACAATTAGCTCTCTGCTAACCTCCATCAATGCAGTTAGCATAATTAGTGAGCAGTGTTACATTTAAGTTTCTGCTTTCAAAGTGACCATGTATATTTAGAGCATTGCACCTGGAACCCTGGAAGCAAAATAGGAAAAACAAAACAAGCCCTCTAGTATTTTAGATTAAAACACTGCATGCAACCAAATTCCTGTCTCCCTAAGTTGCTTCTGTGTGTTTGTTTAATTTATATTTTTTAAGGGGTAAGTTAATTTTATTAATAGTAATGACGTAAATTTTCTTCTCTCACTCTTCCATTATCATTCTTTTGAACATAGACAGATCAATTACCGTGAAGCAGATTTTACCCCAAACTTTCTGGAGTTCCACTCACACTGTGACTCCATCAACTTACACTCCATAACACAAAGCAAAGTGCAGGGTATCTTCCATGTGACCCTGTTATTCTCCCCCCCAATATTTGTTCATAGGAGACAAAAACTGACCCATTTCACATTGGGGGGGGGAAGCCTGCAAAGCTATTACCCTTGCTAAACACTCAGCAAACATGTAATTTACCAGGCAGCATTAGACAGAGTTCAAGCTCTTGCTAGGCATGCATTTAGTACCCCAAGCCCATGACACTTCAATGCAAAGCAGGCTTCTGGAGAAGTAAACTAATGCTAATCAATAGATCTGACTCAGTGAAAAGCCTTAGTCAGATAAAAGAAGGCCTCAAACATGAAGACAGATCATTACCTCGTCTAGCAGCTGTCTATCATTTTCAGCAAGGTGCAAAACTGTTTCTTGAAACATCACTTTAACCCAGTTCAAATTGAAACACTATTTCAAAAGCAAGCTCCGTGGGTTCAGTGCTACCGTTTGACTAAAATTGGTCAGATCCCATCTTGCAATTGCCAGAAAACACTGTTACTAGCGCTGCTCAAAATACTTCCACAAAGGCTGTTTTAATTCTCCAGATAGACATCTGGATATCCCCTATAAAGTCAAGTAATGCAAAGGTTTAAAAAAAAAATTTAAAAAGGCCAAGAGTTTCTTGCTATATACAACGCTGTAGTCAAAACTGATCAAGTTTTTTTCCCCCTCGCTCTATGTAACAGGTGTTAACAGAGACAGCATTTAACCCTTGACTCCAAATTCATGCCTCATAAAAGTATTTGCTTCAATGAGCTTTCAGGGGCACAGATTAATTTGGCTCCAACTGTGAATAACAGTCTATCAGTAGAATATTTAAGATAGTTATAATTTTTATTAGGAAGTGAAAGGAGCTATATTAACATTTGGAGGTAAGGGAAAAAAGCTTGCATGAAATCCTACCACTTTTAGAAAAGATTTCTTTATGTGCAAAATTCATACTGAAAGCTAGAAGAGCATGGTATCAAGTAAGATTATTAAGTCTAATAATAATGTTGAACATCCAGCTTTCTCACCTTCAAAAAGTCTTGGTAACCTCATTTGTTGTAAATTAAGCCTCTGCATCAGTTTACAAGCACCGTCATAGAAACAGCCAACCAAAACTGGGGTTTTGCAATGTAAAAATGATGTGTAGTCCTCATGAGGGAAAATTTCACATATATTTGCCTCAGATTGCAGTCAGCTTATTTCAGTGAACCCTTCTGTCCAAAAAAATACACAAATCTCAAGATGTGACATGATTGTTTAGAATATTGAGCACTGGAGGTCACGGATGTTGAAGTATGTACTTCATGAAACACGGGCTGTGTTTTTACAAACACTTATATAGTAAGGATACTGGTTCTTCCAAGGTCAGTTATTTTTAACACCCCTATGCACAGAGTCCTGTATGCTAAAACATTATATTAGGTCACCAAAATAGAAGTTAAGATGTGAAAATTGTGGTTGCCAATGTCAACTCAGACACGGTCTTCTTTCTCTGTCACCTTCCATTTGTTCATGTTCTAGTCCTGCTACCTCTCCTGTGTGAAGCTCTTGGTCTTACTTGCACTGCAGACCTAGAGGCTTCACTCTCCTCTCCTCTGAATTTCTGTCCCTATGCTCTCAGTCTCTGCTCACCCTACAGTTCCCATCCCTGGGGACTCAGGCCCTGCACTCCCTCTGCCCTCACATGGCATCATCCCTCCTCCTTCTCTGTGTTCAGCCTTCACTGCCTTTCCCTACCACCAGCATCACTTCCAATGCTTATCTCCTGCTCACTCATGTCCTACCATGGTGCAGCTCCAGTTTCCCTGTGGTGGCTCATCAGTTCTTGGTTTCTTCCTCCTCCTGCTGCCCGTTCCTCCAGCCAGTCATCCTCTCCTCTTGGCCCCATAATGGGTTTCGCTCCCTTCCTGCAGCTGCTAAGGATCCCTCTGTGCCACATCCTCAGCTCAGTTCTGGTGCCTCACCTTGGCTTTCAGAGCAGCCATTGCTGGCAGCACAGGTAAGAGCACTGTGCTGAAAGGCTTGTGGAGGAATTTAGCTACACTCCTGGACTGAGCAGGTGGTGTTACAAACTCAGGTCTGCAAGGTGTAGGTAACAAAGGTAGATTTATGGCAATGAGAAGTGACCTACCCTGCACACCAAGCACAGCAGTAGTTAATTTTAAAGTTTCTGCTAAAAACAATAGGACTGCAAGCTCTGTTTAAAGAGAAGAGAGCGTGGTGTGGTTTTTCTTAGTATCTAAAACCATTTTTCTTTAAATCCATTTTGAAGAAATGCTGAACTGGTTCAGTTAAATTTTCAACATTGTAAGAAACTATCTGTAAGCAACTTAACACAGACTCTTACAGCAGGAAATATCAGACACCCTGAATATTAGTGCTATTCTGCCTGCCCATATTAATTTCCAAATTAAATTTACATTCTCTGGTATATCTTCACCTAAACAGATTTTTCACAACCACCAACCAGTAACTCTTAATTCAAAAATGCTATATTAGATGAGTTTGTTCCCAGACTCAGACTGTAAGGCTAGCATCCCAAGAGACACTCCCACCTCTTCCTGGGGATAAACAAGCCAGCCCTGGGAACATGAAACAAACAGCAAGAAACATTTAGCTTTTATAAATTTTAATAAACTAAAGCACAGGATTGAAAGCTTGAAATTTTTTTGTATACTATTACCCTAAAGTGAAAGGGGGAGGGAGGGCAGAGTATTTCTTGCATATACTTTAAATATATGAATATACCATTTTTGCCATTCAGTACATTTAGTATCTACCCATCCTTCTTGGGTTTTTTTGCTTTTTAAGCAATCGAGCATTAGGCAAAAATTGACTTTTTTTTCCCTCCTTTTATCTACAGAAGGAGTATATCTACAGTAGATTTCATAATCCTAGCAGATATTTTTCATGGTCATTCTTCAGTTTGTGAATCAGGCAATTAGAAGTAAGCTGTGTCACTGCCATTGCCATTTTGATTGCCACATGTAAGAAGTTACTGTTCTACTTGGAAACCAATTCTGGAGCCTGCCCTCAGAACTGCACACTGCTTTTTACTCCTCCTCCCATTTTTACATTGTTATAAACATTAATCTCTATACTTACATATACTTCAGCTAAGTAAGCAATTTTTGAACATGCCTAAATACTTGTTTACAAAGGATATTTGTAATTAGAATACTTTAACATATTGCTGTGTTACATAAATGTGCATATAAGTTATATATTGCTGGGCAGGAGAGAACAAGGGGGAACATGAGGGTACTTTAAGTAAGTATTTTGGAGTGAGTGGAAGACAATAGATTACGAGGAAATGTGTTGAGACTGGGTTAATATCAGTTTTTGAAATTCAGGAATTGCTCTGCTTTATCATAAAAATGGGAAATGAGAAGACTACAGATGATAACCACTCCTCTGACCTTCACCTTCCCGGGTTAAGCAGTCAGAAAGGAAAACTGTATAAACACCATTGGTAAGAATGCAACAAATCTGAAGATCTCAAACTGCTCCATAGTACACTGGGTCTCCAGTGACACATATTAGCATTTTTTTCCCTGAAATGGGCTATTTCCTCCCATCTTTGGCAGGCTCAAAACCTCAGAATAGAGAAAGCTCAACATCAATATTTGAGCTGTGTTTTTCTCCCTTCATTCCCCCATCTATCACTCCTTATTCACTCCACATGGTAGAAGAGAGTCTTTGAACTTGTCTCCACTATTTTCAAAAGTGATGCAGGGTAGTGGAAAAAAAGAAAAGAGGGAAGGAAGAAAAGAGAAAGAAAAAGACAGAGAGGACACATCAAGGTGAGTTAGATTTTCATATCATATATCCTACAAGAAAGTACATGCTTTAATCTACCCCGAGCCAGACACGGGCATTGTTAGGGTTGCGTTTTGTCTACAAAGCTAAAGTAGCAGTGAGTGTAGTATTATGCTGCCTGTGTCAGTCTAGTTTGACCAGTTTCACAAGTTTGCCAGAAAAGGAAGTGTGACATTCTCATTTAGAAGAACATGAGTGAACCTTAGAAACATGGCTAGGCATGTTGGGAGTAAATGGGATGGTGTGCTTCTGAACAGGAGAGAACCTTGTTTATAAATCAACTGAACGTTTTAACAACTGATGACAGATTTGCCTGAACTTAAAATATGAATGCAGGAAAAATTAACTGAAGATGGTGGGAGCAGAAGAAGAGGGAGGTTTAAAGAGGAAAACAACGGTTATATATTGCCACTCCAGTTCTTTGATATCTAGGTATACTCCTACAGCAGGTAGAGATGTACCCTGTCACTCAGGAATGGATGCCCTGTACCAGTACCTATCTGGCATACCCCTGTGGTCCTCCCACATGCTTGCTCTCCTGTGCATGTAAGCTGAAGCATGCTATGTGCCATGCCAGTTTTTAATCCGACTGCACAATCCCAGAGATAGGAGTTTCAGAAGGACTTCAGGCAGGAGAGGGAAGCTTGAGGAAGAGGAAAACGCAAACCATGAAAGTTCATGTGGCCTGTGTGTTGTAAAGAACTTCAGTTACCAATAAGTAATACCTGTTGGCAAACCCATGTTTACATTCAGGAAAGGAAAATGCAGAGAGGTCCAGGAGTAAGTCTCATTCACACTCATAAACCTGATAGTGGTCCCAGAATCTTTTAGATAAGGAACTGCTGCAGGACCTTCCTCCTGGAGTGCCATGTGCACTGAGGTGGTGCCCAGCAGGGGCTGAGCTCCATGAGGTTTTGGACAGAGTTCCAGGTGGGTACTTCAAGAATATCTGAAATGGTAGTACTCCTCAGTGCCTGAGCATGCTCTGCTGACTGAAGGGAACTCCACCTCAACAGTCTTATAAGAGTTTTTAATGCATATAATTATCCAACTGAACAGTGTCCACACTGACATGGTTATGCTTTGTCCTTTCACTGTTTGCTACAAATATCCTTGTGGCACAGTCTGAAAATGACTTGGGGTCTCCTGTGGCCCCTGGTGCCATAACTGTGCCAACAGCAGAGGGAGCATTAAACTCATTGCCCACGGGAAAGTGTGGGGAGTGATACCCATGTTCCTATAATCCTTGGATGGGTAGGATGTGCTCATTAGCCTTCTGGCAGTCATCCTAGGAGAGGGACAACTCTGATTCCAAACCCGGGCAGATGGAGCTCGTTTAGCCCTGGAAGGCCTTCCATCTAAGAGGTTAAACCTCCATCCTAAGGACCTCGCTGCCAGCGTCCAAGCTTGCTAGGCCCTGGCAGATGAACCTTAGGACTAAAGGGTGGGTCCAGCTCTGCGCATGCTGTGTCTCACCTAAAAAAAATCCATTGTGCAGGCTCAAGGGTGCTATCTGCTATGCTCTTTTTATCAGGGTGCTTGGAAAAGGCGCTGATGAGGAGCGTGGATGGAGCCCTCCCTGGATCTTCGTTCGCGAAGCCTAGCCACGACGACGACAAATATCCTTAAGGACTGATCTGCTTTGCTATAGGAAGAACAAACCTTTTGACACTGAAGATGCGAAGAGAGGCCTTGGCACTGGAAGCAAATGCTTTGGCTATAAACACACAGGTTGACAGCTGGGTTTAAGAGGATTTTAAAAAACACCTTGCAGAGAAACTCCAAATGTGGTACAGGAGTACCCTGCCCAGCCAGAGCACTGTCTGGAAAGGATCAGCAATAAGGACCCAGATTTCTTCTACCTTCTCAGAAAAGGTGAGTGCAAATGGAACATCACCTTCACCAGTAAGGTGAAAGAAGAAACAAATTCTTGTGGATTGAAGGTCAGGCCAAAGAGAATTGAAAGAGAGTACTTGGAGGTGGGTTTATCCATCATCACATAAACAAGATAATTATAAAAATAAGCTAGAAATGCCTATCCCTTTCACATGATCCTATCATCACAGGCAGGGATAAAAAGATTTTACTCCTGCAGCCCTGTGTACTCACAGTCAAAATGTGCTCCTTCATTATAAATTAAGTAGTTGTCACAAGAAATCTCAGCCAGTCAGAGCGAAGGGTTTCCAGTGTTAGGACTATCTAGCCCCGAAGAACAGGCTCCCTTGCTGAGATGTGAACCATTTGTCCATAAAATGAGATGTCTCTGCATACTATGGGAACCAACTGTTCCTCACAAATCAGGAAATAGTTTAAACCTGGGATTTTTGGTTTCACACATGTTTATGAAGCTACACGCTTTAGAAGGGTGCAGAGAACCCTATCGACTGAAGAAAAGAGAAAAAAAAAAAAGGCAGGACACCAGTACAAACACCACATGGTCTCAAACCTATTCTGCTGCAAAGACTTTTGAGCCACTGAATCCAGATTCTCTACAACAATCTTTAAAGCCTGGATGGCCCTAAAGTGTTGTTTTTTAGCATTCATCTTTATACCTCCAGCTCTTAAGGTATAAAATGCTTCTACAGAAGATCTTTGATCAAGCAGTTCAGATAAAGTGAAGAAGATAGTGAATTCCTCTGAGACAGGAACAGCTTTGTTAAAGTGCTCACTGTAAGAGACAAGGAGACAAATTGGACTTAGAAATGGTCTTGCCCACCCTAAGACAAAGAAATCATCTGTGTGATGTTCTCATAGCTGTATGAGGACAGAAACCTCAAGATCAAACCAACCTTTTACCTCAAAAGCCAAGAATCAGACTAGCCAGGGGGTCCTTATTCTGAACCTGAACTTGCAAATCACAGTGCTTAGTTTTTCTAAATAAAGAAAAAAATTGATTCTGCTATTTTTCAATTCCTTTAAATACCCGGTTTACTTATGTCACATATTTTGCAGTGTATGAAAATTATCTATAGAACAATCTAACATCAGTAAGGTATTCACTATTTCTATGAAGTAACACTAATAAAATAATAAAATGGGTAAAAAAAGATTTGGGAAAGCAAAATGTACAGAATAACTTCTGGTAACGGTGCCCTGGAACCATAAGTCTGAAACTGCACATTTCTTGAAGAAACTGGTCTCCAGTGGTAAAACTGCTGTGCACTTACTACATAGTCTCCCTGCAGGTGAAAGAGAAGACTATATATAAGAATGTATTTATTCACATTTCATTCACATCACTTCCCAAAGTAAAAATCAATTTTAACAGTTCGGAAATCAGATGCTATAGAACACATAATAATCAAGGACAGCAAAAAAGGTGTCAGAAGTTGACCCATTCTAAAATACTGGATGTGGTGTTACGGTTTCCAAAACTATCACTGCACAGAGAGGTACTCATAATCTGCAGAAAAATTAGACTGTTAATTTTTAGGTATGTCATTATTTAAAGATGAAACATACCTATGCAAAATGTTACAGTAAAATAAACTACCTAAGTTAAAATGGTCAGCAGACAAACACGACAGGAAAGCTAAATAAGAGAAAGGGCTATCTGGCATGAGCAGAAATGGGTAAAAATTCCTAATAATAGCTGCACTTAAGCTGGAAGTGAGAAAATGTTCCTAAGTAATGGTGTGACCTTCCAGTCATGAAACCAAATTCAAGGAAGTCCCTGTTTGGAGCAAGGTAACAAAACGTGCTACGCACAGAACCGAGTTACAGATCTTGTGTATGATCATCTGTGATTATAGCTTAAAGGTTCCTCATCTGTCCTATGTGCTGAGCTATTTCATCAAGAAGTGTGCCTGTGTGTTGATGACCTTGTCAAAACGTTTATTTCAGAGTGTATGTACAAGCATTAGCAAATTAATTTAGTTTTTTTTTCATTTTTGTTAGAAAAGTGAGAGGAGGTGGAAGGGTAAGAAGGCAGAAAAGACAAAGGCATGGAGAAAAATAGCTTAAGAAGATACTTTAAGCAAATGCAGAAACATACAACCTGAATTAAAGGTAGTATTTCCACAACAGAATATGGCTACCTATACTACTACTGACAAAATACATATAAGAAATGTAAAAATGATACATACAACTACGCTCCATCAGTCCTTCCTCAAAGGCATGCTGCAGACACGAATGCATCCTCCTAAAAATTTGTGAATGGTGAACACATTTGTGTTTCAGCCTCAGGCCAAAAATTGAATCTATTTCTACTGTATCAGTTTCCTTTTAAATATCAATAAAAAACCACAGGTCCTGGGTGACTCCTTAAAGACTTGCTGTTTCTGCTTCTGTTCACTCATTTGTGTTGTCTATTATATTTCAGGTTAAAGACATTTTGTTAATTATGCAGGAGGATAGGATACGTCTTCCATTCACATGCTTTTAATTAAAAAACAAACACATGGAGCAACAGATAGGTTTTTCTTGTCATTTAAGCCTGTACGCTCAGGTCAAAGCCTGCCCACCAAATTATGTTTTATTTTCCTGCACCTACTTCTTCACTACAAAAGAAAAGCTGATGATAAAAAACTTCTTTTCATATACTGCTGAGGAAATAGTGACTGTAAGGCTGGAAAGAGTGCTGTGGTGGCACAGAAGTGCACTAAAGACAAATACTCATCTGCAGCATACCCCAGAGTCTAACTGTAAGAATGACCTATACAAACATGAAAGCATCAAAATACCACCATAAAATATGGGACAAATGCTACCTTCTGCACTGCTGCAAACTTCACACACATGATCATTTTGTTAGTGAAATCAGTCTTCATTATACTAGACTTGCTGCGAATCCCAGGACAGGCAAAGCTCAAACATGAGTACCACCAGGCCACATGGCTAGGTCACAGAACAACTCAATAAAAGCTCTGGGATGCGAGCACTAGTGGCAGCACAACTGGGAGAGATTTTGCAGAAATATCTGCAAATCAAGAAACTTTGAAGAATTATCCAATATTGGAAAGCAATTGCACAGAAATCCTTAACAACAGACATACAATTTATTCTTCCACAACATGAGAAACAATTTTATCTGACAACTTCATCAACTAATACCTCAGCTTTCATCTCTCTTTCATCAGCAAGATTGGGAAGCACGCTTCATTCACTATACCTTTCCATGTCCTCACCTCCATTTTCACTCTCCACTTTTTCTAAACAACTTCTGCTGTTGGATCTCAGCTCAAATCCCTCTTCCCAAGAAGCCCCTTGTGCTTCATCAGAGCCCAAAACATTCCCATCCTTCTCATCTGTCCCAGCAGCCTTCCTCCTGAACCACTGTCTACCTCACAGCTTCCTGGTGTCCATCCCTTCCCCAGTGCTAACCCCACCTCCACTGACTTCTTCCACATGCTCCATGGAGAGCCACTTCACTCTTCTGTCATCTTTCCAAGAGAGATCTAGGAGTCTTGGACACAGCATTTTACACCAAAGACTGATCCCTCAGGGAGGGGAATGCTACCAAGCCAGGAAGACAACTTAAGTAAGGAGAAAGTAGTCGGTATTTTTAGAGAAACACATAACTGTCAAGCTGTATTTCTATAAATCCTACACTTTTCATAACAGATTCTCTGCAGAACATGGCATTTCACACAGCACTTGAAATTTAATCCTTTGCATTGATTTCTAAGTAAAACCCACTGTCAGAGCTGCTGCTCCCATTCCAGTTTCACTATAAGGACAGAAACATGGCAAATAAGACACATGGACAAGCTCAACAAGAAAGAACTCGTGCACATGTATAAAAAGATGTACTGGGACACATCAAGCCACTGAAAGAGAAGAGGAGAACGCATACTTTTAAAATGCTATTTTCAGTTGTTTTAAAACTTCTTCATTACTTAAATAGTGTCTTTCAACATCCTCAGAGTGCTATACTCATGTAAACTCTACTTAAGTACTAGGTTAGACTTACAGTAAATGTCAAAAAATTCCACATGATTTGATTCATCCAGAAAAAAAAAATCTGTCAGCATCAGATTTTACCATGACTTCCTCTTGCATCATTTTACATATCCCCCCAAACATTACTGTTTTAAACTCCTAAGTCCTGATAACGAAATGTTAAACAAAACCAAAAAATACTTATACTGACTACATGCAAGAACTTAGATCTCAGTAGGAACTATGGCACTGCTTCCATAGTGCTGTAATAATTAGAGTTAACATAATGAAAATCTAGTAAAATGACTATAAATTCACCATATGAGCACATATGGATGTGAAAAAGGAAATCAAAAACGAGTTCTCCAAACTAAAATTAGACCTGAAACAGAACAGCGTCCCACAGAAATAGCACAGGCTTAAAAAGTCTATATAAATTTACTATGCCAAATCCAATTTTACCTAACATTCGGTTTCGTCTATCCATATTTCCTTAGTGTATTTAAGGTATTGAGAGTTTAACTGTTGATGTTAATCTGGACTGCAGTGAAGCTATGAGATAGATTTTCACATTTGAAGGAAACCAGAGCTGGGTTCATTGCAGAGCAACAAAACCATGAAGCCCAGTCCACTGAGTTGTGAATGTGATTTTCCTAACCAATATTCTGCTCCAAGGATTTTGCATTGCATGCTCTGTTTCTGTTTTCTGTACAACTGAGTCTTCCTTTCTGAGGATTTCAACACAATGATTCATTTGAAGTAGATCTTTTGAAGAGTGGTCTCATCATAAAAAAGCAGAACAAAATGCATTTATTCTCTGTTGTTTTATATGTATTCATCTAAATATGCTTTTAAAGCATTTCATCTGTTCAAATGAGGCACCTCTCAGTTCAAATAAAGATAGTTTTAAATACAATACTGCTTCTTTTGTAGCCTCTGCAACTTTCTGCCACAAAACTTTGGTGTAAAAAGCTTGTGACAGAGCTCTGAGCAGTTTTTGTTTTGTTTATGCTACATCCTCCATGTCAGTTCAAATTGCTGTGTCCTACATCTTCTAACATGTCATATGCACTGAAGGTCATGTCAACCATCAATTGGGGAATCAAATCAAGCAGTAGCAGCGAGTCCATTTTGCGTTTGGACTGCCCCAAAGGTGTTTGCTGCAACAGATGCCAATCGTTAGATGGAGATTCTATAGGACTCAGAGGCACTTCTTTTGTGGGATAAAACCAATTTCTTCTGAGCTGTTTAATTACCTTGTGACTTCCGGGATCTAGCTTTTCTTTAGAGAAGAAATCAAATAAATAAAAAACCTACACATCTATTGATGCAGTTGCAAGAGATACGCAGTAGCTGAGCGTGTGCTACTTCTACTGACTGGGGAACTGCGACAGAGGACAAGCCAGTTCATCACTCCTGCCTACATCTTTCATTTTTATTGTTCGGGTGCATGGCCATCCCATGTTTCACAAGTATCCCAAAATATTCAGGTCCTCTTTAATATAAGAAAGAACTACTACTTCTAACAGATGATTGAAGATTCGCATCCCTAACCTACAAGGTCTTACTTGCTGGCCCATTTTACAGCGTTTCAGCATTTACACTGCTCTGCCACGCATACACTCCCCCATCATCTTTCTATTCCTGTTCTCTCTCTGAACTTTTTATCTTCTGCTGTCTCCTGTTCTCAACAATCCTCCTCTCAGACTTTCCAGGCTCAATGACAGATTTTGTGCACAAAAGGCTGTAAATTTTTAGGGCAGGAACTATCTTGCTACTTTCGTTAGTTAACAAGCTATGTAGCCTTGATAGGGGAGGGAAATGCAACCTACTACATGGTTTTAAATAACCACTATACTCATAAATTATTTGTAACAGCAATAATACACCTACACCAAAAAGCAGTAGGAAAGATCACACACAGCCGTGGTCTCTCAGTTGTCTGTGCCATCTGGAGCTTTGAGTGGCTAACTCTGCTCGGCGGTCTGTGTGCGTAGGAAAGTATTTCAGGACTTTACAGGTCCTTCTCAAGTAACACATTAATAATCATCTTCCACCCATAGCTAGCACTTCAACTGAGAACGCACTGTTGTAGATGAAGGCACAACAGGTCTGCTGGGAGGAGCGTGACCGTCTTTGTCCCTAGCACAATGTCCTAGAGCCGCCACACATGTCCCTCACTCAGGTTGCGTATGCCCTATCATTATACTTGCTGACAGGTCCAGTGGGACGGCTTGGGGGCTACAGCAACTCTCTGAGGTCCACAGGCCTGTGAGAAGGGACAGGCCATCTTCTGATCCACAGCTGGGATGAATGGATTAGCAGCAAGCCGAGCCAGCTGCCACGAGCTTTATCAGTGCACAGCCCTGACAGATGGGAGCCCATTGGAGGAACCTCCTGCCACAGCCTGCATGGCCCTCACGCCGGCCTTCTGCTCACCCTGCACTCATTGACACGAAAGCTGATACAAGACACACAAAAAGGCACAAACATGCATTTAAAAATATATACACCCAGTTTGAGACACTGCTTAGGTTGAGCAACACCAAGCAAGCTGCCCTGGAAAAGTAAGCTGGTTTACTGCAGAGAAGCTACTTATGGTAAAATGCCTCATTTTTGTTTCAGCTTGCAGTTAGCAGGATTTCTAACAGATGACACTTGTTTCCACCAGAACTGAATTACCTGCTGGCGTTAAAACTGCATACATCAGGACTGCAGTTAAGAGACACACAGAAGACAGAAGATGCTAGAAATTGTAGAGATGAATTCCAGCTAATTTAGTTTTTCCTGGGTAAGTATATACATAAAGTCACAAATACTGAAAAAAAAAAAAAAAGGCATAACCCAACTCAAACCAGCAGAAACTGGAAATTCCATACTTTTGATAAGGCAGATAATGTTCAGTTGACTTTTAAGTCATGAAGCATGTGCCTAGTCTAGAATTATTTTGTGTTTTATCTGAGGCAAAGGGTTGCAACAAGACCAAAAACACTGACCATTTTTATTGCTGCAATTTGTATTCATGAAAATTAAATATCCTTTAAAATCACAGAAACAGAATATTATCTAAAAACGGAAAATATCTTATTACTGCCAGGAAAAAAAAAAAACAAAACACTTTACTGTTGACTATGCTACACTGAAGTATGTGCTACACTTAAACATAGCAGTACAAAAAGCAGCAAATCACATTGCTTCTATTTAAGAAAGAAACTCTCTTAACAGATTGTTATACGGCCCGATAAAAGCCCAGCAGAGTGAATGGCAGCCTTTGCATTCATTGCAAGGTACTTTACCAGACACTACGTATCAATATACATAGTTTCTCTCATATTACATCTCATGAGTCTACAATTCACTTCTTTTTCTATTTAGAAAAAAATGCTACAATTTGCCAGCCTGATATGTAAAAGCCTCCATTTTTCCCCCTCTCTTGCTTCTTGAAAGGGGTGTCACATAAAAGCATATTTCAACTTAAGTTTAAAGCTATTTCACTGCAGGAGAAAAATTTTGCAACTCAAAAAAAGCTGCCTATCTCTGAGTAAACAAAATATATAGAATTTTATTTATACAAGTTACACTTGTGCACTGTGGGGAATATAAACTTCAATTTGTATTTTCATAGGTATATATCTGTTAGAACCCAAAATGAACTTTATAATCACCAAGAAATCTTTAAATCAACACTCTTGATTTCTGCCAGTGATCCCAAAAATACAGTGCCAAACCAGTTAATATCACCTCAAACTAATTTCACAACTTCCTTAGCCTGAAAACAGGTTTAGAGTTTTTTAGTTTAGTAACAAATACTGCAATGAAACTTGTCTGAACTTCCATTGAGTCATGATGCCTAGAATAGGGTAGAAATTACTCATCGAGCTCAAAACTGGCTATTTTATTTACAGTTAAACACAGTGATTTTTGTACTTTAATGTAAGTACATGTTGAAGACAGCTATATTATGATGCATTTTCCAAAAATTAAATGAAGTAACCGTCATCAATATATGGAAAATAAGACTACAAATTCAGGCAGTGCCCAACTCCATAAACAGAAGTGGCCATTACCTACTTCTAGAGACAAATCAACATTGCTTCAGCAAACTACATCAAAATGTATATAAAAACCCTCTGAAAAATAAAATCTATTTCTCATTAAGGATTTCCAGTAAGCATAACATCAAGATAAAGGAGTAACTCTAAGTCTTAGACCAGAAACAGCAAAATTCTTTATGGTATATTCAAAATCAAACACAACACTTCCATAAATAAAAACACAGACATCTAAAGCATAAACAGCATTTGAAAATACCATATTTATAAAAAGAAACAGTCTTTCAAAAATTGTTACCAACAGAAAACTGTGCATCACAAAAACAACAAACCAACCAAAAAACATCAATGCTGGTATTCTCCCCAAACTTTGCATTACTTCATTGCTGCAACATGAACACTTCTGTATCAGGAAGCAAAGATAAAGGTGTTCTCAAGACACTCGCATTCTTTGTTATTCAGTGAAGGAATTTGTTTGAAAGACAATTACTTTAAAATCCTCTGTACCAGATAAAGACTACTTAAAGAAGGTGAACCAGTGATTAGGACTGCACACTTACAGTTGTGGGATTTCGTCAGTTAAAGCTGAATCCCATGTTTTATAAACTTATTTATGAATTCATTTCTAAATGTAGTTTCTGATATGTGACTGAACTCAACGCCCATGTACAAGCGATTTCTGAAGAAATGTGTCATCTGTAGATCTCAGTCATTCATTTTTTAAATAACACAGAGAATATTGACATAATTTATAAATACTGCCAAGGACGTAACTTCAAATGGAACTGTCTGTGGCTTTTGTTCTGGATTTGGAAAAGGAGAGGGGACATTAAGTGCAGGAGGTATCTCTACATCTACATTTCATGTCATGTAATGCTTGTTTGTAGTACACTGACCTAGTTAAGTCTGATGGCAGCACTAACAAACACGGACAACAAATTCAACAGAGGAGGAAGACACCTTTCATGCAGAAACAAGAACAGAGTAACAACAAAAAATACAGTAGCTCTCACTCTCTTGACACATCAAACATCCAGAGTTGACCAGCTCAGTTGCATCACTTAAAATGCTCAAAGTCCAGATGCAAGACCTACTTGTTACAGAAGCCTAATTAGTATTGACAGACAATACTTCACAGTGAAGGCTGCAGATAGCCTACTTCAAAGACAAACATACAGAAAGAAAAGGAAAAACGCTGAAGAGATGGGTTTCGGCAAATATTGGAGCAGCTATCCAAACAGAGCAGAGCAGGTGCAGGTAAGGTAACCAGTTTTAAGACTGAGCTCAATCAATCTATGAAAAGGTCTATATGATCTAGCAGTGGCCCTTGGGTTCTATCACTCTTCTGCTACAACAGCTAGCTCAACATGTCCAAACATGACGTCCTCATGCTTGAGTGTCTAAATGTATCAAACCAGGCTTTTTGTGTCATTTTCATAGACTGAACTTGTGGAAGATCACAAGGAAGAAAGGAAGAGAAATGACAGAGAATGAAATTTCTTCAGGCAGCTCTAAAGCTGCTCTGTTGTGTGGCAATTTCATCAGGTGTTCCATCACAACCAAAACTGTACAATAAATGAACACCAGCAGCACAATGATGTTCCCTCTCCCACTCTCTCTACCATGCTTTTAACTACAGCTGTATGTAAGAATCCACACATACAATCACCAAAAACCCCAAACCAAACAAAACCAAACAACAACAAAAAAAAACCCCAAAACAAACAAATAAAATCCTCTAAACCAACAAAAGAAAACCTAAAATATTCCCCCACACTCCCCTTCCCAACCCTGGCCAAAGAACAGTTGGTAAAAGATTGAATGAAAATGAAACTTATCAACTCAAACATTCAACTGTGGTTAAGATTACTGATGGATAAAAGACAGACACCTCCTGCTGGGAAATGTGGTTGTGTTTAGTTCTTCTTCTTGGCAAATTCTGGAACATTCCTTCCCACTGGACAACATGATAAGCACCATATACAGGTGTTCTGAGGCAGCAGAATGTTGCTGTTGATGGGAAGAAGCTTTGTGTGGTCATTTCCTTTGCAGTGAACACTTTTCCAGCTGATCAAAATATTCTGACAATCTCAAAGCTTATTAAATCCAGGTAAAGTAAATATATGGACTGCTTTACAGAAAAAACATAAACTGCCTCATGTGTGTGGGAACCTTCTGCCAATGGTACTCCAATGAATCAAAAATACACTTGCCACTATCATCAATAGCTGATCGACATTAATGCAGTACAGGTTGCACACAATGCCCAGGGCAGAAAGCACTCCATTCTCTGCCTATTTCAAAGACAATTAGAAGCCACCTAACCAAATTCCAGTGTCCAGCTCTGGAAAGCAAAGCACAGGTGTGTGAACAACTTTTTGCACACCAGAAGTCACTTCTCCTCCTCCATTAAGGACTACACTGACAGCACAAAGTACCAATGGTGATGGTGTATCCATGAACAGTAACTATAGCTTTGGAAATGCATCACAAGCTCATGCCTTAGGGTAGGGTGGTATGGATGTGCTTGCACGTGGTAGCAGGGAGGACATGGATGCTGAAGAGGCCACTGCTCCAGCAGAACCCGTCAGCTGCTGCACACCGCCCAATGCTGCTACGTGGTTTTAAGGTTTGTTTATTCCAAACAAGTTATCAATGCAGAGAACAGATGGGAAGAGAAATGGTCTAAAGGAATAAAATAAAAATTAATAAAGGTGTGGATAAGCCAAAATTAATGCCAACAATGCTTTAATAAAAATTAACTATATAAAGGATGATGAGAATAAAAAGAGAAAGCAAGGTGCACCAAAAAAAGTATGGTTTTAGTTTGCACTGCAGATGTTTAGGATTTACAATCAGTATGGTTCACTTCATGCTATAAAATACACACACAATTATGCCCAAGATGTGTGTAAATGTTTAAAAATTAAAACAAAACAGATATTCTGGTTGTTTAATGTTTGTTTTTGAAAAGAAAAAAAAAGCTACTTTACAAGACTCCAAGTACTAAAGTGAAATTAACATAAAACAAACAAACCAGTGTAATAAAATAAAAAGCTCAAAACCAAGTTAACCAAGGTCATTAATGTCAGTTAAATGGCAAAGATCCATGTTAGCCGCTGTTTAAGTATCAATAAAACGAGAGAAGACTGCCTCGCTTTTACACTTCAAAGATTTATTTCTGCTTCTTCTAGGGTTTATATTATCTCTAGCAAACATGCATGTGTTTCCTTACATTTCTGAAGTTTAAGTTCCCTTATATGAATTGTCACAGCTACTCGGAAACTTCCGATTTCTTCCTCCTTTTTGCCATTTATTTTTCTAAATATTTAGGAAAATGCTAGCGCAAATCTCCTACCTCTTCCTATGGTACATCTTTAACTAGTAAAACCATATGCTGAAATTCTCCATTTGAACAGGGGACAAAGCTCTTGTCCACCTCTTCCACCTAAAAATACCGCACTGCTTAAAATCTTCAAACACAAAAGGCACAACACATATCAGCAGAAATTCACCATGTTTTTGCTGACCATAAAAAAGGTCCTTGCATGGCTGGAAACAGAAGTCTGGAGAAAAAAAAACTAAAAAGCGTCTTTAGTAAGTTTTTTCATGTCTGGATGAAATTTACAGAGCGCCACAGTCTAAAAATACAGAGGCTAAGGACCACAAAGCAGCTACATGGATTACGCTCAACTCTTACAACCCTTTGTAGTTTCATAGGAAAGCTAATTGCCAGAACATCCATCAACAGTATTTTTCCTTCTTCTGCAATGGAAACAACAAACAATTTGAGGAGAACAGGTAAAATGTACCAACTACAGGCAAGCAAAGTCAGGTACTGTCCAATGTACAGTGCCCACATAAAATATTAATACAGGGAAATGTCAGCACTAACAAATGTTCCTAGACTACATACACATACAGTGTATACACTCAATACCTCTCTGCGTTTTTTCTGTTTGTTTGTTTGTTTGGTTATTTATTACAAATCCTCACCTTATTTCAGCCAAATTCAGGAGTTAGAACAGTCCCCAGCTCTTCCCATTATATCTTCAAAAAACCCCAGAAAATACATTTTGTGCAGTGTTAACTGTACCTAGACTTTCTTCAGAAATGTGGGAGTATGTAAATCAAACAAACAAAAAATCCTGCTTAGGTGTGTCCTGACTGGAAATAGGAACATGCAAATGAGAAACTGACAATCACCAGCCTGCTCTCAAGGTGAGGAGGAAAAAGGAGTTACTAGTCACCCAGTGCTCATAGTTACCAGTACATACGAGCACCAAATACATGAAAACACTGGTATTAGATATTAAGTAAGGCAATACAAATTTAAAAATGCTTGGAAATTAAAACCTACGTATTTTCAATGCAGGTTCCTCCTAGCAAATTCCTCTGATCTCATTCTGCAATTTATCAGAAAGTCTTACTCTTCATCATCATCTTATCCTTATCACCTGCCTAAAATTAAAATAAAATACTCAAGAGCACAGGACAGTCTAGAGATATCCTTAGGTTTCAATGAAGCAAGTAAATAAAATCCAATTAAGGAAAACAAAAAAAGTACAACAAAAATAAATAAAAACCTAAACAACTCAATAGTTTTGTTTAATCATTTTTCCAAAGTTCACTTACTGTTGTGCCTTTTATACAAATAATTTTATTTCCATAGATTTGGTCAGTAATATGTCCAAATGGTTGCAAATGCAGTGCTTTTTTGAAATCAATCTGAAAAACTAGGTTAGCCTAAAAAGTGAATTCCATCTGTCTTGGTTGTCATCAGTAAAAGACACCTATTCACTTCCTTTCAAGCATATAATCTAGTACGCAGTCTAAACTAAAATTTTAAAGCCTTCTCTTATCAGCTTTTAGCCTTACTTGAGTAAGCAGAAAATACACTACTTCAAGCTGGTGCTATACTGAAATCAGAGAACTGATTCCCCCCCCAGAAAAGAAGAATGGGTACAGATAATACAGGAGGTCAATGCAACAAAGGATGCAGAGAGAATCTAAGTACTTGGCAATCACAATAATATGTATCACAAGCACTTGAAAGAATCACACAACATGCAACTTGGGGAGAGTAATAAGGATGCTGAATGACTATTACAGCCTAGGTTCAGTACTTCAGCAGCTAGAAGATTCTGCTTATTAAAATGAATGACATTTCTCTGAAAGATTAATTTTAAAAAATATTTTGCATATGATTATGTTATTTCAGAAATTTGCTCATTTCATTGGAAACACAGCATACAAAATTTGGGAAGTAGGTTGCTACCTTAATGAACAATGAGAACTGAGAAAGCCGGTCCCAGATGTACAGTATTTTTTCAATTAGATCAATTTCTTTATCAAAGTTTCCAGGATGGTTTAGTTATTTATTGAAGACTATGAAGATAACACTGGCTTAGCTTGCACTGAAACCTGTGTTACTCCCTACAATACCTACAAATTTCTCGTTTCAGTAGAGATCTCTAGAAATGGATATATCTTCAATTTTAGTTAACTCTAGGATTTGACAAGATCATACCACACATGGAATGCAAAAAGTATTCTTCTAGTTAAAAAAATAAGGCTATATGAATAGCATATTATATACCGTCCCTCAACAGTTTATGTAAATTCTTTAACATTTCAACACTATTCACATATCCAGACAAATTCTTAAAAACCTAAGAGTATAGAGTGTACTCTACCATTTTTACACTTTCCAAGATTTTGTGAAGAGTCAACATTGCTATACATGCAACTGAACCTAAGGGTTTCACTTGTCAGTATGCCTGGTTATAAAAATCAAGACTAGATGAGCAGGAAATCAAAATGCATGCAAGTAAAACAAAGCAGCATATCAATTCTTCAATAAACCACTCTTCAAAGCAAAGATCACTTGAAAGACTTGGTGATGCCTGTGACAGGAGAAAACATGGCACCATCTATCTCACAGCTTCTCAACAGTTTACCACAAGGACACGGCATGAGTGCATCTTCAGTAGGAGTGCTAAAGAACCAGTTACTCTCAAATCCCAGCACCAAGGAGGATGCTTCCCGCACTCTGGCCCACAGACAGCTGCTGAGGACCGGACAGGGAGAGAAAAAAACACCGAGATTAGATAGAGGAGGGCGTATTGCAGCACTACTACTGAACCTCTCAAATTTCAGCAGCCATTCCTGGAGAACTTCATTGACTTCTTCATACCTGAAGTCTCAGCCATTCTACTGAACACCCCAACTTCAGCCTTGGTTCTTCACTCACTGAACCGTAATTTCCCTTAGACAACAACCAGTAAGCACCTTGTCAGCTCACCCAAATTGTAACTGCACAGTAAGAAAGTCAAACAGTTATTTAAAAAACAAACAAACCAATCAAAAATAAAAACAAGTAAGACAAGCAAGTCTTTCAGAACAACAAGACTGGAGCGGAGCTACCACTAAGGCACTTCAGCTAATGAATTAATCAGACATTAATGGTTTTACTCAAATTTCATACTAATGACGGTATGTTTTAGAATTGTCAAATTACCAAAATGGTTGATTTTTCCCGCAAATGTTATCACTTCATGTAGTGTGTGGTATTTACTTCTTTTTTTGCAAAGCACAGAAGGCGAAAATTCACTTTCCACTCTTCTATTTATTTAACATGGACTGAAATCCAACCAGGATTCTTTATAGCTGTAGGTTCACAAGAAAACCTCTAGTATGTGAATATAAAATTCCTAGCTGTTATAAACCAAGCAACTACTGACATAAGAGTTAATATGAGCACACCAAACTTTATTTAGGAAAGAGAAATGAGCTATTATAATTGTATTTGATTTCCATTCACTTACCAGATCCACTCTGGAAAATGAAATAAACCATGCCAAAAGACATTAATTCCCTTCAATGTATCAGAAGTATTTTACAGAAGGAGCGTAAAGAGAAATAGCTGTTGTTCTTATTTTATTTCTAATCCTCTCATGCTCCTTACTGTTATGAGGATCGAATTCAAATACACCAAGCAGCTATTTTGAATGTTTGCAGCACTAGTGAAACAGAATATAAGGACACTGCAGCTACATCCTAACTTGCCTGCCTGCCATCCACCCGTCATTTGGATGGGTAATTTCTCCCCTCGGGACCATATGCAGTGCTTAAAGCTGAGTCAGTTTGCCGTATGGCATTATTCTATAAAAGCAACATGGCTTTGCTGGAATCTGACCTAGGACGGTAAAAGCTTCTATATACTTGGCTCAGTACTTGCTAGACATGTTAAAGAAACAAAAAACAAACAAAAGATTTCAAATATTGGTGTAATCCACTTGCTTTACACTGCATTTTTCTTATCAACATGTACAGGCTTTACACCATTATGAAGCAGAGTTGTGAACATTTTTCTTGTTATTATCAACATCAAATTGCACACAAGAAATTAAAAGATACAGAATACACAAAATAATTACATTGCACTGAATTGTAGATCTACAGCCAAATTATAAATCTACTGAATAAATTTCTACTGAATTATACAGATCTCTTGTTTCATAATTTGCACTTTCCATCTCTATCCAACTGTGCTTCTCTTCTTTTCAAACATTTTGTATGAATAATTTGGAGAACATTGGACATCAAAGGCTTCTAATAAATAGCTGATGGATGCAGGACTAGCATATTAGAAATGCTTACTAATATTCTCACCCTTTACTTTTGTTTTACTGCAGCTACCTATTTCAGCTTTTACCAAGTAGTGGGAAAATAATTATTTCAGATTCTGCAGAAAGAATCACTGTTTAACTCTGTCCCTCTTGAGCGTGATACAATAAAAGCAAGCCAAGAAAGAACACCATACATAAGCAGGAGGGTTCCTTTTCATGCTTACCCTTGATTTGTTTTCTGTGTCAAATGCTGCTAACATTGTTCAAGAACAACAGAAACAAGAAGTATTAGAAACAATCCTAAAACCTTTACAGATGCCAGTAATTCTGTTGATGTGCATTTGCTGATCTGCATAAGAAATACAGTATTAGTTTACAATCACATTAGACATCACAGACAACATTGGCTTGCTAAGATGATTACAGTAAGAGGCTGTGTATCATTACCAAATTCTTTCTGACCCCTTCTTATACAGAAGTTTTACTACGTACATGAGAAAAGGAAGTACATTATAATATTCTTGTTAACATAGGTAGACCTCTGCTACGTTTCCACACTCCAGACAACTGGCACTCAGAAGGGGTCTAGCCAAAATGGAACATGTGCATGTAGCACAACCCACTGGCCTTGACCATGGGTATTAAAATATTCATATCTCCTTTCAATGTCAGTTGCATACAAACAGCTTTTCCTCCTCCTCTGAAACATTAACCTCTGCTCTCCCAGGTGATACCAACTGGTTGAAGAATTAGTCTTGCCTCTCCATACAGCCTCACCACTGAGCTAAGAAGGGAAGCACCTGTCAAGCACTCACTTCTGTCTCCTCTGAGCTCAAATATCCATTAATTACAGCCTACCCACTCCACCAGGAGATGGGCCAAAACATGGCAGGGTAAGTGTAAATGTCTGCTCAGAAACAAACTCCTGCCATGTGCATTAACCATTGAGGCTCTCTGCTAGTGAAACTTAATCCTCTTCACAAAACATTTTACTTTAAAATGCAAGACTCTGTAATGCCTCCTTTGTGGCACGCTGAGGAATATGAATTATAAGCTCAGGATTCATATGGCTTTATTATTACAAGGCTTTATAAGATAAAACACCCAGAAGAATTAAAACAAAACAAGAAACCTTCTACTGTAGTCAATCTGAAGTGTTTTGATCAGGAAAATGTCTAGATCAAGTATTTATCTTTTTAACACAGAAAGAACTAAATTCATACAGGAGTTTAAAGCCCAGAATGATGCTTACTCATTAACCCAAGTTAGGGAGTGGAGGAAACCAAACTAACCAGCAGCCCCTCATTCCGCAGACAACCAACAAATAACCAAACTCACCCACAAAACACACTCTCCCCTAGCCAGGCACTATCAGCCCTATAATCATAGAATGAGCCAGTTTGGAAAGGACCTTAAAGATCGTCTAGCTCCAACCCCCCTGCCATGGGCAGAGACACCTCCTGCTAGATCAGGGTGCTCAGAGCCCCATCTAGCCTGGCCTTAAAAACTTCCAGGGATGGGGGTTCCACCACCTCTCTGGGCAACCTGTTCCAGTGCCTAACCATCCTCTGAGGAAAGAATTGTTTTCTAACATACAATCTAAATCTCCCCTCCTTCAGTTTGTAACCACTGCCCCCTTGTCCTATTGCTCTCTAACCAGGTAAACAGTATCTCCCTCTTTTTTATAAGCCCCCTTTAGGTATTGGAAGGCTGCTATGAGGTCTCCCCAAAGCCTTCCCTTCTCCAGGCTGAACAATCCCAACTCTCTCAGCCTGTCCTCATAGGCAAGGTGCTCCAGCCCTCTGATCATCTTTGTGGCCCTCCTCTGAACTACTCTAAAAGGTCCACATCTTTCTTATGCTGAGGGCCCCAGAGCTGGATGCAGTACTCCAGGTGAGGTCTCACGAAGGCAGAGTAGAAGGGCAGAATCACCTCCCTTGACCTACTGCTCATGCCTCTCCTGATGCAGCCCAGGATATAGTTGGCTTTCTGGGCTCTGAGTGCACACTGTTGGCTCATATCCAGCTTTTCATCTACCATGATCCCCAAGTCCTTCTCCACAGGGCTGCTCTCAATGAGTTCCTCTCCCAGTCTGTACTCAACCCAAGTTCAGGATCCCTACACTTAATACTTGTTGAACCTCATTTGGTTCTCATGGAACCACTTCTCAAATTTGTCCAGGTCCCTCTGGATGGCATCCCATCCTTCCAGTGTGTCAACTGCACCACTGAGCTTCATGTCATCTGCAAACTTGCTAAGGGTGCTGGTAACATAACAATGAACAGTAATACTCTGGAAGGTGGTTGTCAACTGGGAAATTTTATCTGTATTTGGCCAGGAAAATATGGCTGGAAAACATTTACTAGGAAAATTCTGTCCAAAAAACAACTAAAGCTTAACTCTGGCTATGACACAGCTACCCCATGGAGGCAAACAGTGGGAGGCAGTGGCTTCTCTAGTGCTTACCAGTGCTAAACATGGAAAGGGATACAAGGAGCATCACTTCCGCATTTTGCTTTTTTCCCAAGCATAACTGTCACAGTGATGGATGCATCAGAAACATACATAAACCAATTTCACCACTGAGAGCATAATGCTCTCCCAAAACCGTTCAGCAGGCCAGTTACCAGACTGGAAGCAGCACTCAGGTTGGTAGAGCCATTAGACAGAGCTCTCTTACTATAAAAGCCTGCAAATAAAAAGTAGACTAAAATAAACAGCAAGTCAGATGTTTTATCTGGGGATGTTACCTCATTAAAGGCTATATATGCCAACTCCAATTCAATTTGAAGTAACCTTACAGGGGAAGACATCTATCCCCCCCAAACAGAATTAGATCCACTTGATCATTTTAATTATACCACATTGCTCTTTTCAAGAGAGCCCTGTGAGCCTTTATAGGCTGCTATGCTCCCCTTTGAAATTAACAAATTAGGCTTGGTAATTAGAGAGTCAAAATGGTGTGTTATATTATTTGGGGGTGACAAGGGATTTAAGAGTGTTTCATTTTAAGCCATTTTCAAGGTTTGAAGGTAAAATACTATCACTAATCATGTATGTTCTCATTTTCCACCTACGCTGATTAGTATCTACACAGCGTGCTGGGATAAATTTCTTTGCATCTTAATTAAGAACATTTCAAAGCAGATTCCTCAAAGTTCTGTTCATTTGAAATGACACTGTAAATATCTTTTAAATGCTATTTACCACAAAATCCCCCCCCCCCCAAACTTTTAGGGTATAATAGTAAGTACTAATTTATCCCAGAAATTATAAATTGCTATTTTTTCTCCTTAATAGACCTGCTGTCAAATCTTAGCATGTCACTGAAGCCTAATACACCAATTCAAGAATATGGCTGAGTCACCCTTCCTTCTGAGAAACAGGCTTGTGCATTTGCTCACTGTCAAACAGAAACTTTAAAAATTTACATTTCAGTTTGCATTGCTTAAGACTGTGCTGTAAGCCCTAAATTGATTATTATTACTTAACCACACTGCCTCTGCAAAAGGTTTGCCATGATGCATCACTGATGTCCAGTATCACTGAACAACATCATCAGATCCGAGCAAAGTGTGCCAAAATTTGGAGAAGGCAGGCCTGAGAGGTCATAAGATAACATTAACAGCATTGCTTCCTTCATCTCAGGCTCTCAAGCCTCTATACATACACAACAACTTACAGGTAGTTAATTACTTCTGCATGATATACAAAGCTAAATATTTGTCAGTCTTCATTACTGATCAGGGCACAAAGGAAATGGAATTAAAAGAAGCAGTCATGCCTCCCACCGTTGTCCTCTCATAGCAAGTAAGGTACAATTTGTTTTGATGCTGTGAAATTCTTCACTTACAGCAAATCTAGAACAAAAAATTCAGGTTTCAATGTTTGTTTTTCAGCAAAGCCACTGACTTTCTGACAGCGCTCAGAATAAAGGACACATAGCAGTATTTCTCACAAAATTAACAAAACCTAAAGCATAAGGTATTTTAATTCTATTCAAAATTTTGAAGCACAGAATATACAGACGTTCCTCCCCTGAAGTACTCTTCTTAGCTGGCATTGTGTAACAGTAGGTGAAAATGTCAGAGAGGAGGAGGGAACTTCGTTCCCATAGATAGGATCAAAGAATATAAAACATAGGAGACAATAAAAAGAAAGCAAGCAAGAAAAAGAGGTATTAAAAGGGTATGATGAATGGCATATACATCCTTGTGATAATTCCTTTCCTGCTTTATTGCTCGGTAATGATCATACAATACTATACTTCATTGATCACTGCTTGAAATCTAAGCTTCATTTCCTTCACACATGTTAAACACCTTTGACTTGAATTCACTTCATGTAACTTTTCAGTACTTTCTTTTTAGTGTAAAGGGAAACTGAATATAAATACTGAATGAAGGAGAAAAAAAAAATCATTCGATATTATTGTTCTCTAACATCTATAGAGCTAGGAGATTTCTTTTGAGGTTCAAACGTCTCTGTGGCAAAGCAGGGCACCACATCAAGGCACTCTATATATTAAGTGCATGCCTTGGGCTAGTGATTGAAAACCCACTTTGACCATGAGCTGCAAAAGCTGAACGCAGATTTCCCTGTAGCCAAATCATTCACTGCCTGGACAGGAAAGACAGAGCCTCATGTATAGTCCCTACAAGCAATTAGACCTCGGGGGCAGGCCAGTTCCTGGGCCAGTCCTGCCAGCTGCTCCACATCATCTTCTCTCACAGGGCTCACAGCAGTACAGAGTCCCCCATGAGTAGACAGACCATGTACTTGCTGTACACACAAGGCAAGTTTGCACAGACACACACTACAGACTACTACCTAATGCTTTTTGCCTATGCAGATGTTTTCAGATTCCAAATGAACAAATAAGGATGCCGGTAGCTCCTTTTACACAGATAAACTCCAGCTGGAAAGATGTAATTTATGAGCCGTTCCTCACTGCATATACTTCCCTTTTAATCAACTGCTAATGGTCACTGTGGTGCTCCCCTTGGACAGCCCCATCTCCTGCTTGCTGTGGAGCACAATGACTCCAAGCATATGAAGGCATATAATGAATCAACACACCACTAACAGCTAATATTCTTTTGACAGTTTAATAATTTATTGTGATGAATTCTCTCCCACAAAAACATTGCAGGGAAAAATATATTAATTAAAAGCAAAACATATTTTGCTTATATTGCATTCTCAGCACAACAAACAAAGCACAACTACCTATAATATTAGAATTAATATATATGAAAGGACAGATGGCACTTAAACATGAAGTTCCTAAAAAACCTTTTCAGTGAGTTTCTATTCAGGACAAAAGGCACACAGAGTAATGACTGTAAAAAGGCAAAATAAAGCTTTTAAGACTCCACACAAAGAGCACCTAGTTAAATAAACAAAATCACAAATATTAAAGCATCTGACCAGGATGCAGAATATCTGGATGCAATTCCATCTCTGCCTCTCACTTCCTCCATGACCTTGGGCAAATCAATTAATCTTTCTGTGCCACAGATACTCAGCAGGGATAGTAATAATACAACTTCCTGCCTCCCAGGACTGTTGTGAGAAGAAATTTGCTGATGTTTGTGAGGTCAGCTCCCTCCCTCTTAGGTCATATAGATTAACTTTATTTTGTTTATATCAAAGTACTAAAACCAGCAATCCAACACCACCTAACTCTGAACAGCGAGGAAACTATTTCTGCAGATAGCTTTATGCACTAAAGCACCTAAAAATTCTGAAGAAATCTAAATTCTCCATGCGATAATGTACACTAATGGTATATTATGGACTTACAGCTTATGATCATCAACCACATATTAAGAAGTTGAAAGAGCCAGTAATTCCTAAGTCTTTATCACATATCTATGTGCTTGACTGGAAAAATATCTGTGTTCAAGGCACCTGAGAGATACCTATATTTCACATTCAGAAACCACTTATGTGTATAGACAATCAGAAATTTAAAAAGTAACTCTGAAGTGGGGAAAAAAAACCCAAAGAACTGGTGGGCATAACATAGAGAAAGAAAATTATAACTCACAAATAGATTAAGTACATAACTGTTTTTCCTACATATACAGAAAGACAAGGGAAGTGTCTGTAACCAAATACTCTGTAAATCAAAGAAAAAAATTCTAGGGAGGCATATAATAAGAAGGTTTCACAGTATGGACTTTATGCTGTTCAGAAAGTATCTAATCATTCCTGTGTTTCTAAATGAACTGTGAACTGAACAATAGAAAAAATGACTACTTTTTAAAATGATCCCACAGTTAAATTCAACTAAGTGGATAAAGATGAAAGTGACTTGTACTTAGGAACACAAGACAAGAGCAACTGTGTTATGAGGACCTTATAGATCCTGCACTTGATTAAAAAACACCCCAAAATACTGGCCAGCCTGGCAAGTATGGCATTGCTACATATGAAAAGAGGGCAAACAGGCAGAAATTCAAAAAGCCTGCCCAAATTAAAAAAGACATTAAAAAGCCACCCAAGATTTGAAAGATTAGGGTGTGCTTAAATTTTGAAGGTTGCTGTACAATACAGACCACTATATGGCTGGAAAATCCCCTAAAACACTCCTTCTAGAAAGAGCATCAATTGTGTACAGCTTTTACATTCACACCACTTGCTCAGTATATTTGGGCCCAATGCACTGCACTACTCTCTATTCCAGACTATGCTGTACCTTATATATGTGATTAAATGAGTTTGAGAGATTTACTATTTTTGTTTTGAAAGTAAAAAAGACTATACTCTGTAGGCTTCAAAGTGCATTATGAAATATATTGTAAAGTACAAGAAAAAATAACTAGGCAAGACAAATAAGTAGTCTGTCTAGTCAAAACATCACTTGATATTTTTATGAATATTTCTTTTATTGCATACTTCAAAGAAAAATATTTTTTAATTTTGAACAGACTGGACAGGTGAGTACTAGAGGAATTCTTGAATAAAAGAACAGAAAAAGAAGTACAGGTGCCACTTGTCTATTTCAAGCCAGTTTGGCCCATTAGCAGAATTCAAAACCTCCAAGTTTGTTTGATTTTCATGCATCTGCCAAAGCACTCCACACTCAAGAGACCCAGAAAACAGGCATGAACCAACTTAGCAGTGCTATAGAAACTCCCCCAATACAGAGGCTGAAGCATATGCTATGGGGCAATCACATCATCTTGGTGCTATCCAAAATTACAGATGGAGGTATATATACAACTATACAGGCCCCCCTTGTCCAACTGTTCTAGAAAAAAGAAGCCACACTAAGCTAGTATTTATGTTAAATTTCACCATCCAGGAACAAATAGTAGTTAAGAGAGTACTACAGCTGTGATACATCACTAAGCAGGGTTTACTAGTAGTGGCAGAGGTTTCTAACTGTTGAGTTTTCCTTTTGAATTAAGTTTAAATATTTTAAATCAGTCACGTAAGCTGCCTTCAGCATGAAATAAATTAGAATGTTTTAAGAATTTGGGACTAATTTTACTAAAACTTCTAGGTTCTTCCTAGCTTTCAGCCACAAAATGAGCCACTCATCAGGAAATATTCACAAGTATTTTCTTGCCCATTCATGGCTGAAAACAAGAATAGGAGATGAGGGGAAATAAAAAGAATATAAAGCTGCTGAAAACTAATGTCTACCACATGAGGCACAAAATAAGCACGCCGTTGTATATTTGATGAAAAAATAACTGTTATGAAATATTCATTTGAAAAGTGATTAAGCTTTGCAATTGAAAAGCTAACCCTTCACAACACGAAATAATCATGCAGCTTGGGAATGAACACATCCTGTGTCCGCTGGTGCTCATTATAATTTATGCAACATCTCTACCCCAATACTTCGGTTGCTTAGATATTTTTCTCCCCCCCCC
>VWZO01004813.1:511711-543207 GCA_013396975.1 Bucco capensis
ATTTGAAGTGAAAAGATCACTAGATTTACTTCTTACAAGCATTCTGCAAACTTAAAGAACCAGATTTACCACCCTTACACACTTCCAGGAATGAACATAATGCTGACTCTGGATTACCTGCTGGGGTGTGCAGGAAACTCTACAGTCCCCAGCACAGGGGCCCCCAGGACTGAGCGAAGAATCCTGCCTCCTGCTCTGCAGAGGGAAGAAGCTTCTTTCTTCAAAGCTATTAACAAATTTACTCAGCAGCACAACCTACAATGTCTCTCCTAAGGGTTAAAACGAACGACCTTTCATACAGAACAGGCAAGCTATTCCCTAAACTATGAGCGATTAATCCACCGAGCAAAAGAAATGTTTTACAATCCCATCTCTTTTAACTAAATTTCTTCAGGGATATTTAACTTTACATATGAAAGCTATACTTGGTACACAGTATACATGGAGATGCATTATTTATTTACAAATCCCAGGCACAGAAATTATGAGTTTGAAATTTTCCTTACAATGAATTTCATAATTAGTCCTTCTGCAGTCAAGGCACATAGAGAGATCAGGGATTATTCATTAGAGGAAGGAATTAGCAGGATTTTAGGCTTCAATGGCCTGTACAGACTATTAGCTTGCATTTGGCTATTAGGTGGGTAAGCAGAGTGGTCTCTAAAGCATCGGCAACAGATAACAATAAATTCTCAAAATGAGACTTAACACCTGCTTTCCTAATCTTGAAAGGACGAGGGGAAAAAGCTGATTCAGCAGTGGTGCAGCACCCCTTCCAGTCATGCAGGCTGCCAGTGTCAGGCTGGGAAGCACCCTCAGGACTCTCTGCCAGGGAAGCCAGAGGTCCCGGGATGACTGAATAAGCTACACAGCTGAGACCATGGCAGCACCAGGCCCCAGCATCAAACAACATCCTTCAGATCATCAAACATCCTCCAGATCTGCTTGACAGCATGCAGGCTCTGTGACTGCTTTGCTCTGATAGATGACTTTTTGAAAATGAAACAAAATAACACTACATACAGCTTGCTTATTTGAGGACTATCAGCTGGTCTCCTTCCATCACTTCCAAGGTCTGGATTTCAGAGATGAGAGAAACATGGGGATCGTGAATGGCCAGTGGAGACAACTGCAGGCACATCCTGTCCATACATTTTATTTCTTTATTCTGAATGCCACTAACACCTACTACCTTCTGTTAACAACAGCCTATTCTTTCCATTAACAAGCTAATTCATTGCTTCAAAGCAGAAGAGTCTAAAGAAGGTCTCTTTTATTTTTTCTTTTATTAAAGTTAGTGCATTTGAAGATGAAGGACAGAATAATGTCTATATCAAAATACAGTGCAAGACCCTCATGACCACTTTGTTTGGCTACAGCTCCCATGCAAATACTAGTAAACGGAGAAATTCTGCTTTTAATTTTTCTCCCCAGTCCTCTGCATTTCTAAGGCACATAGAAATAACTGCATTAAATAGAACTCCTAAGAATGGAAGTGCTGACAGATAAGCAGCATGAACCCAATCAGTGAAATGTCTCACAGCTCAGTACAACATTTCATCCTCACCTGGATCAGTAGAATATTTCAACCAGAATAAAAAGCACTATCAAAAGCGTGACCCTAATTCACCACTACTGCAATTTTATATCCACAGAAGTACAATGATTTCAAAGTAATTACACAGATGTAAAACAAGGATAACTGTAATAAATCAGTCCTAGTGCAAATTCAGAGGAACTCTTCCATGCACATGTAAAAATAAAAATACTAGGACAAACCATTACAAGAAGACACACACAATTACATACAATTGTAAATGCACATTGTACTAGATCCTTGCATCCAATGACGAAATGGAGCTACACACTTTGTTCCTAGATTGTTTAAACATTATTAGTATAGTACACACCTGTTTTGGAAAGAAAAAAAAAAGAGCACAGATTTTTGTAATTTAGGGAAGATGATGACTAAGTAAACAAAATAATAAATAAAGAAGCAGAAGTTCAAGAGGTCCAAGCTGTCTATGTTAATTTGTTAAATCAATAAGTTGATTGTCTACCTCACATAAAAGGATTCAGAGGAAGTGGGAAAAGGAAAGCTTTTCTGGATACTGATCAAACAACAATTTAAGGGATTAAAAAAAATTTGTAACTGCACACAAAAAATAACTTGAGAAACTTTTATGGAAGAGAAAGTGTTGAGGGGCACACGTGAGATACAGGGAAATGGAAAGAATTGGTAGGTTTGTTATTCATTCAGTAGAATAGTGAAATGCCCTCTATTCCATCCTTGCCTTTAAAAACAAACTTGAGATTTTTTAATTAGTGCTGGTTTTAGACCTATGGTATCACTCATCTCAGGACACTATTAGTACAAATGAACATCAAGTTGAGTCTTTCCTTCCTCTCTCCTGCCTTTTCAGTTCAAAACTGTGAGAAAAGTGATTGCTGGTGAGAGCGAGGGGCTTACTGCACCATTCTGAGAGAAGCAGACACGCACTGTGCAAATCTCTCCATTGCTTGTCAGTGCAGTTCAATTCATGACCCAAAACTCCTCTGCTAATTTCAACCTTGGACCTTCCTTGAACAAGGAGTACTAATTTTCTGACTTTTTTTTAACAGGGACAAAGGGATTCCAGGAGATAGCAAGAAGCTCACTTCCACTTGAGAACTGATCAGACTATTTGAACTCAGTTCTTTAAAAGGTAACATTTTCTCATTATAGAAAAATCTTTGAACATCTCTTTTCAGATCACAACCAAATCATTAGGGCCTGCCACAAAGCCTATTAAAGTCAATGGAAGTCATTCAAAGACTTCAAAGGACTTTGGATCCAGACCTTATGTAAAACATCCAGATGCAGCCCAGCAGCATCTCACATTGAATGGGAAGGCTATGCCTGCCAGAGCCAGCAGTGTGGCTCAGCAGGAACCAGCATGGATCGGAGAGCTTGGTGCTGACCCCCAACACCCATGCCATACCCCTGCTGGAGGGCTGTCCTTCAGGCTAGCCCAGGGATTAAGTACCTGCTAGCAGCTGAAGTGCATTAGGCAGGCTCCTGGGGCACATTTTTCAGTTTTGTTTCACCCAAAAGGAATCCACCTTGCTCCTTGCCTGCCTGGTAACAAGAATCGAAGCATGGTAAAGGGGCTCAATCAAGACAATTGCTTCAAAAGCCTGCTCCTGATGCAAACTGAAACATTAATACAGCCCCACTTCAGCGTCAAACAGCTCAAGTGGCCACTGAAGGAGAAAGGCCAAGTTTTTGTAAAGTGAGGTCCTAAGAGGAATTGAGGAGTTGTCCAGAACAACTAAGGACTTTGGGGCCTGCAGCACAGCAAGCGCCCTCAAGAATTCAGTTGATAGAACCAGAACTACAGCTTTTGTTCAGTGGTGATTATTCAGTACTCATCATCTGTAGTCAGAACTGATCCTAGGCTTTCACATGTAATAAAAAAAAACCCCATGAAATACTACTGTCCAAAAAATTCTAAATCTGATACTTAAGTTAAGCAAGGTTACTTTCTATGAGAAGCCAAGTCCACCTTTCAGAAGCTTCCACAGTTTGGCAATCAAAGAGGAATGGCATCACTACGGCTGGCATACAATTTACTGTGATTTTCAGATGGTTGACTAATAAATCATGGAAGGTCTCAGTGCTTCCTATTTAACTTTGAGGTGTCTTAATCAGAAATTCAAATTAGTGTTCATTGCTAATACCCACATTAAAAAAAAAAGTAGTTCAGAAGAAAGCAAAATTATTCTAGTCCTGTCTTTCCCTAAACCAGCTCCAAACCAGTTTCAGCTTTACAAAAATCAGAATTTCAAAATTCCAGCTGAGTTCTTTTCAATATGTCAACAGACAAACACCTGAAAACCCCACCACACTTTACACAGACTTAATTTTAGACTGCAAAGAAAATCTAAAAAGGTTTTCCCTGCTGTAAGGAATTATACATATTCCACTGATCAGTCCTTCCCCAAGCTCAAACCACATTTGGTGAAGTTTACTAAAAGGCAATTTATGATGAACTAGAGTGCTTACTGATGTTCAACACTGGTTTAAGTAAATTAACCCTAGAGTAACTGTTAATTATTTTCATAAAATACATTATTCTGTTCTGTACTCTGAGCAGTCACACCCTAATTTGGGGATACATTTCCTTTTCTGAGGTATAAAAGCAAACCTAACATTAAAAAGGACAAATTCGTGTTGTCTTTTCATTTGATAAGTGAATGAAATTAAAATACAATTACATTATGGCAGTGGTACAGGAAAAAAAACACACAGAAAAACCATCAGAGCAAAACAAAACTACACAGTTAATCTAGTTCTGAAGGGACACATCAAATAAAAAACGGCAGTGTTATATTACTATTATTAGCTATAGAAACAAAGCTTTTAGGAGTAATTTCAGTTTTTAGTCTGTTATCCTAAATGATGGCATATGTAAAAGAGCACATACAGAAATGTAGTTTGGAAAAGATTAAGAGATTATTTTAGAAGCAAATCACTCCATAAATAAAGCACAAAGGGAACACTGCATCATTCAGGAATGGACATCTGTCACCCAAGCAGATACCACATCACACATTTGCAGTTTAAATTCTGCAAAGTGGAAAAACAAGACTTAAAACAACATAGTGAGCCTTATATACATTACAACTATTTTTAAATTTCTAGTTACCATAAATACCCAGACACCATCAAGAAGTCTAAACATTACACACAGAGGAAATAGTGAGAAATAAAATGAACAAAGAACACAAGAAAAAGAGAAATTCATATGTAATTGAAAAAATCCAGTCCTATCCTGAGTAGTTCCAGTGCCACTTTTCTTCTAGTGGGGGAGGGAATGAAGAGGGAAGAGAAGTCACTTCAATGTCATCTTGACAGCGACCTCTTATTCAAAAACTATTATTTTTCCATCTTGAATAAGAGAGAACCAAGTGCTCTTCATAATCACATAAATGACCTACCACTCTCTAAGTGCTCTCTCTTAGATCAACAAAGAGCTATCGGAAGCAGAAAGTATTGCACACTACTCCCCTGTCGTCTCAATCCAAGTCGTTGGCACAGTTCAATCTTACCGTAAGAGAAACCTTGAAAGGCCAAAAGCTTTAGGAAATACACTTACCAGACTATCCTTCCTCCTTGCAGCAACCCTTTCAGAAACTTGCCGAGTTAAAATGATAAAAACACAGAGGAGAACAGAAAGTTAAGAGGGAGAGGAGAAGCATGACAGGAGTTAACTTTCCTTTTTCTAGGGGATGGAAATCAATAGCTTTAAACTGGCATTTAACAGGAGTGGGAGTAAAAATTTCGGTTGTTCTTAGGGGGTAAGACTGTTGTTCCCTAATGCTGTATTTCAGAATACTCATGCAATTAATTAACTTACATAAATGTTCTTATTACACGGAACTCTGCACCAGTATGTAAACTGACAATTTCACCCTCCCTTCTCTGTGGTTGGATCACAAGAGCCTGTCCCCATAAGGTCAACAGCAAGGCTAAGTGTCTTTAACCCAAAAGAAGAGATATTTTGGGGTAGCTGGTTTGAGGGTTTTTTTCCTTATTTTCAGGGAAGGATAAGAGGAGAAATCCCATTCATTTACTTGTCTGTAGTTCTTTCCATATAATTAAATGAAGTACCCAGGGAAACAATGGAAACTGTATCACGTGAAAGAAAAAGGGGTGAACTCCTTCCTCCCTGCTTTTGGACTACCATATTATCAAAGACACAAATATATCCCAGAAATGCTTTGCTTTAAAGTTAAACTCCAACTGTAAATTAAATTAGTTCAATAGGAAAGAAGGATGTGGTGTACTCAATGACTCAGTAAGTCAGACCTCAGGCTAACTCACAGGGTGAAAGTGAGGGGATAGACCACATCCCAAATACCCTGCCTTTTTATATGCTTTGTCTTGTTCCTGCAACTGTTCCAAAACACTCCACAACCTCCTGCTCTACCTGTGAAGAACAACATGAGGATTATGTACAGTAGGGAAATAAATAAATAAACTCCTAAACCCTACTTTTTCCCTCTGGTCCCTCAAAGGCTTAGTCAGCACTACTGAAAGTTTACCTTTACCAGTCAGGTCAGCCTGAAACACTGACTGTGTAAGAACTTCCATTCATCTATCCAAGTCACACAAAAAGGCACAAAACAAACTGTTTCCAGTAGATGGATTTGCCGAAAAATCAAATCCTCTCAAACAGAATGGGTGAACCACAGCTGAGAAACTGCATTTTTTAAAATGTTCAGTGTTCACAGGGCTGCAATGCAGTCCCTGCAATAACCAAGAGCTGGGAAATACACAAGGACCACCATGGCAAGCACTGGGATGGCTCTGAACTCCTTAAAAACGAAATCCATAAATTCATCTCTACTACTACCATAAAGCAAAGGGATTAAGTGTACATTATCAGTAGGAGGAACCAACAGACCATAATGCTTTCTTTTGTTTCTAACAGAAGAGAGTCTACTAAGTCACAAAGGAAAAGCAAACATGAGAAAACCCTAGGAGTATCCTTGGATCTGACCTTCTCTCCACATTCTCCCTCTGCCATCTTTTTTTTTCCCCCCAGCTTCTATGAAATCCTTGCTGTATTGCTTGACTGCAGAACACTTACTAAAGAATGCATAATTACATCTCTTTAACCCCTTGCTGTCACAATGTATATACTGTGCTTGGTTCTGTTATTTTAACATTCCCCTTCCCCCTCTCCCGCAAAAGAATGAAGAGAATTTGCACAGGATAGCAAGCCCCAGAAGTTACAAAAATACCACTAAAATGGTACTACTGCCAAAGACTTGAACCCATGAAAATTAGACTCTCCACATTATCTCATTACTAGCACCTCTCATGTATTCCTTCCACTATGCTTTGTTTCAGACTGCTCAAGTACACACATAGTGGAGCCAGTAAAATGCAAGAACATCACCAACAAAGGAATATTTCAGGCTCAGTAGCTTCTGTTCATATGACTTTACACATCAACCTTGTAGTATGTAAGTGCAACAAGCCTTTTCACTTCTAACATGCCAATCCCTACTCCAGGAGAGCTTGTGATCCTACTCATACACTGGAGACAAAAAGGACTTTCAGTGAATTTTGCTCTTCATCCAATGCCTAAAGCAATAAGCAATTCTTCTAATTAATAAGTAAAACTGAATTCTTATGGTATTGGTATTTTCCATAATTCATGAACTAGTATACGTTAAAACAATGCATTTTCATATAAGTAGTAACTATTTTTGTAAACTCTAGCTGCTGATAACAGGACAAAAATTTTTTCAAAAATAATTAAAAAGTTCTAACTCTGATGTTTCAGTGGACAAGAAATCTGAACTAATAAACATACATGACCACAGTGGCACTCAGCTGAAAACAATGGGAAAACACAGATCCTGACCTAAAAGACTTAAATAAAAAACTTTCCATAGACCATATGCTAATGAGGAGTAGGGTGTGTTGTTTTTTTCTCTATTTTGTCCCTATTTCCAGCTAGTTAGAGGAATAGCTGGAGGCTAAGGGGTCTAAATACAGATACTACCTGTACATGTAACACTGGTTTCTAAAGGGTTTTTCTTCATTAATGTATGGGTCGTCTTGTTTTCAGCAAGATTTCCACCTGTGCTGAAGAATGTGATTATTGCTCAGCAGAAGACTGCAAATGCTGCCACGGAGAGTTGTATTTGCTGGCCACTACAGATTTAGCATACACAGCTGTATACAACAACTTTACAGACCCTGTTTAAAGAAAAAGGCTCAAAATAGATGTTAATACAGAGGAACAGTGTGACAACTAGGTAGAATAAATGTAGGAGTTAACTGGCCTAATCCAAAACTCACTGAAATCAGTGAAAAGACTGAATTCAACAGTTTGAACCAGGTCCTCAAAGAGTAAGGAGATGGAGAAAAGTAGAAAGATTAGATCCATTTGGACTACTGTAGCTGTTGTTGATTGATAGATTAAGAAATAACCACCTGTACAGACAAGATGTTACTGGTGTTTATTTTAAGTGTGAGTCTGGATTTTGCCTCCATGTGGTATTTGTCTTTTAAATAGGCTCTCTAGTCTTTTCTCCCTGTTCCAAATCATTGGTGCCAAAGACTAGGATCAGCTACAAATAACCAATATACTGTCTGACTCCCATGGCAAAAACTAATACAATATACAGAGCTTTCTCATCTTATTTCATCTATATATTTTTCTGTATCGTGCACTATTATAATTAAAGCTGAAGTGATTTTAGTTACACTATGTAAATTGTCATAGTTTTATCAAGTCAGAGATATGACAGCTTACAGCAATAAAAAGCCTAGCCAAAAGATTTAAAAAAGAACAGAGTGAAAATACCAGGAACTCCAGAAAAACCTGAGGAAGGAATAATTTTAAGTTGTTTTGAATTCTGCAAATACAGCACCAAGAAGAACATTAAGTACCTAAATAATTAAAGTTTATCCTCTTTATTGAAACAGTAGATGTTTGAGAATCTGTGCGAGTTTTAATGTTTAATTAAGGGATTTAAACATCGTTTTAAGTGAAAACTCTGTGCAACCTTAACGATGGACCCACTAGGTCACCTCCATAATATATTCATGTTGGGACATCCAAGACCTGGCTTTAAGTCAGTTACTACAAACACACAGTTCAAATATCAGTCACAAGCATGCGAAAAATTAATTTACAAGGAGATGAAAAAATAAATGTTCTAGGAGATAGATATGCTAATGAAAATTAGTATAGTGTGTTTGCTTTTTGTCCACATCCAGGTTTTGGTTTCACATGCAGTGACTGCTGAGACATGTTTACTTAGTGATTAAGAAAGAAAAAAAAGATTAAGCAGCAACTTTAAAAAGTCCAGTGTAGATAGACCTGGGGTTTTTTAAGCAATTATTAATTTCTTATTAATGGAATGTAAACTTTTTTGTCTAATTTTCCCAGAATTTTCAGATTTAAGGGGAATGCAATTGAAGGGATTAAATTCATACCAACAAAATCAAAAGTACAAAAGTAAAAAAAGTACAAAAGTAAACCTCTAGTCCAGCCTATTTAATATAGGTTGTACAATACTGTATTCACACTTGGAGCCGTTTTCCCAGAACTGCTTTTTTCTCCTTCTTTTAATATTTAATCAGAATTTTTAAAAACATTTATATAAAAGAAAAACCTGAAAACCCCCTTTTGTTACTTCCATATTCAGCAACACTAAAACATACTAGCTCCATGGCAAGCCACCACACAGCCCACAGCTGCTGCTGGAGCAGAGATGGGCCTCGCGCTGGTCTCACATGGTCAGGTAGTTGGGCTAACTACCTATCTTTCATCTAGGAAATGTATTTCACTCGAGTTTTAGAAGCAGTGCTATTTACCAAAAGGTGTCCGTGGGAGTCAAATGGGTGAAGAGTTGCATGCAGGAACAAATGCAGAGGTGCACTGAAGACAGCTGTGTGATGGGAGAGCAGGAGCCCTGCACACACAACCTCCTCACTGAGAGCAGGAAGCGTGGTCTACAGTCCAGATAGGTGCAATAAATCTTAAAGTTTCAGTACCCTGTCCAGAATTTCAAAGTCTAGCCCACAGTGCTACAAAAGGATAAGTATAGTGTGATACTGTGATTGAAGAACGTTTTGGAAGTGTTTAGGAGAGCAGGATCTGCAATAGACCAGACAAAGCAAGATGCCAGTAAGCACCCCATAAGAACAAATTCACAGTTAATAAAAAAAAAGGAGGAAGGAGGGAAATTATTAATTCCAGATTTGCTTGTTAGCCTTTAAGTTTTTAATAGAGAGACCATTTGTGTCAGCAGGGACGACTGAATCCCTGTATCCCTAACACTTGACTGCACTTGGATATATGCCCTTACTATAGACTAAAATGAAAGCTATATTTTAGAGCACTGAAAAAGTGAAACAAAGCCTGCAGTTTGCATTTATTACAATACTTGTCTGGTTGTACTTCACTGGCTCCATGGTAATGAGGAAGGTGGTGAGGGTAAATACTGTGTCCCTAGGATTGTTCTGGATTTTTTGGTCCCTGGTCCTTCAGCCATGAGGTGTGTCTCTTTTGAAGGCTACCAACAAAACACTATATATACAGAGAGTGGGATGATAACACTAAGGGTGGAAGAGAAGATGGGCACACAAATTAAAATGCAAGATAAAATACTTGCCTGACTCAAACCCTTCACAACCCTATCAAGGCTCATGTGTGCTGACTTCAGCATCTGCTTCAATTAAATGACAAGAACAGACCCATCTGCATTGCTTTGTAGAATGCATAAAAAAAAAAAGCTGAATTCTTCAAAAAATAGTAAAAAAAACGAAAGCCTTTTTCTGTTTTTAAGCACATTAAATTGGAGCAACCAGAACTGCTAGAGGCTTGTCTGCTAGAGTTTTTTGAAGAGGCGATCAAGGAGAGAAAGGGTTAAGTCCTGAAAAATAAAAGAGCAACAGAGCAAATCTGACTACATGTTTGAAAGAGCCTATAAAATGTTACAAGCAAAACAGGAAAGCTTGTGTTAATAATGCATAAACCAAACGGGGGGCGGGGGGGGAGCTACCCATTTAATGGAATAATGCTTTTACCCTTGCAGTTAAAAAGAAATAAACCATGAGTATTAATCTGGTAAGGCCATGTAAAAACGCAATTTTTAAACATTTTCTAACAGGGGACAGTTCAGTAACCGCTCTGGAGAGCGAGGCCTTGTGCAGGGCACGCTCAGCGCTAAATACCAACCTCCGCTCGGCGGAGGCCATTACCCGCCCCGTCGCCATGGCGACGCTAACAGTGCGCCCGACTTCAAAGACAAAGATGTAATTTCAGACTTCCAGCAGCCAGAGGGAGCGGTGAGAGCTTTCTGCCCGGGCGGTGTCAGCTGATGATCAATTATAAAAATGCCCAGGACGGTTTCGAGGCGGCCTGAACTGTCGCCCGCCTGGTCCCGGCCTGAGGGAAGGGCGCAGAGCGCGGGGCTCTGCCCTCTTGCCTTTGCTTCCACAGCGCGAACGGCGCCCACCGCCTTCCCTCGATCAGGTCCGCAGTTCTTTGAGCAGGAGGATCGCTCCTGAAGCCTCGCTAAATCACCTCGTAGTGCTCCTACCGCTGTCTTCGCCAGGTGCCACCCTGAGCAGGGAGCGAGCGGTCGAGGAGGCAGAGCCCCTTTGCCAGGCCAAGAGGGAGAACCTGAGTTTGCTAAATCAGCATGCTTTTAATTTTATTGTGCCATTCTAATAAACACTACAAAGAATGCCAGTTTTACTTTTTTGTCCTACATGAAAAGAGTAGCAATACCTGCAAGATTGGTTCAGTGGAAAAAAATCCTCACAGGGAAGGAGAAAGATCACTTGAGACATCAACTTGAGAAAGCAAGTTTTGCCACTAGATTCTGGCAATAAAAAAGTAATAGTAGTGCAGAAAAAACAGATGTTAAGTCATTTTACACACTGTTGTCTCATCAATATGCTCTTATTAAGCGTGACAAAAAATATTCACTTAGAAATCAATCTATAGAGTGGTCCTGGTAGTCTAGTCATATATGGTGTGCCACACAGGAAGCCATAAATCCAAGCTTGGAAGTATTTTGGTTTTTTCAGCCTGTTTTACTGAGTCTTCAGGAGGAAGCGCAGTTCTTCTCCGAGGTGCCATGTTCCCCACAGTATCACAGCTGTGTGCTGAAATCAAGATAAAAGTAATATACTCCCTAAACCTAACTCTGTTCTGCAGAAATTGAGACACTTGGCTTCCCTCTCACCAGGCTGTGAATGAAGTACCATGAGCTTTTGTATCCTTAACACCTTCCCACCTGATAGAGCCCAGAAGTGTTCAGAGGCCTAAACCACAAATACAGCAGTAAAAAGTATCCTAGTTAGGTAGTAAACACAAACCTACCACCCATGCACATAATTGTCTAAGATTACATGTCAGCCTTTTTGCTGACTGCCATGGGCACTGCCAGAGTACCAGCAGCACACACCACCACACTGCGTCCCTGAACCACATTCTCCCAGTCCAAGGCACAAATGTGGGCCAGCACTTGGTGTTAGATTTTGTCACTCAACCTGGTAAGACCATACATACTGCTCACAACCACAAGCTGGATGCTGCGCATGACCCTGAACCAGTAATCCCGCACTGAAATTGAAGGAGCATTAGCTATCCAATCTGCACGTGTTTAATCATGACTGTGTCAGTTCTGTGGCCTACAAGATTAAGCTTTTTACAAAACTGAGTCTATGTCACCTAAACTAAGCACACAGAAATCAGGAGTCTGTAGGAAATACAAATACACATAGAAAGGTATACAGAAGGTCTTACTCAAAAAGTACTAATTTAAAAATTTAAAGGCTAAAGAAGGGGTTTTTTTTGTTTGTTTTTCTTTTAAATAAACACTTTTTTTAAACCCTTTGCATAGCTGATCACATTTTGTTTCCAAGTTACATTTTTAATGGATGTAGATGGTGGGGAAAAATCGTGTCCTTCTATAAGTCCTTTAATTACTCTTCAAATCTGTAGTTTCATTGTACACAAAGTGACAAAAGATAGTTCTTAGTCTGTGTGGCTAGTTTACTATAGCCTTCTGATCAAATCTCCATGGAAATGGAGGTCAAGTGATCAAAATTATTACACAGGAGGAGTGTGTTTGTTTTTCTGGCAAAAATTAGAGCATTTACAGAACTGACTTCAAAACTGACCTATACTACTATAAATATAGGCATTAAAAAAGCAGGCATTAGAAATCACTGATCCTAACCAGCAAAAATTTAAGAGCTAAAATGTAAGTGTATCTATGTGCATGGGTGCATTTATCAGCATTTGATTGGATATGGTATTTAACCATGTTTCTTTGCAGAGGAGAAAGATAACTCTGTAGGTAGTCCAAATGGCCCTTCTCACCTCAAACTGTGGTCTAAGCAATGGAATAATCCTCTGGCCAGAAGCAGCCAAAGGCTTCCAGAGCCAGAGAAATTCCTGTACTTCATCATACCTCAGAACAGGAACAAAAAGGCTGTTACCACGATTTCCAACAGGGAAAAATATTTAACGAGTCATGCAGGAAGAATCAGCAACCATTTCAAAACACCAATGGTGTGTGTATATACAGTTTTCCTAAGTCTTCTTTAAAGGCACAAGCAAAACAAAGGAAAGGAATGAGGATGGCCTATGAAAGAATCCAAATGAAGCCACAAGTACGAGATGTTACTTATTAAAAAAAAAAAAAAAAATTTTAAAATTTTACAGGCTTGTTTCCCTAAATCCTGAAGAATATTGCTGNCAGGCTTGTTTCACTAAATCCTGAAGAATATTGCTGAAAATTGCACTGAACAACTTTACTTTTATCCTACTTTCATGTCGGCATCTATGATACAATAAACAGGATGAAAAAGCATAGTTTTTAATGAACATTTCATTAAGACCTATTATTAAAATCTTGGCATAATCTGTAAATTAAGTAAGAAAAAGAGATAATCTGGAGTTTCTGCAGTATCACATGAAAACCTGGTAAGGCTTTTGGTTAACTATAGAAGTCTAAAACCAAAAGATAACAGTTTGCATAAAGTTTTATCCCATGCCATAATGACTTAGTTCACTAGGGTCAATGTCTGTACTTTATCCATACACTATTTTATCTATCTACATAATCTTGCTAGAATTATTTTAACAAGTGGGTCTATAAATCTCAGATCACTTCCAGCTCATTTTCAAACCTTTTGGGGGAGGGGGAAATAAAAAAAGCAGCAGCCATTGCCATTTTTGCAAAATATACTAGCAAAATTAATCATCTATGATACTGTAAATGTACATGTGAGTTTACACATTATACCATAGCATGAAACATGCTTTGTTCTCTTAACTAAGTCCACTACTGTGTATTCAGCAAACCCTACTAAAGCTTGCTGATGCATAATATATTACTACATGCAAACACATAAATACAACTCTCATGTACACTTGAAATTCTCATGTTCCACCTTGAAGGGGAAAAAAAAACCCAAACAACAACAAACCCAACAGCACACACTCACAAATTCAGGCCACTTCACTATGATGTGAAATAAATTATCCAGAATGGCATATTTTTCCAATACTAATGCAATTACTCAGATGCGCCTCAAAACATTGGTCCTGATTCTAATTTAATGCAATAAATCTTATTTCACAGGTTGAGATGATTGAAAGGGTCATCTGCAATTGTTCACATAGAAGGAAAGAGATCAAAAACCCAATACTGGAAACTGAAAGTAGCCTTTTCTTGATGTTATCAGCTTTCCTATCTTGATTTCAATACACTTTGATGCTTCAGACACCCAAATTACATTGCTGATTCAAACAGCACCCTCTTTATAAAGTTCTGTGGGAGTAGAACTATGCCTGAATTGTATGGGAAATGGCCGGGAATAATCTGCATGGTGTTTAGGAAAGCATGCAGGGAGTTATAGTGCCTTCCAAAGACAAATGCAGACACTACCCTCATTTAGTGTGTGTGTGTCTACACAAATTTATCATTTTTTAAAAGGTAAATTGATAGTGGAAATCTCTTTACATGTAACACACTTCAGAAGCTCTTCTCACATACAGTACATTATAGCACAGATTCTATAAAATGCCACCATGAATTGCTGTCTTCAAGAGAAGACTTCATAGTAGATGTAAGGTGTATGGCTCCAGCAAAGGAAGCTTTCAGAAGCTTAAGCATTACAAGATACTAGGTTTCAAGAAAAGAAATTTGAGAGAAATTTAAAAGCCTGTTTCAAACCTCAAAAAGCAAAGCAATATATATCTCAGATGCTACAGAACTGACTTTATCAGGATTCCAATGTAGTACTACAAAACAAACAACACGTTACAAATGCTTCCCATTTGCACTACGACGGTACCTAAAATCCCTAGCAATTATGGATACACCATAAACAATCAGACAAAGCACTGTGAAACCTGGTGTAATCTTAACGCTACTGACCGTGACTGCACAAACATCTGCTTACACAGAAACAGCAAGCAGACCAGGACCACTCAGAACTGAGCTTCACATCAAAGACTGGTAACTTTTTTTTTTTTACGATGAAAGCTACAACAACAGCACCAAAACCAACACATTCCCAGCAAAGAGGAATAGATGGTAGAAGGAAAAGAAAAGGGATCTACTGCTAGGCTTCAGATGATATTGGTCAGAATGAGTTACTGTGTTTAGTCAAGGTTCTGAAGCTGAGACCACAATTCAAAACGGTTGGTGAGCACAACTAAAGGAGTCATTCTGGAAGAAAAAACTGTCTTACAGGAATATTTGTGGTAAAACTAGAAGAAAGAAAGAACATTTACAGTGTCTCAGGTACTTCCTGAAATGGTATTCAAGTGAGTAATACTCTTTTGTCTTACTTTCTGCGTTGTAATCCCAATGTTCACACAGGCATGAACAAAAGACATGCACCAGTGAATATATTAAGCTTTGGAATTTATAGTATGCAATCAACTCAAAATTTACAAATAACCAAGCAGATAAGACATACATGCTTTTATACACACCATATATATATATACACACACACGGTGTAAAATGTTCAAAAACTAAAAACTAATCCCTCCAAAAAAAAAAAACCTCACCACTACCATTTTAGAGTTAAGATTCCTAAAGGCAGAACCAAAAGGCATTGACTTGGAAATTTAGGCAGACTGAAAGGACAGCTAGTCCAGTTACTGCCCCTGCAGCAGGTACATCTGAGCCACCATGCAGAGGCACTCATGCTGCTACAGTTTATGACCTTGCATATTAAAGCAACCTTGGGGGTTTTCAGCTTGCCTCTCATTTTAAGCTGCAAGCTTTGGGAGTTAAGGGGTTACCGCAAGTGCAGTTCAGTTGCCCTAGCTATGGGAGTAGCAGCCTCTGAGGGGGGAACAACCGGAAGGGGGGAGTGGGAAATTGCTTTAACTACCCAAATTAAATCTGGTTTCTTTAATTTTTGAATCGATACCAATACTGCCCTGGTATTTGGAGGTATAAAGTAAGCTGACACAACTCCTCACAACTTCAAAAAACATTGCAGAAAAAATGTTACTAATACTTTAATATTCCACTTAACACAACATCAGCCTCTTCAAATAAAGGTTTTTGCAATCTTAATCCCTATTGGGATCCATAATCCCTTATAGCAAGTTTCCCATATAAGTTTAATGTAGAGGTGAGACTAAATATTTCTTTTTGCATCTGTAAATTTTCTTAGCTCTTGCATTAGTGATTTTGTTATTAGAAGGTTATTGTAAACATCGTAAAGGTAAGGTATTTTGAAAATTGAAAAGGTGATAGAACAGCCAAGTATCTTTTTACAGTACTTAGTGAAACTAGTTTTTATACTTCAATAACAACCTAACACTGTTTCTAAATAAATATGATAAAACTATCAGGCAAAACCAAGTATAATCTCGCAAAGCCTAAAACTCAAACTAATAACAATAGGACCTTCTCCTCACATTACAAATTTTAATTTTAATAGCAAGAATACTTAGTTCGGAAATCAACAATTTTGGTTTCAATGTTTCAGTTTAACCTGTACGAGCAACATCTGCCCAGGGCTGCTCTGCACTACCTTAATTGTACTTTTCCCTCAAAATGGGACTTAAACTGAACTTACAAGTTCACTCTCAGACAATGAATCATTTTTATACCCTAGATGAGATCCTGGCTTCACTGAAGTGAAATATAAAACATGCACAAACACTTGAGTGGGCTAAGATTTTCAATGGCACACAAAGTGTAAGTTCATCCCCTCTCGTAACACTCTTGATGTCAGTGGCACTGCAGTGGTTTGCACTGGAGCTGACCCACTGTTCTGATCAACAGCAGGACAGAAACAGGAGGTCACATACAGAATCTGTATACACACCAGCACCAACAATAGAACATATTTTGCACTGCAGAAACACACTGAAATACATATACTTGCTACCTCTACACGTGTCGTATAAAACTTGCTCTAGCTACAGCTTTATTACATGGAATAGCAAGAACAAAAATTTCAAAGAGGGGGAAAAAAACCAAACCCCAAACCAAAAGCCAACCAGCAACAGCACTTGATCTAGAATTAAAATGACTTGGAAAAAAATAGCAACTTTTTCCATCACTGTGCATAATGGCTAAGAAAAGCCTTTGAGAAAGCTTAGTCATTTCTTTGCAACTTGAAGCTTTTTTTCCTTTTATTCCAGGCTTAAACAAAGTTCAGTGGGGCATCAAGCTGCCTCAGTTTTAAATTACAGTCTGTACTTTAAAATAGAATGCATGCACCACATGTTCCTGAAGCTAGAGGGTGGGAGTGTTATTCACTGAAAATTGAAGGCTTGTTGAGTCAATAATCTTCTTTCACAGAGTAACAATTTTCAGCTAAAATTTCTTGACCCAAACAAAGGAAAACAAGATTATTCAGTTATTTTACAACATTGAAAGAAAAAAAAAAGGAAAGTGAGAAAGACACACAACAGTCTTATCCTACTTCATGTAAAAACAATGGAAACTTTAATTCACAAGTATTACATACTCAGATTTCCTTCTTGTTCGTGGTTTAACATACTCCCAAACAGTTATTTTCAGATGGAGACATGAATAGAAACAAGTAACTACAGGACAGGATCGCTATCATGTATTACACATGCATCTATCAGCTGGCAACTGCATTTGCCTCCCAAGAACTACCAAGAATTCATCTACGGATTTTGCCTCCCCTCCTCCTTTCCCAAACACGAAGCAATATTCTGAATTTTTAAAACAGCACTTAAATTTATATCAAGCTTTGTTTTGCTTACCTGCAAAGAATCCAACAAGGATTACCAAAAAAAGAGGGTTGCTGCACCACCTCTTGTTTAGTATCAGAGAAGCTACAGTGGTAGTGATCATGATTGGGGCTTACTGGACTAAACTCTGTATAAATGTCACCAGAGTCCTGTCCCAGTAGTTTAACATCTGAGAAAAGAAAAGGTATCTCCTGCTAACTCTCAACAAGAGTTTTTCAAATAATGCTGGAAACAGTTTTCTTGGTCTATTAAGACTTCAGCCATTAAAGGCATTTGTTCATGGAGCGCTGTTGCTCGAGATGACTTTCCAAGCTACTTCACATTCTACAAATGAGACAAGGAAAGGTGGATTTCCAAACCATCCTCACAGTCTGAACCTATCAAGATGCATCTCAAATGATGCTGTTCCTTAAGTCAAGTATATCTAGTTTTGTATATAGTTCACTACTAGTTGTCAACAGAGGTGCTCTGAAATCTGATTTAATACCCCCCTTCTACAATGAAAAAAGTGTGTCAACCAGAGGAATTACTGTCCAGCACTCGAAACATCCTTTAGAGGCTCATTAAAATGAAGTAAAACAGAACTGTGGAAGCAGTTAATAAAATCAGGAAGGGATTGCTGATGCACTATTTTCCACAGTGCCAAGCATAATGGAAGAAGGCAACTGGCATCTTAAAAAGTTTATCTGTCCAAGGAACAGTATGTATTACTTCAGATCTACGTGACACTGTAGCTCATACAACTATAGATGTTGCAGAATCACAAGCAAACATCTCAGGTCACAGCACTGCACAAGATACAAGCAGCATTCTACCTCCATTGGTGCCCACTGTTTCTTTTTGCATAGCAAGTGCTCTGCCTCAAAAAAGACCCAATGAGCAAGCAATGTCATAGAATTAATCCATTAACTCAGAATTCTGAGTGACCTAATGAAGCACCAACTCCCTCAACTCCAGATAAAACCCTTCACCACTCATGACCACCAGTAAACACAAGATGAACCTGAGCTAATTTATAACACTAAAGCCACAATTTCCCTACACTTTAGACTGATGCTGCTGAGGGCCCCCACAAGCCCACCTTCCCTGTAGCCTCCAGCCATGCATGTTTGCATTCCTGGGCTTGCATCATTGACTGTGTTAAGCAGCTCAGGGATGTAAGCTGGCAGAAAACTTACCTTACAAAAAGAAGCAAACTGTCTTCTGTCTGTTTGGCGCTCTGCAACTGCTGCACGGCCTGACTGTGAACACTGGCATCTGCTGTGCCACCACATCTCAAGTTGACAGAATGACAGCATCTTAAACTCTTCCACCAAGATCATACAGTCTTTTAGGATGTGGCTAAAGTCAAACCTGCTGCAGTCCACACTGCCCCCTTTCCCTTCACAGCTTCCAATTCCCATCTTCTCTTTTGAGGTACCACTGAAGCCCACACAATTATACAGTGATTCAGTAAAAAACTAACCCAGAAATAGAGAGAGTGAATATTTCTCAGTGGGTTCAATTCCCCAACTAAAATTCACTGGCCAGCCCCAGGAGTGACAGTGGAGGAGACGGGACAGTGCAGCAGCACACTGTGGGGCACACAGAAAGACTGCAACCACCTTAGCTTACAACAGCTCAAGCAGCCACAGAACTTTACCTGTAGGCTGCAACATGAAAGAATTAGCATAAACCAAAAGCATGGAAATCTTGGGTAGGCCACATCTCAAACAAGCACACCTGACACTGGGCAAAAAGGGACCTTATTGAAACAAAGCAACAGCAAAACCACCAATGCCTATCTGAAATGACTTCCATACTCATGCCAACAAAAACAAAAATTCGTTTATGTTTTCTGATTTTCATTTAATCAAAACAATCAAACTTGAACATATACAAAAGTACTTATTAAAGACAAAATAAAGGATTAATCTTTGCCTTCACAGACACACACAGTATACTGCTGACACAAGCTCCTTTACTGCAAAAAGAGATTTGCAGTAATTTGGAGGTTTTTTTCCTGTAAGTCTGCTGTTGCTTTCTCACAACAGCAGAAATGTGTATTTTGTTAGTATCTCTTAATGCTCTATAAATATATTCTGTAGTAGCTGTTCTCCAGACAATTTCATTTAGGTCTCTCCTACTTTATCCCTCCACTCTAATAGGGAACAGTTTATGTTTATGACTTCCTTTCCTTCACAGAGTAACTAACTCCCATGTTTTCTCAAAAGCTTGAGATTTCCTTCTAATTGTGACCCCAACAAAAGTGCTTGGAGCACTATTCTGTGCAACTTTTCATTTGGGCTCTCAGTGACTCCACATGGTCAGAGACCCACAGGTCAAACTCTCCAGATATCAGAGCAGTTAGGAAAAGGAAAGCAAGCATTGTATACAATCTGACAGGCCATTAGAAGTAGCTAATAAAGCCATATTTTGTTTGTAGCCATTTGTTACCAACCCACATTACAAATTTGCCCGCTTTGAACTTTATGGGAACATTCATGCCAGGACTTTTATATACAATGTGTGAAGGAAATGGAACAACTATTGAGCTGTTTAGCTGTGCTTACTGTGACACAAACCTGCTGAAAAAACTCTCCCAAAGGATGACACAAGCCAGCATTCAGTGCCGCAGAAAGTGGCCAGCTCCTCTTCAAATCCATCAAAGGGAAAGTCTTTTTTCAAAGCCACATCAGAGAACACCATTCACCATTTAGTATTACATCTCTTTTGTTGTTTTTAGACACTTGTATAAGCTTGCTATGTGCTGTGATTTTACACAATGCCCTTAAGAAATAAAAAGATAATGGGCAACTTGTATAAATACCAGAATACCATGAAACAAAACATAACCAAATTTTATTACAAGTGTAATACCACCGCTATCATTTCAAGCTTCACTGTACAAACTTACTTAGTACCCTGAAGAACAGAAAACAGCATTATCTTAAAAAGCCACATTCAGTATCCCAAAATAATACTGTAACTAGGAATACTAAACAACGTGTAGAGACCATGGATTTTCATAAGCAGTTAAAAACTGAATACAGAACTCACTTGCTCCAGGGAACCATATTCATACGGTCAAGACATCCACACACCAAATAAAGTTATATTGAAGTATTTATCATGTTTACCATACATAAAGGGTTGTAGCTGCTTAAGTTACAAAACCAAACAAACCCCCCCCCAATAAAAACCAACAAACCACACAAAACAACACAAAATGATAATACCACACAAAACAACACAAACTGATAATACCTCACATTCACCTCCATATCCAAACAGCCAGGGTTTTGAGTATATGATGTGCTCTCTGGTTATGTATCAAAACTTTTCAGTAATATCTCAATAACAGCATTCAGGACCAACTTAGAATTTAAGCTATGTGGCCAAAATGGTTAACAGTCACTGTTAATACTACCAGCTTACTCAGAATAATAACGAGCTACTAAATATACGAAACACTCAGGGACACAGATAATATCCAATAAAGTTTTCATCATTTAAGCTGCATATATTCTAGTTGATTTAAATCCATGCTAGTTAACTACCACCAAACAAAAAAATCCCCAAGCCATGAGGGGCACACAGAGACAAGGCTAAGGAATACTTTGTCCATTATAGTGAAATAAGAACTTCAAAAGTTAAAGTAGTTGCAGTGTCATTGCAAAGTGTATTAATTTGTGCTGTATCCCCTAAAGCAGAATGTAGGAGCTCAAAAAATGTTAGTTCAAAATAATTTCCTAACCAAAGATCAACCTAGCCCAAATATCTCTATCTACATTTCTACACTTCTGTAGTAATAGACAGTAGCAGAATTAACATGTCAAACTCATTACTGATGTTCAGGGTTTGGCACAAATAACTTCTGGCAACAGTAAATCGGTATTCTAAACCAGAATCTACCGAAACCCTTTGCAAAGGAAACAGAAGAAAGCCTCTTCCTCACCAGATTGTTTGTGCAAGTATGGAATTCCTAAAGTTAAAAAATAAATCCATTTCCTCTATGCAAATACACATGAGCACAAGCACAAAACACGCATGTGCACAGATAGTGTTATTTTGAACCAGAACAAGCCTAAGTGAAGTCCACGATATACACGTTTTCCGTTCTCAATTTTAAAAAGAGTTTGTTATCAACCTCATTTAATATTTCTTCTTTCATAACTTCTCATCTGTTCATCCTAGATGCAATAAAATGCTAGGCAACGTGTTTTCATTTTAAAATACTGAAAAAAACATAGTTTCTTACTGGTAAGCTTGACGGTCTTTCTTGCTGGATTAGATTCAAGTCTTCATGGTTAGGCTTTCCTGGGGCCATAGGAGGTTGAGATCTGGTTCCATAGCCTTCCTGAGACATGTCCTGCAACAACAGTTGTAACAGAATTATTAAGCTGGCTCAGTAATTGCAATTAAACTTGCATCAGAGAAGGGTGAAAATACAACAGCTGACTGCTTATGGTTTCTTTGATCAGAACTTTTTACTAGTTAAACCTTCTCGATAGAAGTATCAAGCCCACACAGGTACCACTATGACCTGCACTGTTCATAAAGAAATTCAGGGAGCAGAACAAGCAGCCAACAAGCAGCAGGGAATCATACCACTGCAACATGGGGAAAAAAACACAACAAATCTGCTAAATAGATGACCCTTTTTACTGTAAAAGAGTAGCAAGCATGAGTGATAGAAACACTCATCCTACTCAGACATATTCTCAAGCATTTTGATGAAGTAATGAGCCAGGTGGAAGACTGGACTTGAAAATAAGATTGTAATCACACTGTGTATCAGACTCCTGTAACAACCCTGGATTTACCATCACTACTACTGACACAACTTTCAAACACTGGCACACAGTGCAGTTGCTGCATCTGCTGGGGGCACACTGCATCCAATGGGTTAGAAGGAAAGTGTATTTGAAGAAGAGTAGCTCCAAAGCCCATACCAGTACTGGGGATTTTCCTCCTATACAAACCCAAGCAGTCTTAGGTAGTCATCTAACACAACACCCACCACACATGGGTAGGGGAAGCCACGACACAACCTTCCCTGTGCTAACCCCCATCCCACAACAAGCTTACTGCACACATATAGATGCTTGTTCATTGCAAAAGCTTAGATTCAGGCTTCATTTTAGCTACTATAGCAGATTCTACACTTCTTCAAGGAAAACAGTACAGTACTGACTTCAGCACATTTAACTGGCAGGGAAAGCTGTAGAACCAGTTACTGACTGCTAGAATCTCACCTTAAAGGTTTTTCTTGGTTGTTTTTAAATAGTTTTAATTCTCCTCTCCCCCTCTTGAGTTTACTAACAGTACCTGAAAGCACGCACGCTCTCCTGGTGGGAAAGGGAAAGGGAAGCTATCCTCTTGCCCCACCTCACCACAGCCTGAACATCACCTTGCTGCTGCTCCTCCTTATAAACGGCTGTTCAGACAGCCAAGTGTCCATACCAACAGCTACTGCTCACGCACAGATTCTGCAAGGCAGCTGGCTTGACAAGCAGGAAAGCTTTCTGTCTGTTTTTAGCCCAGCTCCCAACAGAGGGTAATTTGTTAACAACCATACTGTTTCCATTCAGTCCCTTCCACCACTTTGGACTACCTCAAATAATTTTAAGGGACACAGAAAATCCAACAGAGCTAATGAAACAAATCCCGGAAAACCTGATATGATGTAAACCGAGCAATAAACGATGCTATCCCTAAGCCTGTGCCAAGCAAAATCAAGCAACACTTAAAAGGCCAGCACTTCAATGTGGTTACCAGCAGAGGGTAACAATTAGGCTTAAGGGTGACAAAGGCTGATGGCTGAATGATTATTATCCCCTGTGACCCCCCACGCTCTCCCCCGCCCAGATTTCCACTTGTCACACAGCTCTCCTGCTGCGCACACCAGCAGGTTCCTGTGGATTAACAGTGAGGTTTAAAATCAACAAATGGCACAAGGCCTCCATTCAGCAGCCTTCACCCCAGCACAAAGGAGTAGAAAGGTGCAGGACAGCTTCACAATAGGCAAACAAATGAGCAAACCTCTGCTTTCCTTTTTATTTAAAAAAGCACACACACGCACATGCACACCAGGGGTTGCCACTGTGTAGGCATCCGTAATAAACCCAGCAACCCCAGATTTCAACTTCCAGTTCAGCATTTGACTACCTTCTTTCCCAGTTCCTAAAAATATGCACCGAATATGAACCACTTGTTAAAATAACAACAATAAAAAAACCACCCAGAAATACCAAGAGCAGTGAAAAACGATAAATGGAATATTCAGTTTAAGAGACATCATTTTAGAAACAAAAACGTAATGTTCATTTTTTCCGAACAGAAACTAGAAGATTTTGCTGGGAAACAAAACATTTATATTTTTTAAAGTCAAGAGCTATTAATTCCATATAAAGTACCAAGCATGTTTTTTTCCCACATTTGAAAGATCTTTAACCTCGCTTCCTACTGAAATTTCCAGGGGGACCTGTGAGGAGAAGGAAGAGAGAGCATGTTTTCTCATGAGAAATACTGCACACTGAATGAAATTTACTTTTACCTGGATATTTGAAGACTATCTACAAAACATCTTTTCACACACTGAAGAGCACATAAACCCCTCACATGACACCTCTGTATTATTGAATGCACCACTTTCTTAGTGCCTTCCTTTTTGACCATGGAAAAAATCAAATCAATTTCCTCAATTCTAGATGAAGTCTGGAAACAAATACTGCAGACATCTGTGTTTGTTATGATGCAGATACCTGTGCACTCCAAATGGGACTGAGATCACATACTCTTCCTTATATTCTCCATAAAGCCATTCGGATACTTCAATCACTGGAAACTTGGAAAGTGACTCTTGAGAAGTAAAGAATCAGTTTGCTCTCAGTGAGTTTCAGGCATGGGAATCTCCCAGATAAAACTATACACACAACCCCATCCGTACATCCATGTTTGTACATACGTACTGTTCAATAAAACCAGTCCATTTACACACAAAATATAATAGCACCTCTCACTAAGAATGAAATATTGCTTAGTTTTTTTTTCCCTGAAAACCACAAGAGAGAAAATCCCTACTGCCCTTCTTCAGTTCTGCATTAGGAAATTTTGTTAACATACAGCATATTACAGAATAGATACAACAGATTTTGAGACATACATAAAAAATAAAGACAGAAATATTAGGGTAAATTGTCCTTCACTGAAGAAATGCATGGAATTGGCTATTCTCATTTTCAGTTTTGAAAGATCTTTTTTTTCTAGCACCTAGCAATGGACTTATCAGGGACTGAACAGAGGGAACACAAGAGGAAAAGGAACATGTTACCATATACTATGCTACAGTCACAGCTGAGGAGTCCCCGCCTGATACTAAAGCTCAATCTTCTGATCCTGGATTTTTTCTTTTTCTTTGGACTCCCAATATTACATCCAGTAATGACATCAGCTTTCAAAGCAAAGCTTATGATTTTTTATGAATCACAGAAAAATCCTTCCTCCCATAGAAGAGGAACTTGTGTGTAAGAGAGAAATCCAGGGTTTTATAAACAGAAGGCTACAAGTTTCCACTCAGAACTTCCCAGCTTGGCACAAATCCAATCATATCATAGCTGTTATAGCACAAACTGTCAACAAAGTTGTAAAATAACCAAAACCAGGGTTTCCCCCATCACTTTTAGACAAGGCACAGGGACAAAGAATCAGCAAGTCATAAACATATACTCAAAATATCTGAAGTTCAGACTTTTCAAAAAACATTTATACTGCGAAACAGACAAAACGGAGTATGCATTATACACCACATTATACATTTATACACTGTATCACAGTATATACACTGTATATGACACTAAACAGAGCCTAAACCCTATATATTGGGTAAGCCACTCACAATTATTGTATTTGGATAACACTAATAACAACAACCAATTGCTTATCATCCACAGAATCAGGACTAGTTATTTACCTCCTGTTCATGTACAGTTTTAGCTTGTTCTGCCAATTGTGGTATATGGACCTCAAGATCTGTATAGTCTGACAAGTAAGGGAGGAGTCAGGATATCTTCTTCCCTCTTATTTTCTATTACTATATTCAACTTACAGTCTTTGAAAGCATATAATTCTGGTGTGGGATTTCATGAAAACAGAGGTTTAAAAATGACGAAGTGAGCCAACGTACCAGCCCGCAAAAAAGTCAAAGGCTCCTTGTTCCTGTCCTTCTTGCAGTTGGACAAACGTCCCTGGTTTGTGTTAGTGGTCTTTATTAGACCACTTTGTGAAATAGTGCAACTTAAAACTTGCCAGAAAAGTAACCTATTCCCCTCAGCTTTATCGTGGATTACTGAGCAAAGCTGGCCTCAGGAAGGGTTGGATGAGCAAAGAGAGGAAGGAAACTTCTCTCCTTCGGTGGCAGCTAGCCATGAGTCTGCTCCTGCAGTCACCAAACTGTAGCCCAGGTGAACTGCACTGTGACCACTTCGCAGTAGGTCACAGAGAGACAACATTTTCCCTTTTGATCTGCAGTGCTAATTAGCATCATGCTTTCATTCTCTAGATGGACCTAGTTTAAAACAAGCAAGTCTGTCCACCATGTACATGTTCTCTGCAAACCTGAATGAGTACAGTGTAGATAATGCTCAAAACCACATAGACAAAATGCACATTTAAGTTCTGTCAATGAAGATCTAATTATTAAATAGTTCAAATTATTTTTAATGGAAAATTGAAGCATAGTGAAAACACTAATGTTTGGGGGAAACCACATTTAAAGAAAGCCTGGGTGAGAAATAATCATTCAGGCTTCATCCACTTGTTCTGTAGCACATTTCAAAGGGATAACATGACCACCCAGGAAGATAAGTGCCATGATGGTTAAACAGAAGGAAAATAATTTATGGAAAATAATATACTAAACTTCAATTTGAAAAACTCATTAAAAACTATCCCAGCTCATGTTCTCGATTCCGCTGGCATGATCCTCAGAAGACCTCCAAGTGTGAGAGCAGTAATTCTACAGCAATGTGACAAAACTGAAAGCAAATGTTAAATTTTTTTTATGGGATACTATGGAACAGAAAGAAGACAAGTGATATGTTAGGGGGCTATAGAGGGACATTCCTTGTTATCACTAAACCAGTATCTGTTTGTTCTGTGTAGATAAATACATTAACACATTTCCCCTCTTTCCTTCTACCTTCTGCAGCAAAAAGCTACAATTAAAAAAAATACTACTTACTAGAATAGCGACATATCACTACACAGACAACTTATAGCCCAACCCCAATATCTAACATCTCCTAAACCATACACTTTCTGGGAGCACAAAACTGACAACAAAGGACAGTCAACCTGTTAAGGAATATTGTAGGTAAGGCTGCACTCAGAAAAAATGTCACGCCCAGGGGCACAGGCAACACTGAGTCTCACGCAAGAATGCAGCCCTGTGGGGAATGATCCACTAAGGACAAAAGAGCAGAGAGGTTTGCTTGAATCCAGGGCAGATGGTTTGCAGAGATTCTGAAAGATGTAGATGGAATTCTGCAGAAGATTCTGGATCAAGAAGAAGTGCATATATATCTTGAACTTTATGAATCAGAAATGGGAAAAAAAAAAAGCCCAACCAAAAACAAACCCTAAAGCCTTGAAGAAAAATTAATTGGTACCTTGCAGCTAGAGAGCATTGTGCACAAACCAGCAAGCATGTCTCTCGCTACACAGAGGGAACAGGTGACTGCAGGAAAAAGAAATTATTTTGCAGTTCCCCTCATCTATTACACCAACAAGAAAGAATAGAGTGCTAACCACCAGCAGTAGATTACCAATGCAGTCTGGTAATCCTCTTAAACACGCTAGTCTGTGTTTACGTGATGAGTAAATAACCCCTGCTCATAACTAGAACACGTAAAGCATTTCAAGCCAACCCCTCCACCACCACCACAGAAACCTGAATGGAGACAAGGAAAGCAGCTGTCCTGAAGTATGGCAAGCAACAGGCTGGCATCTCCCTCAATATGCTATTTGTTGACTGTTGCTTCATTGGGGCTGGCAAGCAGCGACTGCTTTTCTTTCAGGTGGCTATCACTTCCCTGCAGGCAAGCCAGAGCACGACTGTGCCTTCGGAAACAAAGATGATACTTTGCCTTACCAAGTTAACTTTGGTCTTCATCTTCACTACAGCTACTACAGGGAGTCAAGAGATTCAGAAGTGCCAAAGCAAAGTAATCCTTTCTTTTTCCAAAAGGACACAATGCATCCAGATAGCATACCTAACTCTTCAGTGAAAAATCCTACCATATACCTGGAAAAATTCAGAAAACCTGTCACTTTGGATAGCTCAAATGTAGAGCAGTCACTGTCAGTAAGATAGCACATCTTTTTCCTCAATGTTATTGATACCTTCTCTTCCAGGATATCTGCAGTTTCATTCTAAAACTCACTACTTCCTAGATCTCTTTTTTTGAGCTAATTTTAAAAAGAAAAATCTACAATGGGAACATCATTTTTTTCTCTTCAGTATCTCAATTACCACGCAATGATATCTAAGTTATGCTTTAAGACACTGGAAAGGAAAAAAATATACTTTGCATAGCAGGCAGCGGTTGATGCAAAAGATAATTAACTTAGGTAAGCAAATCTGTAACTGAGGTTCAGTCCATTCAAATTCTCAGAAAGTTATTAGAGGCTCAGACTGCTTAACTCAGACTACCCCTGCAGAATACACAGAAAGCATTTTAAACACAGATAGAGTAAATAAAAAGGCCTCCCACATCTTACTGTAAGAACACTGCTTGGACAGTGCAGCTTCTAGTCATGTATCTCATGTTAGCCAACTAACAAGAGAGAAGTGTCTCTTCTGAAACACTCTAGTCCATTTTCAGATGTCTTGTCTCTGTGGCCTCCAGGAGCCATGTTAAGCAAGCCATGCAGGAAGAGCTCCAAGATGAAGTAATTCTCAGAAACAGTTATCTTGCTATTCTCTTTCTGCTGCTATTACATTCCATGGATCACAGAGTATATCAATAATGGATTTAATCAGAAACAAGACATTCTTCTAGTTTTCTGCTCTCATACTTGTAACATGCCACATGAAAAAAAAAGGCGAGTTTGATGTTCATATTAAAATGTGACTGTTGCACATAGCACCGCCTGATAAACAGCTACCACTTCTTCATTTACAGGCAAAAAAGGTAGTTTATTTGTTCTACAGATGTAAAGCTCCAGTGTGAATGGAGATGAGAGAGAATCTGAAGAAGTAATCTGAGAAATGTAATTTGGAAATAAGGGCTAAACCAAGCAATTTATTTCCACAAATTTTCCCATGTTTATAGAGCTTTTTGGACTTTTCCTAAAAAACCCTACAAGGCTGGGCAGTCCAACCACGCTTTCATTTTCTACACCCACTCCTTCCTCTTCCTGCCCATCTTTTCACTGACAAAGCTATACTTAAAAAACAAAAAAAAAAAAAGGAAAAAAGGAGAGAAAAGGAGCCCTGGCACTTTCTATACATCCTATTCATTACAGCCACTTAGGAAAGGCTACCAAGTTAATGCGATGAGTTACAGATTTTGTGCCATCCAGCATTCTGCCCTGCCACACTAGTGCTTCCTAAAACTCCAGGAAGAACGCATCTCTTCAGCAAACCTGAGACATGAAGTTGGGCTGAGAAAAAGCTCTGCACCCCAAAGAAAGAGCTAAACTGGACAAAATGCAGGTGAGGGGCAGGATTTAAAAGCCACCATTTCTTTTAACTCAGCTGCTGCAGAAGCGGGGAGGCTGGGTGGCTCCATGCCCCAGAGGACAGCAGCCTGCCCCAGACTGCCTGCTGCTGCCGAGGAAGCTCTCCCAAGCATACAGCTCACTGGCAGAAACGAGGTCAGAGCACTGCCTACAGCTTACAGCAGAGCTGAAAGCCTGAAGCCAGCTTACAGAATAAAGAGAAAAGCTGCATTGAGAGCAGCTGCTACCTCTAGGCTAATCGAGCTAGGTACCCAAGGATGAGACTTCCTCATTTGAGGCCAGGAAACATTTCTTCGGCATTTTCTTAGGGGCACGTCTGTAACTGTGCTTCGAGGTAAAAGCCAGGACATCATCTAAAGGCTCCTGAAAACCAGCAAATCTGTGAGGAAGGGTAGCAAGCAACACTCAAAACATCACTGAAGTTACATTTAAAAACTCCCAAAGAAACAAAACAAAACAAAAACCAGAATGGTGAGGTTTGTTCTCTGGATTTGTTTCCTACCCCCTCAAAAAAAGCTATACTACGTGTTATAGACATATCACAATCCAGTTACACTTGTTAACTTATTCCCCAACACTTGACTATGGAGATTTCTGAAAAGAAATTATTGAAGTGAGGTTTAACTACTATTTTATCAACAGTAGAATCATAGGAGAAAGCTCAGATGCAAAGAAATCTGTAATAATTTTGGTAAAGAAAGTTTTCTCAGCTGGTCTCTACTGTTCTGACTGAGAGTGTTTAACATGTTACATTTGGAGGTTTACCATTTAATATGTTACTGGAGGTGGAGATTTAGCTACACTACCATCCTCTCTTTCTCTGCAGGCCATGAAGACACAGAGTAAGTATGCAACAATCTTTAAATCCATCCACCAGGCGGAAAAATATCTTAGTCCAGGGAGTGGAAAGAGAACAATAATTTACAGAAAGAGAACAATGATTTCCAGAAGGAAGCACCCACCAATACAAACAATTCAATAGACTGCACAATACAACAGTTAAAACCAACACCAGCAAATGATTTCTTTATTCTTTGAGGTAAAAAAGTCTTCACCACCATCACCACAACCTCAATTTTTTCAAAGGAAGTATTCCCAACTGGGCTGGTGCTGGGAGTGGTGGGAGGAGAGCGTACGGAGGTGGAGAACAAGTGAAAGAAGTGATGAAAGCTTAAAATTCTGAGACCAGACCACTGACTACTCAGCAACGAAAAAACCAGCTATTTTTCACTAAAAATTGGTAAAGGATTGCTAGGTTATAATGCAACAATGAACCTCTCCTTTTTTTGTGAGGTTAAAGGAGCATGTTATTTATGAATTCTGTAGGTGGATACATATAGCCAAAACCACAAACACATATAGCTAGTTATTTAATTTTCTACCTAAAACCATGCATGTGGAAGATACCCAAGATGGGTATTTGGCAATCAGGGAGAAGCACAAGAAGACATGAAGACAGAGGCTGTGATCTTGCAAAACTTGATTTATTGAGGGACAGCTCACCACAACCAACAGCTGTCTTCCTCTCTCCTGCAACAAAAACACCAAGCAGTTTTGTCAACATGTAAAGGTAAACTTGGTGGTTTTTAAATGGCATCACGTGTACTTTGATTTTTGGGAAGATACCAGCATTGCCGAATCAAGACCTGCTCGTGAAATTAAAAAGCAAGAAGGAGCTACACGGGCAGTGGAAGCAGGGACAAGGATCTTGGGAGGAGTATAGGGATGCTGCCTGATGGTGTACAGAGTCAGGAAGGCTAAAGCACAGCTAGAGCTCAACTTAGCAAAGGATGCAAAGAATAACAAGAAGGGATTCTACAGGTACATCAATGAAAAAAGGAAGGTCAAAGAAAACATTCCCCCCTGAGGAGCAAGAATGGAGAACTAATAACAACAGATGAGGAGAAAGCTGACATTCTAAATGACTTTTTTTCTTCCGTCTTCACTGGCAACCTCTCTCCCAACACCTCTCAAGTTAAAAAA